>CM021108.1:532753538-532789885 GCA_007115665.2 Sequoiadendron giganteum
CAGTTGAGTTCTCAAAATAGGCGCCAATATTAAAATATTGAAGAAATTCACGCTTTGCACAGTTGACATGCGAGAACTGGATTTTAATATTATTTTAATGAGTTAACTGAAAAACTCTCCTTCTAGGTCGCCTTAGAATATTTTTCTGAATCCAAAAAGTCAAACTTTGACTTTCTAGGCGTCCATCTCCAAAAGTTGAGATTTTTTGCTAACTTCCTACTTTGTAGCTCGTTGAAAACATCATAGCAGCCTCTGTTGAACCCTGATTTTTGAGTGCTCGGGTGATGCTGGAGCTAAGCTGAATGATTCATTGCATAACCTAATCAACATAGATGAAATGCCTGCTGGGAGCTGTGACCTCAAAAATCTAAATCTAGTGCCTCAAAATGAAGGGCGCCTTTTTCAAGGAGATATGTAATTTCATAAGAAATATTTTTCTAATTTGCCATTTGACGCTTCAATTTGCTACTGCAGGCGAACGATGACTCCTGTCGACTGGATGCTGGATCCATCGCGTAGCTGGAAGAATTACACACCCGATGACTGCATATGCAAGGCCTGAATGTTGAATTAAGACCTCTAGATGTAAGGGCGCCCTTGGCTTGTAGAGGAGCAGAAACTGAAATTAACATGATTTTGCATTTTGTCAATTTCAACCAAGTGCCCTACTTTGACCCTTGCTACCGAGAGCTGGATTACTCTGATCTGCGTGCTGACAGGCTTGTTGCGTAGATGGAACAACTTGGAAGAGATGTTCTTGGGAGTAACGGAACAAACAAACTGCATTTAATGCCTCCCAGAGAAGGGCGCCTTTTTCAAGGCAATGTGTAAAACCCATAGCCGTTTTTCCAGTTGTCTCTATTTTGCATTGATTCTTCGATTATAGGCGATTGACAGATCCTGACGGCTAACGAATAGATTCACTGTGTAGCTAGGAGGATTCCGCACAACTCCCGTGAAGACGACAGCTGCAAGAAACCTTATTTGACTGGCCTAAAGGCAAGGTGCCCCTAGCCAACAGAGGAGCAATTTGATATTTTCATTCTATACTTCTTCTGTTTTACGTGCTTACTGGAACCATTGTCATGACCACTCAGCTTATCAGACGATCTCGCGAATGGATGCACTGCGGAGCTGGGCTGAATCAACAAAGATTACTCGAAAACAGGAGCTACAAATTCATCCATTTGAGGGGTCTAATTCAAGGGCGCCCCTGGGCTACAGGGGCACAAAAATTGAAACTTTGTTTGCCTCTGTGGTGTGTATTCTCCTCATAACTTCTACCTCTACCTTCGTTTGTCGGAGTTTTGCAACTCGGATGGACTCGCTCCATAGCTTGTCGGAAAGCTGATTGAAAACCAGAGAGAACGAATGTATTTGCAACCAAAAACAACCAAATCTTGACCTCCAAAATGAAGGGCGCCCCTGGCTTGTAGAGGCGCAGATTTGCTCTGAATTTCATGTTTTCCACCACTTCGCGCTCTGCGAACACCACATTAGCTGCCGAGGTTGACCATGTAGAGGCGTTACCACTGCTACCATGTGTACATGACTGTATCTCACTATTTTCACATGTACGGATGCGTAAAGTTGATTTGCACGTTGATTGCTCAAGCATCTCCCACGTTACATAGTGAAAAGCTTCCAGACTTGAAATATTTTTGGCACTTTTTGCCAGTTTGAAAATCTCGTCCATCAAGAAGTATCTTTTTCAGCATCTTTCATCCTAGAATGTGCTGCTTTGAGTTTTAGGCTTAGATTTTGATACCTGGTATTGGTAAACTGCCATTGACGACCTCAGAGGTCCTAACTTTTCTCCTGAAAATTTGGAAACTACCCACCAGGCTTAAACTGACTTTTAACTGGAACCAATATTAGCATTGTGATCGTGATGTGAAATAAGCCAATCAAAATTAATTTCAGCCAGTTTTGACATGTTCCTATTTTTTAGGGTTCAGAAACCCTAATTTTCAAATTTTTCAAATTTTGCCAATATCTTCTTTATGTCACACTGACCAAAAGCCCATAATTGATCTGCCCAGAAACTGAGTTTTGAGATCATTTTTACAAGGTTTAGACCATTTTAAGCAAAATGCCTTAATGAAGCAAAAAAATTGGTTTGGGTACAATAGTTTGGATAGAGGGTCTCAGTGGCAGTTAATGGAGGTTGTTATCACTCCATTTCTTCAATTCAGTATTGGGTTCAGTTCCAAGCCTTTGTAGATTAGTGTTTGGCTTAGTTTGAGGGACTTACTATTATAGTAAATCAATTTGGCAATGATGCTACTTTTAGTCAGGGCACCTGGACACATGGGGGTTATACAGTGTTGACCCCAGCTTCTGACGGCATGTCAAAATATTGAGTTTTGAGGGAGATATTAATATTTAAGTGGTTAAGTGATATTTAATTATTGAAAGGGATATTATAAAGTTATATTTTAACTTTATAAAAGTGAGCCACTTAAATTTAATAAAGTGAATTTAAAAGGAAAAACAAAAAGGTACACTTAAGTGAAATGATTTATTTTAAAAGACTATAAAGTGTCTTAAATACATTTTAAATGTATTAAAACCTATTCAAGAGGAAATCGTGCCTTTTTGAGGAGAATATAAAAGAGGCAAGAGACAAGTCGACCTCATTCAGAATTGATCATTTGACATTATTTCTTGGCTTCTTTGAAGTTGTGCCTGAGACAAGGGTTTCAACAATTTTCATCCATTGGAGAGCGGCAATTCTTCAATGTCCTGCAATCTTGAAGTTGTGAAAGACCAGTTGAATCATTGCTACAAAGAGGGCTTCATTCTGGAGTCCATTTGTGCCTGCAAGAGATTTACTATTAAGTTATTTAGTAGTTTTCAATAAAGGAAATGGCTTTATTAGTTGGGATGCCTACTTTCCTTAGCCATTCACACCCATAAGCTGGTTGTACACTATTCATTTTTGGTTGTACTTCATCATTGGGAGGCGTGCTTGCTTCTAGTTGGGACGTGTGAACAACGAGGTAGAAATGCCTTTCTTTTTTGGCATATGATTGCTCCATCATGGACGCCTAGTAGTATCAGGCCATTTGATCCAGTTTCCAGCAAGGAGAAATCAGTATCTAGAGTTGGGCGATTTGATTTGTCAGTTTTTTGTATTGCTTGGCTTGATCCAGAAGTTTCTTATTTAATTAAGCTGAGGACCTCTGGGTATGTTTTGTTGAATAAGATTTACTTGTAGCAATTGCCAGATTCTTAATATAATTGCAGTTACTCCATAGTTACTTGTTTATTCAGTTTTAGTATATTTTCTTGCCTGACAACTTCTTTATTATTTGTAAAAAATCCATTAAAACAAGAGAAAACGCAAAAACAATACAATTTGAGCATCAAAGGCAGAGTTAGAACCAACAGGGTTCTTCACACAAACATATACTTGGAGGACTCAAAAATGGCAAAGGATGGAACACAATCCTTACAACAAACAAGCATTCAGGGGTTAGAGGAAAAACATGTATTTGGGCAATCAACTCAAAGGAAGTCAAATCATGGACTCAAGTAGTTAGAGGCCCAATTGGTGAGGTGGAAGTGGCAAGGGCAAAGGATAATAAAGCACAAGCAAGAGAGCGCAAGGCGAGGCAGGAAAGAGTAAAAATTATAATTATTATTGGGGTAAGAGTTTACAGAAAAATTGAAAGTACTTCCAATCTTACAAGTGGTTTTCTAAGAGACAAGTTGCATTGGAGAGCACAAATCAGCAAGCAAGAAGGGTTGGAAAGTTCAGGGAAGAGGGTGTTAGGCCTATCAAAGTTGTCTTGATGAGTATGGAAGACAAATACCAACCTCTAAGAAAAAGGAGGCTTTTGAAGGGCTCATATTTCTTTGTAGATGAAAATTTAACCTCAATGCAAGAAGAGGCAAGAAGAGTGAAATTGGCCAAGGTAAGAGTAGTAAGGGATGAAGGTAAAAGGGCATGGTTGCAAAATGGAAAAGTCATCATCACCGCTTTATTGTCCCAAAACACATCAATATAGTAGGAGGGCAGCAAAGAGAAAGAAAAGGTAACAATGGCAACACATAATGTAATAAAGCAAGAATGGGTGAAAAACAGTAAAAATTCTCTTGAGCCTTAAGGCACAAGACAACTATCATGTAGCCTCCGCAACCCTCCTAGAAGCACTTAAAATTAGTGTTGGAATTGTAGAGGCTAACCATGGAGAAGGGGGCTTGGGTTAGGGCCTATTGTTGACGGAAGAGACATAATATGTCTCATGGAAATTCATGAGCATGATGGGTGCAAGATGTCTACTTTTGAAAGATGTACAAAACTTTGCAATTTGGAATGATGTAGCCTAAAATGGCAAAGGTTACAGTAGCATAATTGTTTCAATAAATGAAACACGGGCAATAAATATTTAGATAGAAAATAACCTAAATAAGCAATACATATGGTTTAAGTTTTTTGAGAATGACAGGCACACTTTTAATGTGTTATTTTGCCACTCAGGTGTCAAAAACCTACAAAAAGAATGGGTTAGATTGTAAGGACCCTTTATAACACTAAAAAAGATATTTCATCTTTCTCCCAACAAGGGGGAAGTTCTTCTATTGGCTGACTTCAATGTGAGGACATCTAACAAACTAGAATCTTATGGAGCAAGGGGGATAACAATCTTCTATGGCTTACTAAAGATGAAAATCACCAATGGTCAAGGT
The DNA here is from genome assembly GCA_007115665.2 of Sequoiadendron giganteum. Taxonomy (NCBI): domain Eukaryota; kingdom Viridiplantae; phylum Streptophyta; class Pinopsida; order Cupressales; family Cupressaceae; genus Sequoiadendron; species Sequoiadendron giganteum. The sequence continues at coordinate 532,758,234 of CM021108.1, forward strand.
CCTCAGCGAATAATGGGAATTTTAACCATTTTTGTGAAGCATTGCTCTATGCTGCACTTTTGTTTTTATTGTTTGCAATGGTATGGGTTGAAGGAAGAGCTTTGGATACTATACATATAAGACCTACAACAGAGCAAGTGTTATTGATCATGCGATTAATTTGCGAAGCTTGATTGATAAAGTAATAGAGGTTGTGATTGAAGATCCCCTTGGTGATTTGAAAATAGACCATTATCTAGTACGGGTTTTGCTATCTTGGTGGAAAGAAAATCAGCATATGATACAAGAACAATCCATCTACCAACCTCCAACAAAGGGAAAAATTCTTTCAACCCAAGAAAATTGTAATATCTTCAAAGGAAACATTAAGACAATTAATGCAGAATGAAAGACGATCATAGGGTCTAAAGAGTCATCAATTAACAAGCATTAATTCAAGAGGCACTTGAGAGTTGTAAAAGGACAAAGAACAACAAGAAGAAAATAAATCATTTTCTGGAAAATGCGGGGTTTGATGAGGATTGCAAAGCTGCAAGGAGAGCTCATAAGGAGCTCGATAAAAAGGAGAACACAAAGTTTTACAAGCAGATTGTAAAAGTAAAAAGAGGGGTGTACATGAACATAAGGAGAGAAGAGTTGATATATCTAGGGAAGAATAACCCAAAACTCCCAAAACTATTTTGGAGGGAACTTCAATCAAGAAAAAAACAAATGGAGAATAACATAACAACCACTCAATGGTTTGAATATGAAATCCAATTGTATGAGCAAGAGTCAAGGGTTGAGGTCCCCACTAGGGTCAACATGACACCAAAATTATTCACTTTGTAAGAGGTTAAGTAAGCCATTAAGAAATCGGGTCAATAAAGGCTAGTGACATGGGTGAACTTTAGGCTAAATACCTAGAATGGGGGATGAAAATCGTTGCCCCTCACGTTGTGAATATATTTAACATCATTCAACATGGGTTTCCAAGAGATTGGATTGCTAGCTTAGCAATACCCCTCATTAAGAGTGGGGATTTAACAATCCTTCCAATTATCGAACCATCATGATCAATCCTTTGTTTGCAAAGTTGTTTGGTAGTATGGTTGAACATAGAATCAACGAGTGGTCAGAAGAAAAAGAAAATAGAGCAAAAGGGCAAGTGGGTTTTAAACCAAAGCACTCAACAATTGATCATTAATCACATTGAGACATATCATTGAAAAAGTTTGGAATGATAAAGAGGAAGCTGCTTGTTGTTTTGTTGATTTCAAGAGGGCTTTTGACACCGTTCTAGGAATAACTTATGGTGCAGAATGAAGAATCTTGGTATCCTAGTGCAATTTAGAGCGGCTGTCCATAGGCTCTATCAAGAGGTTTGGTAAAAATCAGAACTCAAGTAGGTACTTCAAAAAGTTTAAGAAGTAACATTGGAGTTAAGCAAGGATGCCTATTATCTCCTTACTCTTTTTGGCCTATATATTGACAAACTTGAAGAATGGTTGAATTTGAAAGGTGGGGATGATTTTCTTTTGGGGAAATATGTTGTCAAGCTTCTTTTGTATGCTGATGATGTTATTTTGGTTGCTAGCTCTGCTCAAGGTTTACAAGAGCATTTGTTTGGCTTTGATTACTTTTGCAAATATTTGGGTATGCAAGTTAATGCTAGCAAGGCCAAGAGCATGAGCTTCTCCAATAGAAAGAAAAAGAATTAGTTCAATTTGAAGGAAGTATTTGGAAGGAAGTAATGGAGAATAAATACCTTGGACTGACTTCAACAATAAGCTTAGTTGGGAAAGTTGTAGAAGGAAGAGAACTTTGGGAGGGTGGAGAGCGCTTTTTGGTCTTCAAAATAGGTGTAGATAGGTATAGTTATTTGATTGGAAAACTAGTTAGACTCTATTTGGGCTATTAGTAATTCCGATGGTGCTTTATGGGTGTGAAATATGGGCTAACATCACATCAAACACCAAATTGGATGCAAATAGAGAGAATCCAATAACACATGATCACAAGCAAATTCAAGTTAAAGACTTTGGTCTTCTATGCGATTCTTCTATTTGAAAAACTAGTAGAGTTCCTATTGAAGCCGTTGCTATGGTGTACCTTTTAATATGTCTGAAAAAATCGAGCACATGGAGGCAAATCGTCGGCCCAATGTTGTCTTCAAATATGTCTCAAGCAAAAGAAGGAAGTCATGGATGAAGAAAAATTGTAGGTGGATGAGACAATGACACATTCACTTGAATGCTTGCCCTAATAATGGCAAAGAAATAAAGACATTTGTTGTAAATAAGTTTCACAAGTCTATGTGGGAAAAGGTGTTAGGAATAATGAAGAAATATTACCTTGAGAATTTTAGCCCCACTTTTGACAATCAAAAAGGCCCTATTTAGAGGTTAATCTCTCGTGGAGAGCAAAGATTCTCATAGCCCTAGTTTAGGACTAACTCACATTGTCTTCAGTGTGAAATACGTAGATGGAAAAGGCCAAAAGAGGTATGGGAAGAGAGGGTTTGTGTCTTTTGCACAATTGAGATAGTGGAATTAGGAAAGCACTTTATTTTGGGATGTAAATTTTGCAATGATATCTGAGTCAAGTATACAAGTAATTTAGTAGCAATTTCATTTCAAGATCTATTTAGTGAGGAGATCGTCGAGACTTGAGAGAATGGGGGAGTTCATTATCAAATTGAGTAGTAGAAGATTGACACTTCAAAAAACAAAAGTTGCAGGGTTTGTTGTTCCATGGAGTATCTTTGGCCTCATGGACGTTAAAAAATATTCTATTCTATATTTTCATTTTTATTTTGATTGGTCATTTCCTCACTCCAAGCCATTAATTCTCCCCTATGTTACTGGATTCATGGCCTATGTAGCTAGATTCGGGATTCGATTCAATTGGCAAGGAGTCACTAATAATAAAATTATAAATGTTTATATATTATTAATATTTATATATTATTTTTCTAATATAATAAATAATATATTATACTTATATATAATATGTAATAATTATATATTGTATTATTAATATTCATATATTCTTATGTAAATATTTATTACACTAATTCTATACTTATATATTAATTTTATTAATAGTTTATAAGGTTTAGAAATATTTCTGTATATGAAAAATACCAAGAAACATGCTTGCTGTTTCTAATATTCCTGCTTTTAGGCTGCAATTATATATATTTATGATTTATACATGTTTTTTGTATGGATGAACCCAAAACAAACCCAACCTCCAAAATTTTTTGCTGGGTCCATGAATGGAATCTGCAAACCCGAATTGGGATCCAAACTAGAACTGGCAACATAGATTCTCCCTTGGCTGTTCCTGATACATTATGCATGAGGAAATATGTGCTATTTTACATTAGTCATGTTACTATAAATGTGCTATTAGCTTAGCATCTTGATTTTGCTATAATACCCAGTTACATATTTCAGGTCTTTTCTGTTTACTATCTACCAATTCGTGGTTGAGAAGAATTTTGATTATTTCTAATTTCTATATTTTAGTTTTATTAAGGGATACATATTCAAGGTATGTGCTTTAGTATTTTATATGTATTTTGTGTGTGTTTTACCTTTATTTTTTAGGTTCGGAGGTCTGTTTTAGCATGTTTATTTTCAATCTTGTTTTCTTTACTCATTTTATATATCCATCCTTTTGAAAAGAAGTGTTTACTAAGATACTAATTTAATTCATGGACAGGTAGTGGATCAATTTTTCAGTTTAAAGTTGCCTATGAGGGTTCCACAGCTGAATGGACTTCTTAGTGGTCTTGACAATGCATTACAAGCTTACACTCAGAAGGTTGTTGGTCAAATAGGTAATTTTGGTTTATCCATTTTTTCTTATATGGTATAAATAATGTAGATAAATTTGATTGTTTTTGATCCACTCTCATTCAATGATTGATTTTTAACTGGATATAAGGAAAATACAGCTTAACATTCACTTAGGTCATGTACCTTTATGGTGCTTTTTAGTGAACCTGTTCTATATTTATGGATTGAACTGCTGATATACAATTCGTTCTCATAATTCTCTTTTGGTGGCATACTCTACTTGATTGTTTTCATCCAAATACTTTCTGGATAAATTTTAAATGTACAAGGAAATTTGTTGCTCCTTATCCATTACAGAGTACTGGAAGGCCAAAAGTATACCTTGTTTTATTGGATTCTTGTGGGCTTGTATCCAGGAGCAAAAGGAGATCTTATACCACCTACTCCAATTCTAACACGATACAAAAAGGAAACTGGGATCAAGGCTTTTACAAAGAAAAAATTGGTAGATCCCAGGCTGCCTGATGATAGACGTTCTAGCCAAATCAATGTCCTGTCAACAGCTAAGCTTTGTGTGCGCCTTAATTCTCTTCATGTGAGTTTCATATCTTCTAATGTCGATATGAATTCCAGCTTTTCAAATTGAATTCATACTTTATTTTCATTGCTTGCTCCATTTTGAAAAGTTTCCAGATGTCTGAAGCATAAATAAACATTTTTTGAAGTTGGGTGAAGCTTTAATCCAGATTAAGAAAAAAACAAAATAATTTATGTAGTTGCGCTCCTCTCAACACTTTTAAATGAGGAGTCAATCCATTTGTTTATTAGAAACAAGAGTGTGTATAGTTCTTGCTTCAAAGGCATTTGAAAATTAATTGTTGTGGGGACTTGAGATATTTCATGAAGCTTATGAGAAATATTCAGAAAAGAAGTGCTAAATATTTAAGGACTGAAAGAAAAGTTGGATATTTCTGATAAATATCTGTCAAATATAAGATTAAAGGCTTAAATATTAGTAAAGGTGGCATTTCTCAATTTATGTTTTTTTTTCCAGCTGGGAACAAGGTCTATTCACTATTGTTGACATGTTAGGATAAACAATTTTGTAGGGCTTATGTTGGAATCTCTATCTCTCTTAGGTCACAACCCATTCAAATTTATTTATTTATTTACTTGTTATTCAATCCTTGCATTGAATTTGTTTATAGAGCCTACTTTTTACCCATTTTGGATGAGGAGTGAGTGCTTCCTTTCCTGAAACAACTTGGGAACATTTTGAGGCTATTTTGGGGCCTACTTAGACATGACATTTGGTGCCACATACATCAAGTACTTGGCTTACACCACCCACTTTGCTGGTATACATGTAGACCTAGAGAAGATCAAAGTGATCCAAGGTTGGCTGACTTTGTGCAACTCAAGAGAGTGGTTCCCTTTTTGGAGGTCTCTTTCCAAATCCTCGCTACAAATATGGACCACAATCTCCCCTACTTGGGTGTGTGCCTGATCTAGACAAGCATGAACATTACTAAAACTGCCCCATCTGACTTCTTCACATGGTTTGCAACAAATTGGAGCTTGCATAACATGCACATTGCTTTTCCACAGCTCAGGTATCCCTCTTTCCTACCACATGTAAAAATATTTGTGCATGCTTTTCTGCTGCAGCCACACCACCAAGTAAAAGGGGTTATCAAAGGAATGCCCCAAGCTATGGGCTAGTGGTCGGAGCATGCCTCCATTCAGAATAGACAATTGAGACACTCTCCCATGTAGAAGCCAAATGTTAGAAATGAGAAATTTGTCTAGTCACTCTGCAATGAAGGCATCCTCAATCTACAAATGTTCAAGGCAACATCTCTAGGCTCCACATAAGCTATCTCCCAGTTCTGAACTTTTGAGGATGCATTTAAATTATCAAGACTGCCTCTTTCTCTGTCAGACATAATACTGTATTGAATCCCATGCCATTGGCCAAGGGAGAGTTGGGAAGACTTGCATGATTGCCAAAATGTTGTTCTATTGGATAGCTTTCTCCTCGATATTGGTTGGTGCATGAATATTTATGATCATAAATTCTTGGCTGTTCTTATGGCTTTGGCTTTGAAGGCCAACTATCCTTATCTTTTCAATGTATCTTTGTTCACTAGTTTCATTCGGTCACTAAGCCATGAAATGCCACCCAACTTTGTCTCTTATAAGGGAATCACCGTTGGTCTGTCTTAATCAAGTGATTAACAATTGTTTGACAGGGTCTGCTGCCTAAACTCCTCACATTCCCTGAAATGACAATCACTTCGGGTTGTGAGAGAAGTGATGTTTAGCATTCTCACCAAATTTGATCGCTCCAGAAGTTCTCTTGCCAGTTTCTCCTTATCCTAGCAATATCCATCCTACCTTAGCATATTGGTATTGTTTTGGTGTCTTTTTCCCTGCTTTGTTTACACCACTAGGCTGGGGAATCTTTCCCTTTCCTCACTCACTTAAATCCTTTGGAATCATTTTAACATCCTTAGATAAAGTATTATTGAATATAGATGAAATAATTTCTATTTCTAGGATGTTTACTCAAGCCATATATGTTACCATTACCTTCCTCAACATTTACCAACACAAGGGGCATATTTACTTGGGTTTATTGCAGAATTAGATAGGACTGAATTCTAGATATGAAGAATTTGGGTTTGTAGGACAAGATTCATTTTGCTGATTTTCTATAATCTTTGGGATCTCACATTCTTGAGCTTCAACATCCATGATATCCTCACATGTGAAGTTTCATAGATTTTATAGAATATATCAAACTAATTGGTTTGTACTCCCATTTCCTCATATACCTTTTCCTCCATTTCTGAGGGCTCTATTCCATGATAGAACGATCGCTAAAGGGTGTGAGAGAAGTGACTGTCTAGCATTCTCACAATACTTGGATCTTGAAGGAGTTCCCCTATCAATTTCTCCTTTTCTTAGCGATCTCCATCCTAGCTTAGCATATTGGTCTTGTTTTGACTTTGGCCTGCTTGGTTTGATTCCCCAAGGTTGGGAAGCCTTCACCTTTCTCTACCCACCTAAACTCTTTTGGAATCATTTCAACGTCCTCGGATAAAGGGTTATTGAATATAGATGAAGGATGTTCTATGTCCACTCTAGCTGGAATTTTTCCATTACCTTCCTCAACACGAACCAACATGAGGGGATTATTTACAAGGGTCTATTGCAGGATTAGACAGTACTAGATTCTAGATCTGAATTTTTTGGCTTGCAGGACAAGATTGATTTTGCTGATTTTCTACAGTCTTTGGGGTTTTACCTTGTCGAGGTTCAACATCCATAATCTCATATAAGAAGTTTTATAGATTTCATAGAATGCATCGAATTGATTGATTGTGCTTCCATTTCCTTGTCCACCTTTTCCTTTGCTAAAACTCCTTCCAGAGATTCTATTCTTCACTATAACAAAGACATCCTTCCAGAGGCTGATTCTCTGGTGCTTGTTGCTCTTCACTTGCCTTATGCAAAAAAATGTGCACATGTTTGTGGGCATTGACGAGTTAAATTCTTGTATGACGAGAGTCTTGACAGTTGAACAAGGTTTCATAATCAAGGGGTTGTTCAAAGCCAAGTCTCTGGTTCATAGATCAATCATTTATGGTAAAAGCTTGCTTACATCCATCTCTTCTAGTAAATGCATACTTAGATCCATGTCAACACATATCCAATCATAATCCACTATTTTCATCTCCTTTTAGAGTTGAGAGAAGCCTTTTTATTTGTCAGACACTTTTTCAATCTTCCTTAAAATATCTTCTCTATTACTCAAGGGACAGTTTGAATAGACAGATCCAAGCAGGAATAATTGGCAAGCTAAATTCCCATATTGGTGATAGTCTTGTCATCTAAAGAACAAGGTTTTATAATCAAGGGATTATTCCATAACCAAGTATCCGATTTGCAGATCTATTGCTTCTAGTAAAGGTTTGCTTAGATGCTTTGCTGGGTTAAATTCCATGTTGGTGATAGTCTTGGCACATGCTTGCTTTGGATATATGGGGATTGATGGATGGTAAATAATGAGAAGTCTGTCCTTTAACTGTTGGATAGAGACATCTTGTGTCTTATGCAATGTAGCTGGAATTAATTTCAGAACTAATTTGAAGTGTATTTTTCAATGTGAAGTATGCTGTAGCTCAGTTGAACAAACTTGAAGATAGCATTCGAGAACGCTGGGAACAGAGGAGACTGCACGACAATGTTAGGTCAGGTAATTTCAAGAAATGCACCTGTGAATTTTGTAGGGTCAATTACGTTTAACTTTTAGGTACCAGTGTTGAATACAGTTTCCAATGCCAGCAAGTGAAATTAACCTATTAATGTTATGAACTTCATTTATGTAATTGATTATTTTGTAATTCAGAGGTATACTACTTCCACTGTACTTTTATTTCATATTTGTAAGCTTTTCCTCAGCATCTCCTCTTATACGTTTTGGTCTAGTTTGTGGCTTAGAATGTAAAATTTAGGTGCAACAGTTTTTGGAAGGAAATTTTGGTAGACAACATTATTCGTTCAGTGCTATGCAATATCGATGTGGAATCTCTTACAAGAAAAAACTTTAGCATGGACTTAATTCTGGGAGTCATAAAGCAAATAGAGAATGTTGTTATAGTAATTTCAAAATTAAGAAAGAAGTTTTGGACAGTTAAATTACTCAGTACAATGGATAACTATGATTTTATCAGTTAACACATAACATTCGTGTAAATTGTTGTAAAAGGAATATGATGCAAGATGCAAAGTAATAAAGAAGTTGAATTAACATTTTTCCTCGAATTCTTTCTCTCCAAATCTAAATTTTTCTTCATTTGTTAACAAGGACGGAGCTTAGACGATAGTGATCTCAGACAGAGGCGTGTTATGGTTAACAGACCGGCAGATATTTTTTCAACAGCCTTTGATGGCACAAGAAAGGTTGTTAATGCAGCCATTGATAAAATATGCGAGTTCACAGGTACTTGCATTGGTGCTAAAAAGCTACCTGATAATTTTACATTCGTTTTTTGTAAAGTATGCTTGAAGCATGGACTAGGTTTCCATCTGGACACATCCTATCTTTCTATGTGTTCAATTCTTAGTGGAACACATAAGAGTTCTACTTTATAGCAATTCATTTTAAGTAATTTTTGAACATACTTCAAGCTCACTTTCTGTTTGCAACTTTGCAGGAATAAAAATAATTTTTTGGGATATGAAGGAATCTTTTATAGATGGTTTGTACAAAGACACTGTCTCACAGGCACGGATGGAAATTGTGGTTCACAGCCTTGATTCGGTAGGATGGTTAAAACCTAAGACTATACTGGCCTTCTTGCATATTTCTTTTGCACATGAGAGATTATTGCTCCAGCTAATTTGTTTCATGAAAAGAAAAATTACAGATAACATAAAAGTATCTAAATAAAGAGGACCAACCTGATGACTATAAATCCCATTTTTAATTGAACCTTGATGCTTAGCTTTTCTCCAACTCTTCTAAGAAAGTAATGCATATTGTCAGTTCTTATGGAACTGTATTGTTATGGCAACTAATGCAGGTTCTGGTACAATTATGTGATGTTATTGTGGACCCTTTGAGGGATCGTGTTGTTATAGGGCTTCTTCAGGCATCACTGGTTTGTTTTTGGGTTCATTCTTTGTGTTACCAATTTTCTTTGTGCTGCAAAATCTTGTCTTGTATTCTTGCAAATATTTCATAGCATATCAATTTCTGAAGAATGCGAGTTACTACACTACAGGATGGGTTGGCCCGGGTGTTATTGGATGGAGGCCCATCACGAGTCTTCTCCCAAGCTGATGCTAAATTAGTGGAAGAAGATTTGCAAATTTTGAAGGTATGGTGATTCTTATGAAAAAAGTGTGGATTTCCCATCTACAAGTATTATAAGAGCAGAACATGGATTGAGGAAAAAGAGAAGAATAGTTGAAGATTTTTAGGCATTATTTATGTTAGAAAGAAATAACTTGAGACATATATAGTCAATAAGATTGAAAGTAATAGCTATTTGATGTTGAGTATGTAAGGGTTCTTGACCTGAATAAATTTTATATAAATTATGCAAATCTAACACACAAGGGAGTGTTCTCCTGAATGTTGATAAATAATGATGTAGTGTCCAAATTAGAATTTGCTGAGAGTGAAGGATAGTTTGTCAAAGAGTAGGGAGTATCAATAATTTTCTTTTTGATTGCTGTGAATGTGTTTCACTTTTGTGCCTTAGCTACAATCGGCAATCACAGTTGAAAGCTGGAAGTTCATGAATGGCACTAAACATATGACAATTTCTAAAGATAAAAAATAATAGGGATGAACACTTATTTAAATGGGCTTCCATGAACCTGGAATACATGACCGATGGAACAGTGGATGCAAGTATACTAAATTCTAGGGGTGTGTAATAGATTTTATATTTAGTATAGATATTCCATAATTAATTCACTGACATGAATCTTTATATTTCCCATAAAAATCTTATTTAATTAACTTCTCCCTTAAACATCTTAGTCTTTCTATTCTTTGTCACTCATGGACACTAATATAATTACTTACCTTCTTTCTTTCTTTCTATGTTTACTTAAGAAAACAATCAGTATGTGCTTTGAAATGAGTTGTTTTAAGTGCTGAAATGCTTCTAGAGAGATGTATGCGAGAATGGAAACAAACTGAGAACTGAAATCATCACAAAAGCCAGAGTGTAACATAGGAGAACCTAATGCAGGAAGAAATTCCTGAAGGGTAAGGTAGTTTGCCTTCTCTTGCCATTGTCTCTTCTGCAAATTACAAGCTGGCTTCTTTCTCAAGGCCTTCAAGGCCATTAATCATCATTACAACATATTCTAACATTTGTAGTGCTCTGCACCTTGGTCAGATTGACACTTCCTTCTTTGTTGCACTTAATTCCTTTCCCCTTAAACATCTTAGTCTTTCTATTCTTTGTCACTCATGGACACTAATATAATTACTTACTTACTTTCTTTCTTTCTATGTTTACTTAAGAAAACAATCAGTATGTGCTTTGAAATGAGTCGTTTTAAGTGCTGAAATGCTACTAGAGAGATGTATGCGAGAATGGAAACAAACTGAGAACTGAAATCATCACAAAAGCCAGAGTGTAACATAGGAGAACCTAATGCAGGAAGAAATTCCTGAAGGGTAAGGTAGTTTTCCTTCTCTTGCCATTGTCTCTTCTGCAAATTACAAGCTGGCTTCTTTCTCAAGGCCTTCAAGGCCATTAATCATCATTACAACAGTATTCTAACATTTGTAGTGCTCTGCACCTTGGTCAGATTGACACTTCCTTCTTTGTTGCACTTAATTCCCTTTGCACTTGAAACCAAGAAAATTGCCTAATAAGAAAAATAAGATGCTTTACAATGACCCTTGAAAGTGTGTCTATGCAGTTACAACAAATATTGAATCAAAATAAGAATCCCAAAATTCATGAATGGAAGAGACATCATTTCTAAATGCTATGCTGTCATGGGACAAATTGGCATTGCTTCAAGTGTACATGAAAACACCTTACATAATTCCAGCCATTGAGTATATAATATAATATGCAAGAATATTTACACCTTGGATCACATGTTGTTGCATGATCTCAGGGATTATCATTTAAATCAGATAATTGACTAACTAGTGAAGGGTATTATGCTATGAAGATTAAAAATCAATTTTGAAGAGTTGACCAGATCTTGTTTGTGAAAAAAGAGCCAAGTAATAGTAATAATTTTCTAAAATTTGGTTAACTTCCCTTGTGGGGTTATCTTTAGCCTAGATGCCATTATTGAGGGGTATCTCTTACATCAAATTCCAACAAATAGGTCCTGATCCAATAAATATTTATCCTGATGTACTCTTTTTGCAATCAAAATCACTGCCATCGGCTGCATAACATAACCAATCAAAGTTGGGCTGCTACTGCTATGTGATGAATGCCAAGCTGAAGGGTACCTTTGATGTATCCAAGGATATGTTTTGTAGCCTAAAAGTGACATGAGAGAGGTGCCTGCATGAATCTAAATATAACATTGACATCAAAAGAAATATTGGTTTGAAAGTGAGAGATAGATAAGACTACCCAACAAAGATTTGTAGAGAGTAGGATCCACCAAGTCAGATATAAGAGTTATATTAGCTTGAGGTTGTGTGCCTATAGGAAGAGGCATAAGAGCTGCAGCTGCCTTGCAGTCTTGACGACCAATCTTTGAATAAGATCCAAGGCATTTTGTGGTTTTAAGAGTGTAATACTTGTTGGAATCTAAGAGATTTTGATTCCAAGAAAATAGTACAGAAGGCTCATGCTTGTCATCTTAAAAGAATCTAGGAGTTTGACCTTTGTCTTACAGATGAGAGACAAGTCTTCAATAATGATCATATTATCAACATACAAAATAATAACAAGGATGTGGTCATTCTAGTGGCACACATAGAGATCTTAATCCCTCTTACAACAAACAAAGACAAAATAACTAAAATAGTTGTGAATTTTCTCATACCAATCTAGGGGAGCTAACATGAGTCCATAAAAAGATTTCTTCAATCTCCAAACAAGAGGAGCATCTCATGGAAATTGTAGTACCCCAAGCCACACACTTAGGGCATTAGCTGGATGAACATCTTTTTTAATTTTCAAAATAGCAACATTGTAACATACTCAAGTTTCTAAACTGGAATTACTTAAATAGAAAGTAAATAACCACATGCTAAAAATCAATAGTAATTTTTTTTGACTTTCATTATTCATATAACATTTGTTTCAATCATGAACAATAAAGAAGTGGAAACTATAATCATTTGAATTTGAAATGCAACAAGTTCATTAAGGATAGTTATGATAGTCTTTTCTTTCATATTACATATAGAAATTGCATTTAAAACGAGCATGTTTACAATACACTAGAAGTGTTAATAGGTCTTCCATATCTGGAATTTTGCAACTGTTTCACAAGTCACAACGAAGTCATCTGCAAGAGGGAGAGCATCACCTGAGTGCTTTACCTCCAACCAAACACCGACAGTCCCTCACACACCTTCCATCTGGAAGTGGCCCTTCCCTTCACGAAGAGTATAGACAAAGGAAACCAACAAATATATGCCATCTGAGTCCTAGTGTTGTGTCCTACATAACCCAATCAACCATACAACCTTAGACAACCTCTAACTAAGTATGACCAATCTGGCTGGATTATGCAATTTGGAACACTGTGAGCTGATTAAATGCAAGTAGAGACTTTTGCATCACTTTGGCCAAAGTTCTGAGTAAAATAAACACTTCCCTAGGAAATGTAGTCATGAGTTCACACATCTCTAACTCGACTTGGAAACGACAAAATCACCTATGGTTTTAACACGGCTGATTTTTTTGATTGTCTATTCAACTTTTCACAAGGTTTGAGATCCATCATGTATAACTTTCTAAGGTCGGTAAATGACTAAGGTCATGGAATTATATTCCTGACAATGAACACTTGTATTTTGTACTCACAATTTCTCGGGCCTTGGCTATTGCCAATTGTTCATATGTTCTTGCAATTGTTTGAATAGTGTAACACTCTCTTTTCTTTCATACTTAGACTTTTAAACCTCCTTTACAAGTTATAGTACATTCAGATAGTAACACTGACTCATAACTCTTTATCTATCACTTGAGATCTTGATAACTTGTAAAATAGATAAATAAGAGTTTAATTTACTAGTATCAAAATATTTTCATAAATATGTCTGATTTTTCTATGCTTTCCTCTTCATTCTTCGTTCAAGAAACATTACATAATGCTAATGAAAGTACATAATGATATCTATTACTTTTTGTAAAAGTAGGCATATATTTACAGAATATTTGTCATACTTAGAAGTTTTGAGTAAAATCAGATTACTCACTGTCATAGAGTCAGTCTAATACTTTTCCATTTATAAATAAATGAAACTCCAAAATGGTACATTAATGATTTGTATGAAACTAATAGTTGTTTGGAATGTGATGTTATAATTCTAGTGTAATTGGACTAATACAAAAACATAAGCTTAATAAATAGTCATGATTTCAAAGAGAGAATAGAGATCTCATACAAGAGAAGAGATGAACTCTATCATTGGGGTACAAACTATAGAGCCTTTGATTCCCAAAAAGGGATACATGGGTAGGGTCATCATGAATGAACCCTTGAGGTTTAGGTTTGGGTCTAGGGATGACTATGACCTTAGGAGCTTACCACTTTTTAGTGTAAGCTTTTATTGGTGGCATGGAGTTGTCGACACAACGGTGGTTGATTAAGTTGGTAATTGTTGCAAATTGAATCTAGAAAAAATAAAAAAAAATTGTAGCAATTGAGGGGCAGTTGTTACAATATGCAAAGAGGATAACTTCAATGATGATGAAATGAGGAACTAAGTGCTTCTTTTATAGTTGCCTCTTTTCGGGCCCTCTGTTTATTTTAATTTTATTTTCTCTCTAAGTATTTAAAAATACTTTTCATGTTTAAGTGTTTACAAATACTATTTTTATTTATTAAAACAATATTATTTAAGTTGCCCCAAAAATAAAAATGATTGGGCTGAACTTAAAAATAATATTAAAATTCATTTCCCTTGCACAATCCTCTAGCCTACGGGAAATGGGGATAGACTAGAGGCCTTCTCCATGATGCTAATTCGAAAAAGGGGACATGACATAAAATGTTCATAACTCAAGTATATGAAAAATCTGCTACACTGAACAACTCAGCATAGGAATATAACCATGAAAATGGAAAACATAAAACTATGAAAATAGTTCTTCCCTTTAACACCAACTTTGTCAAAAAAGTCATTGCACACAGAACCCACATTGCAGAAAATGGACTAATGCAGCCCTCAGACAAGAAATCTTTTGTGTGCTAGTCACCCTATGTATATTGATTTGCTTTTTAATGTTGATGAAGTGATGAGTCAAGATCCCATCAATCATGATCTAATATTGTATCATCCATTGTAAAGCATAGTTCCACCGAGTTTCGGGGACGGGGACGAAGACGGGGGGACGGCAGGGGATGGGTTTTGGGGGCGGGGGGCCTAAGTTTGGGGGCGGCGAGGGGACGGCGACGGGGGGGCGATGCACTAAAATACATATAGTACTTGAAAAATTAGTTATAAAAAGATGTATAACTGTAAAAGCAAGGCCCTTGATGCATTCAGTCAAACAGTTCACATGCCTTGCTTGTGCTTCCACATTTTGATGCATTCAAATTTTAGTCAAACAGTTTACATGTCTTGCCTGTGCTTCCACATTTTGCAGACCAATGACCATAAATTTATAAAATAAATTATTATATAAATGAAATTTATTGATAAACTAAAAACTAAAAACAATTATTAAATTATTTTATAAATTTTTATTTCAAAATTCACTGTGAACTGTGAAGTTTTGAAATCTGAGAATCTCAAATCAGAAAATATTAAATAATAAATTAAAAAAAATTGATTCATTGGAAGTTTGGAATGAATGTTACGAATCCCTCAAAGGGATGTCAGCTCATGGAAGAGGCGTCTGTCAGATCATGGAAGAGGCGACGCCTCTTCCATGAGCTGACATCGCTTTGAGGGATTAGTTCCACAGTCCACTTCCAACTGTGTCGCGTTGCCCTTGTTGTGGGTATTTCAAATGAAAAAAAAATTAAAAATAAAAACCTAAAGCTAAAAAACCATATAAAATTAAAATGCAAGCAGCAAAATACCTTTGGTTCAGCACTTCTCAATCCAGATGCAGTTGCGACTTGCATAGGCATGCACGGGTAATGTGAAATGAAAAATAAAACAAAAAAAATTAATTTATATTGACTTTAGATTCTTAGAAGTCTTAAAAATTTAATAATATAATATATTATTTTTATATTAAACTTAAATTTTAACTATTACTAAAAAAAATATTTTAATTTAAAAAAAAAATCATTATTTAATGGGGGACGTGGGAAACTTGGAGTCTTGGAGACACCCAAAAGACTTCGAGAGGAGACGCCCAGAAGACTCCGAGACGTGACGAAGTCTCCTTTTGAAGGAGACGTTCAGGAGATGGCGGAGGGACGAGGAGACGACGGGGGGACGTTTCCTTGAAGTCTCTGCATCTCGGAAACATCCCCGTCTCCGAGACGGCTCCTTTTTTGGGGGGGACGCGTCCCCGTGGAACTCTGTTGTAAAGCCAATGCAAAGGCAAGCTTGTTTTGGTAAGGATGTACAACTTTGTTTCTTTGGTAAAGGAACTGATACTAGTATTTCTGGCCCTTAGAATGTGAGATTTTTTAATGTGTCTCTGCTGTTTAATACGTGATATAACTATCATTTCCATTGGTGTAATATAGTTTAGTCTTCTTTGACAAAACTAATTCTTATTTGATCCAAACTAAAGGTTATTATTATAGCCTGGGTAATTGAGGGTCTTATTAAAGTGGCAATGAAGCCACATTTACATTTGCTACATTTATTTCCATAGTTGCCGTGAGACTGGTACTGGTACTAGTACGGGAGACTGGTACCGGTACCAGTACGACATTTTTTTGAAAATAGGAGACAGGGGGTACTTGGAGATGCCATTTTTTTTTTAATATAAAAATTAATAATATATAGAAAATCTAAAAATATAATGACATTGAACTTTCAAAACAATAGCAGCAGTAAAGTTTAAGAATGAACATTAACTTTAAATATACAAAATTCAAATCCAAATGTCATTGTCACATTGTGTCAAAGAGTCAAAGCATTCATAGTTCACATTTGACATTAAATATTCGATTACATATTGAAATTCAGAAATGTTGATAGTTTGATTGGCTGATATGCAAACAAAAAACAAAAATCAGAAATCTATCTCATATCTCATATCATCTACACCACATCATCCATGTCAAGGTCCTCAACTATGAAGCTCTCCAAATACTCATCACTCTCTAACTTAGGTTCCTATGATGCTCTCCAAATAGAAAATCTGAAAATATGATGACATTGAACTTTCAAAACAATAATTTAATCACTCTTAGATGCATCAAATACATTATGCTTTAATTTTTAAAGTTTCAAATGTTTAAACTTCAAAGATTTTTTAGGTATTTAAGCGGGAGATGTCATTTTCTGCAGCAGGAGACCGCAGGGTACTTGGGAAACTTCGGCAGAAGTCTCCAGAGACGGTACCGGTCTCCGAGACGCGTCTCCGTCCCCAAGACGAGTCTCTGAGGGGGGGGGAGACGCGTCTCCTGGCAACTATGTTTATTTCTACATTCTTGTGTGATAATCTATAATATACAATTGTCAAACACGTGTTAGATTAATACATATAATGGGCATGCACCATAGCAAATAATATTATCATTTATGTCAATGTTTTGCTTTCTGAAGCTCCTTATTTCTTGTAATTTGTTAAAATTCAACAAGGCTTCTTCCTCTGGCATTTGTGTTCAAATTGCCATGGAAAACAAACAATATATTAGGGTCCTTCGTTTACTCTAGAAAGCTAAGGTTATTGAAACTTTTTATTTGAAAACAAACCGTTCTCAAGGCACCTTCTGTCGGTGTGTTTATAATTGTAGGTAGGATAATTGGCACGTATCTATAGCCATTGTTACCACTTATACCGTATAGTAAGACTGGATCTTACACTATCTATAACCGTAACCATTTTGTGGCTGAATCGTACATGCAATTATTGAGAAATCGTTAAGTAGTTTGACTGGTATATTGATGTGTAGCCCTGATTCAAGCCAAATGTGCCTGTTCCCTGTGATAATTGAGAGAAAAAATGGTGATACAAATAAAAGTTGGTTTTAAATTAAAAGGAAATGTATAGGGATTGTGGAACCTAATCATTTTTTCATTTTGGTGCAAATTCCGGATATGGATCCATAATTCCGGTTTCTAATGGACCAAGTTCATTTTTCTGTGAATTCTGTGTTTGTTTTGTAGGAATTCTTCATGGCGGGTGGAGATGGGATTCCTCGTGGAGTTGTGGAAAATGCAGCATCTCCTGTGCAACAAATCTTGAAACTGTACAGCCTTGAGGTCAGTTAATTTTTGACGATTCATGTAATTTTATGCACTCTTAGACAGTATTTTAGGTTTTATATTTAAACATAAATGACTTGGTGGATTGCAGACACATGCAGTGATTGAGAACATGAGGCATGCAAGTGAACAAATGGCCACAGGATCTAATGCTCACAGAAATGGAAACAAAACGGCTAATGATGCAGATACTCTTCTCCGTGTATTGTGTCACAGGACTGACAGTGAGGCTTCAAACTTTCTTAAAAAGCAATATAAGCTACCTAAATCTGCTGGTTAGCCGTTGGAATAAAGCTACATGATATGATCTATGTAGCAGCAGCTTCCAGCTTACATATGATTATCTCAATTATTGTTTTTTCAATCTTTTTTATGTATTGGCAAATGAACTCATTTTTGGCAGCTATCATCTTAGGTGCTTATGCAGATTTTAAAACCTATTGTCTAGCCTACAGTTTCTCATTGTCTTAGCTTGTATTATATTCGATACTAATTAATTTATGCTGCAATTTTTATTTGCATTTAAACAAAATATAAATTCACCAGAGTATAAATTAAGTCCTAGATATTTCTCCCATATTTTATGAACCTTTTAGTAATCTGTGTGTGATTCTTGATAATTGCAATAAAAAGTAATATTCAATGTTTTAAGGCTTTTTATTAGTGCAAAGCTTCTGGAAAGGCCTGTGAAACAGAATTTGGAAACCATTGATCTGTCATGAGGATGAGATCAATATGGACTACTATTGAAATAAATAATATTTCAGAAGGTACAACTATAATAGTCTTCAGTATTAATAGTATTTCCTAGCGGTTATCGTTGAACTGGTGAAGATGCTGGGCTCACAACGAAGACAGAATATAAGTCCATTCTTTCAATAGAGGGTAGAAAAATACCAAATTTTCTGTGTTGAAAGAATTGAAAAAACGTTGGAACTTTGTTTAACGATGCTTTATTATAAGAATAACAGACCGATGGAGACCTCGAGCTTGATTAATAACTCCTTTATGTGATATAAGCTTTGTCACTGACAACTTATACTAGTGATAAATACAGATTTTTAAAGTACTTAGAGTTATTCTTTTTAACAGCGAAGATGATTAATTATTATAATGAATTCATCTAATAATGTAAAGGAAAATAAGAGCGTGAAACTGAGTTTCAGTCATAGTTTTACGAGATAATGTTTTTTGAAGCATTATATAATATCTTTAAGAGATACTCTTCTATGCTAGATGTTTTTTTCTCTGGTGATTATTTCACTCTGTCACACCTTTTAATTAATGCCTCCACATGAAAGAATGTCGTTTGAACTAATTATAAAACTGGGATAATGCAAAATTTGCATCAAATAATTCGTTTATGCACGAAACCCTTGTTATAGTCACGGATAATAAAACATGCATTGGAGTTTGGCGTTTGTTATTCTATAGAAGAATAGAGAAAAAAGTAGCATTATTGGCTTGGTTGTGGATATGAAGCATTCAAACTGTATTCATGGGCTGTATGACAATTACAAAAACAAAAAGGAAGAAATGATGCGTCTAGGCCATAATCTAATTGTTTACCAAAGTCATTTTGATGAAAATCAAGTATCGTAAAAATAAAAATAATGTAAACAAGTGTTACGTAGTGGTTAGTATTTGTCTTTGTAGTATAGTAATTAAAGTTTTGTAAATTTGAAAAAAATTAAATGTAGGTTTATTAATAAATATAAGTTTTGTTAATTATAGTATTTTAGTTTTGCTAATTAGTTTTTTGCATGACCACATCCTAACCCTAACTCGCATCTTAACCCTAACCCTAACAAGCATAATCCTCTCTAAACCTATCTCTAACCCTAACCATAGTTGTAACACTAATCATAACTATAAACCCTAAATTGTTAACCATAATCGTAACCCTAACCTTGCCCTTAACTCTAACCATAAACAACAATCCTAATCCTACTCCTAACCACATCCTTAATTGTAACAGAAAACCTTAACTGTAATCCCATCTCTAATTTGAACCATAATTGTAACTCTAAATCTAGTCCTAAACCCTAATCTAATCCTAATCCTAAGCTTGTTTCTCATAACCCTAACCTTAGCCTTAACCCTAACACAAACAATAAACTTTAAACCATAGTCTGAATCCTAAATCAAATTGTAATATAAAATAAAAATATTTAAATTGATGACAAAAATATAATAATATAATATATTTTTATAATTTAATAAAGCTATATATATTAAATCTATTATATTAGTATTATTTTATTTATAATTTTTTAAATATATTTTAATTAATATATTTATATTATTAATATTATTATTTTTAAAATTATATTGTTATATATATATATATATTAATATTATTATTTTTTTAATATATTTTAATTATATGTATTAAGAGCCTTGACTTCAAAAAATTCAAACAAGACAAATATATCTGCTTTTATCACAATCAATATAGAGGGAACTACCCCTCTAGTAGCGCGTGCCTTGTTTGAAGCCAAGGCTCCCAATACATCATCGTGTACACCCCTTTAGCCAATTCAATAGCCCTTAACAACTACGAAGGAGATATCAGATCCCCATTATTACATGCAAAATCAATAAAACCACTCGTCTTTAATATCCAACCCTTCTTGGAAGAGTCTAAGCGCTTTAGCCATTTTGGACTTTTTGTTGGTGGCAGCCCCGGCAACAAAAAATTCCCCCACCCGACCTTTCGTGGAAGTGGGATACTCACGATAACCTCTCGAGCGCACATTACCTTGGTCTCGGCGTGGACTCTCTAGCCCGTAGCCTCCACAAGCATCATGATAAATCTTTCATATATTAGAGTCATGCACTTGTCCATCCACCCAAAAACTTTCACCCACCGTCTGCCTAATAGCACTAACAAGAGCATCCTCCCTCACCTTGAAGAGATGCCTAATTTGGTCTGCCAACGATTCATTCTTGCATTGGCAAGAAATAATTGAGAAAGCAGCAGAAGCCATCCAAGCACAAGGAGAAGATACTATTTAAAGAACGAACAAGATCTTAGCATCGGGATATACTTGCCCAAGCCAAAGATACACCTCAATCCCAAAGAGATCGACACCAGAAGGAAAGACCCATATCAGCTGTTGAGATGATCCCAATAATAGAGAAGCAACAGTGACCCGTATACTTGTTGGCATTTTTTCGATTAGTAAATATTGCCCTGATCTTGTTGTACATGCATGTTCAGATTGTATCACATCGCATGCACATTTGAAACAGTCTCCAGTGCAGTACACTCAATTGTAGCATTGGCTAGGTAATCAGCTGCTTTATTAGCTTCACGGTATACAAGGTTTATGGTATACTCTTTTAACCTTTCTATCTTCTTCGAATTTTTTCTATCTAGCTTTGAAGGCACCAAAATTGCTTATATTATTTTCTTTGATGGCATTAATGCAAACTTGGGAATCTCCTTCAATATCGATACCGTCAATCCCCCTAGTGATGCATAGATTCAACTTGACATCAATGGCAGTAAGCTTCGCTTCGTTGTTCATGCCATCACCGAGTTTTTCGGAGAGGGCCCACACCAATTCGCCCCTATGGTCTCAGATAATGCATCCCATACCAGACTTTCCCGGGTTTCCTCGAGAAGCCTCATCAAAATTGAATTTCAAGCGATCACTTGGTGGACACATCCAGTTTGCATCCTTCCTTTTTTCCTGGGACTGAGAATCAATATTTGTGTATGCTTCGACATTTTCAACCCCTGTTAGCACTTCATAAGTTTGTCATCCCAATTGGTGTAAGCAGTCCACATATGTTGAGAGGCCCGTGCATTGATAATTTCTGTTATCCCATCTTCGATGCTACATAATAATTACTCCATGCTTCGTTCAACACCTTGAAAAATGTGCCTGTTGCATTCTTTCCAAACCTGCCATAAAAGGATTGAGGGTCTAACAATCCAGATGTCTTTCTAAAAGGTGCAGGTGTTTAATCTCGACCAGCTGTGAAGAAACTCATATAAATCAACCTATCTTGTACCTTGCCACCCAAGTTTCCCAACACCTCGAAGCCGCCTCACAATTAAGTAGTAAGTTTTTCACACTTTCTTCGCTCTTTTTGCACATCAGCCACCAATTAGGATCCATGATCCCTACCAAACGGAGTCTGTCACTTGTGAGTATACGCTTGTGTAGAGCTGTCTAGGTAAAGGCCCCCACTTTGAGGAGGGTGGCATTGTTCCAGCACAACTTGGTAGGCCATTCCTTTATTTGATTCCTAAGATTCAAAATTTGGTACCCCTATTTCATAGTGTAATTGCCAGCTCCACACCAAATGATTATGTCGAGCTTATGATATCAAGAGCTTCATGCTCTTTAATTCCACTATCAACTTTTCTTTTGTTTGGTCACTTACTCTAAGGGCCTATATTTGGTTCCATCTCTAGGTTGAGTTCCCATTAGTGGCATCAAGTCCACTATGCTTTGCTCCTCTAGTTCAACCATGTGAATGTTACATTCAATGAGCTCCATTTCTATTAAAGGTGGGTAGCCATTCTAGGAATCTCACCGGAACAATACTGATCTGCCATCATTTATATGCCAAGTAATATGATCTTTGATAACTGATCGAAATTCTCACATAAACTTCCAAATATGAGAGCTCGGCCTCATGTTTGCAATAGTCAAGATTTTGTTTGGATCATCACTATCTATTTAACAACCACTACCTTATAACAAGGAATTTACATTGAATTTTCAACTATAAAGTAAAAAGTAACTATTCCTTCAAACTTAGGATAGTTTTTTTTTTTTCAATAAATGAAAGATACATTTGCATAACTGGAAACATGAGCGAAGCATAATAGTTCCATCTCAATATTCAATCTAGAAAGTACAAGTTATTTTTCCTTTCAACATTTTCCACATAAACAATTTCAAATATATAATCATCATAAAGAAATAATGAACACGGGTCAGAGATCCATATCTAGATACTTTGTTTCTTTCTTTTCATTTCCCAAGGCTGGACAAGTCATCTACAAGAGAGAGAGCATCACCCAAGTGCTTTGCCTCCAACCACAGACTTAAGCAGTCCCCCATACATCGTCCTAATTGGAAGTGGATTTGTCCTTATGGTTAATAACACCCTAATAATAGCCATCCAATATTGTCTATCAACTATGGAGACCCTCTAACTATGAAAGACAGCTTTGATTGCGTTAAGTATTTGAGACATGATGAATTGACAAGTGCATGCAGAGATTAATGCACCCACTTTGGCCAAAGTTATTTGTATTAAATACAATCACTACTTGGAGCGAAGTTGTTTGTTCACCCACCCTACTCGACTTGGAGAACCTAATCTAATCTTGTAACACTTCACTTCATACAAAGTTTCATCTAAAAAATTATGTCTTTATTTAAGTCATACTCCAAGACACCTGCCAATTTCGAGCATTATAGTGCTCCTTGACTATTGTCCATCTCGAGTATAGTACTACCCCTTGACACCTGTCAATCTCGAGCATAGTATTATTCCTTGTTAAGTCATAATTCATCTAAGTTGGTTAAGCCTTCCTAACTTTAGAACACCCATGTTACATCCACGTAACAATTTGGGCTTAGGCAAATGCCATATGTTCTAGCTCTTACTAAGTTGATAAACGACTTGACTGGTTAAACTTTACTAACCCAAAATACCTAAGTTACATCCCAGTAACTTCTTGGGATTTAGTTGTTGAATAAACCAGATATTGAGAGGGGGGGTGAATCAGTATACGCACAAACTTATTGAACAAATACTTAAAGCTTTATTGTAACACAAAACGAATTAAATCAATAGTCAAACATTAAGTTCCACAACACAGAAAAACCCGATTTTACATGGAAAACCCAATGAGGGAAAAACCACGGTGAGGATATATATATATATATATATATATATATATATATATATATATATATATATATATATATGTTGTTATGTCAATACTGGCTCACTGCCAAATACAAAAGCTCATTGTTTACAAGGACTCGCTGTCCAAAATGGAGGCTCATTGCCTACATAAATAAGTAAACAAAAATGGCTAATCGTCAGAGTTTGAACTAAGGAGTTACACCACATGTGCAAGTTCAATTCCTTTGATGCTCAGAGTATTCGCTCGCATGACCTGGTCTTCAACCACTATTCAGATACTTCGCTCATACACACACTTCTTCTCTTCAAGCATTCATATTCACTATACACACTTATATCACTTATCCTTAATCCACTTTATCCATCTCATCACATTCTCATCTTCTAACCATCTTGTATATATACTCGATATATCCGTATGCATTGATTAGGTCGGCTTGATTGATGCAAATCATATTTTTCAAGATGATAACTTGTCGGCTTCATATCAAGAGTAATTCACTCATGTTATGCAACATCATGTCGACCAAGATTAATTTAATATCGAAATGCAATCTCAAAAACCGATGCCAGCGCATCACCCAATTCACATGAACAACTAAAAATACATACATACACACTTCGAATTGTTATAAGCCTTTTTCCAAAACCTCAGATCATATTGATTATTGGAGGAGATATTCAGACCAACATACCAGAGATATCAGATCAAATACCAAATGAGACGAGCATGATCTGCACACCGGTACAAGGTACCAGACCAACATGGTGACATCAATGACAATATAAAACATATTTCCAACAATCTCCCCCTTTGTCATTGATGACAACATGTGCAAAAAGTCCAATTCAAAATTCTCCTTATTCTCCTTCTCTTTCAATTTTTTTCCAAAACTCTCCAAATCTCTCCAAAACTCTCCCCCTTTGACATCAATGGTAAAGGGCGCCAAAAAGATGAAAACATGGTGACATCCAATATTTGAAGATTTTATTCAAAATTTCAAAACTTTAAAACTTTTAAGCATCCAATTTTTCAAACCAAAAAGATTGTTTTCACTTGGAATACCTTTTTGTACGTTTCTATGATCACAAGATACAATTTCTTCCACTCCAGTACTGCGGAATCCATTCTTGCACACACATGATCCAATACAACCAATAGTGTGAAGGAGGATGACCAATCTGTGGATGAGCATTGATTCTCACAGGCTTCCAGATCAGAGAGTTCCAAAAAGATGATCTAATTGGACCTCAACAACTTCCTTAAGAAGCCAGAAAGTCTTCACTACATCATATCTTTTCCTTTGCACAATGATCATTTCAGCTTGAAGTTCACCAATTCTCAGTCTTTGCTTTCCTTCTTTGTCTTCAAAAATATCAAATTTCTTTCCAATACTGTTCACTTCAGATTTTATTGCTTCAATTCTACTTCGGAAATTATCTACTGCAATAGGCCACCAAAGACAATTCTTGTATATGTTTGACATTTCTTTTATGCATTTCTTTGTTTCTACGATCAGTTCAGATAACCTTTGCTTTGCTTTAGAACATCTCTTTTCAACCAGAGCTTCCAACTTACATCCTCTCGGACCTTCAAGTAACATTCTCTCTTCAACTATTTCAACTAAATTTTCAGGTAAAGAACAAAAAACAATAGATACATCAATACCTTTACGAAGTAGATATTCAACTAAAGCATCATCAATTTTAAGTCTGTCAACAGGTGAGTCCATACTCCACACATCACCAACTTTCTTCATTTTCCCTTTTATTAACATGGATCAGATGCTTTTCGGATTGGATGATTCTGATTCAGCCAAGGATTCTTCTTCTTCTTTCTTTTCTTTAGGGATAACAATGACATTTTCAAAGACAACTTTTCTTTTCTTCGATTCCGGAGGGGAATCGCCAGTAACCATTCCAACTCCTTCCTCCCGGATGAAGAGCTTTTCTCAAATCGACCTAACCTAGTTTCACCGGAGCTCATTACATTATGCAATGATAAGAAAAAGTCTTTGCATGCACTTGCTTTACCCTTCAAGCTTTCCAAATGCCTGAATATCTGTCTTGCAACGAGAATCTCAGATTCCCACTCAACATCTTTCTTTCCTAGTAGTGATTTCAGAAAATAAAGTACCAAACATGTAAGCAAGGACCCAATCCGAAATGGGTATCCTTCTCCCAGTGTCATTTGTATGTTCTCAGTAAGATTTTCAAGAATTAGCTTACACAGATCAAATTGTATGTTCTCTTTTACCATTTTATGCGCCAAGTAAATTGCAATGGCCGAAGTAGAGCTTTCTTGATTTCTGAAATAATTTTTATAAGAAATGTCATATGCAACATACCTAATCGAGGCATCACCAATAGTATCGATCAACAGTGCTCGGGGGTCCTTGTTGACTCCCGTCATTTCCTCCACTTCCTTGTATTTTATAGCTTTTTATCTAGGAAGTTCTCCAATGCTGCACAGTCTGGTAACTGCTTCTATTGCTTCCTACGAAATGAGATAGGGTTTGTCCAATACAATGCTACCATCCTTGAATTTGCATAGAAGGAATAAGATAAATTATTTTTCAGCAAACCAAGAAAATTCTCCCCATACATCCAAACCTAGGGTTTGAATGTTCTATAAATTGCTCGGTTCCAACCCTAATTCCAACTTCTTTATTTTTAGATGATCGAATTCATCCATCTCGACTCCTTTCAACTTTAGAGGGGTATTCCCACTCGATCCTCTTTTAGAAATTCCCATTTTAGCTCTTAAGATTCAACAAGAAAATTCTTCTGTTACCTTCTTTTGCAGCCGTGAGATAGTAATGCTTCTATCACCTACTTTCAAATGTCCACAATGATGTCTTCGAAGGTCTTCAAATCGATTCAGAGATGCTTTAAGAAAATTCCAAGTCGCTATACAAATCCTTCGAATGCATTTGATGGTCAAAATGATTTGCAAAATTTCCTTTATACTCCATTGTTTTGCTCTAACTCACATTAATTGCAAAAAGTTGACAAACTTCTCTTCCATTTATACTGAGAAACCCTACTTTACTCAGCAAAAGAACATGCTTATGACTTTTCTTCCAGTTTCTTTTGCAATACTTTTGTTTTGTTATTCTTTACGACATATCCACGTGCCAACACCTGACACACTGTCCTTCCGGGGGTTTAACCGATTTCTGATAATGCTCCCCCTAAGATCATGCTAGGTTTGATTCCCAAAGGATTCATCTGCACCAGATGAGGGTACAAACACAATAGTAGTCTCTGATCCTTCTTTCTTTTTCCATATTTTGCTCATTTCCTACTTAACTTCTTCCTTATCAATCTTTTTAACTGGTTTATTATCTTCCACCGGAGCAGACTGCTTCCCCTTTCTATTTCTGCACACCTTTGAGATATGTCCTGGTTTCTTGCAATAGTAGTAGACTATATTTCTCTGACCTGTCTAATCTCCATTCATCCTTGTTCTGCATTGAGTTGCTTTATGTCCAAACATATTACATGTATGACAATAGCAATTAAATGATTGATTTATCCTTTTTCCATTGAACTTATTCATCATCACCTGACTAATCATTCTTACCGAAGATCTGCATTTAGTAGCTTTATATCCTGTATAACATTGTCCGGAGAAGGGACTAGAAAACTGATTCAACCTACGCCTACACTCAGTTGCCTTATGACCAAACTTATTACATGAAAAACAAACACCATTGAATGATGAGTACCTTTGTGCATTTGGTTGTCTTATAGGTGGTTTCCTTCCAAAGTATCTTTTCTGCTTCCCTTTTTCTTGAGTCTTCTGATCATTTATTGGATTTGAGTTCTACATTTTTTCATCAGCTTCATTACCTAAACCACTTTTATCTTTAGAAAGTTTTTGTCCTGCTATCAATTCACCAAGCTTGGTGGAGCTTGTCTTGAAATCCTCTTCATAGAGTTTTTCTTTCTCAAGTTCTGCTTTCAGATTCATCACTTCCTGTTGAAGCCTAGAACAAACATCCGCTTTGCTTTGTATCACTATTTTCAAACATTCTTCAACTTT
Organism: Sequoiadendron giganteum; assembly: GCA_007115665.2. Taxonomy (NCBI): domain Eukaryota; kingdom Viridiplantae; phylum Streptophyta; class Pinopsida; order Cupressales; family Cupressaceae; genus Sequoiadendron; species Sequoiadendron giganteum. The sequence goes on from CM021108.1 coordinate 532,786,051, forward strand.
TTTTTTTTCATCTATCTTCAATTTCAATATGATATTCTCATCATTTGCTTGTTTCAATTCATCACTCACTTCTCTATATCTTTCTCTAAATTTCTTTAAATGCTCTTTCAATTTCAGCCTTGTCAAGATCTTCAAGGGCAGTCCAAAGATCTTCTTTATCCATTTATTCAATCTGTGGGATCTCCCTCAAGCTGTTTGTTATCACAGAAATTAGCAGCACTGATTCCACAGATAACCCCCCTACGAAACTTGTCTATTTCCTAGGTTCGTGATGTATAGACACACAAAATGAGGCAATTGTTGATCCACCTCAAAATGCATTCCAAAGTCCCAGATTAGGCCGTTTGAGCATCCCTTTGCGTTTGTCTCGCGAAGACCTTTGAAACGAGTATCTTCACGAACACTCATTGTTCATACTTCACAAAATTGCGAAAAGTGCAAATGTTCTAGAAAACAACGCTCTAACTTTTTGAAGAAAAGTTTCTAAGTGTTGAAAGTGCAAGGGCGGGGTTTTTTAGTGCCACTGCACCTAAGCGAAATGTTAGCTTGGTGCAAGGGTGCTGATTTTTAGCGCCCTTACACCAAGTCTCCATACAAAACTTTCTAAGTGTGAAAGTGCAAGGGTGGGGTTTTTTAGCCCCACTGCACCTAAGTGAAATGATGACTTGGTGCAAGAGTGCTAATTTTTAGCGCCCTTACATCAAGTTCCATACATAGCCATTTTAAGTCCTGGGCGGTGATTTTTGTCTACATTGCACTTTTCCTAGTTTTTCAAATTGGTGCACAAGCGGTGATTTTTAGCGCTAGTGCACTTTTTCCAAACTTAGTAAAAAATGACCAGGGCGGTGATTTTTGACTCAAGTGCACTTTTTCTAGACTTAGTAAAAAATGACCAAGGTGGTGATTTTTGACTCAAGTGCACTTTTTCCAAACTTAGTAAAAAATGACCAAGGCGGTGATTTTTGACTCAGGTGCACTTTTCCCAGTTTTTCACTAAGTGTTGAGCCCAAGTGCCAAGGTGCTAATTTTCAACGCCCTGACATATTTTTTGCCAAACTTACACATAAAGTGCAAGGGTGCTGATTTTTAGCGCCATTGCACCTAAGAACATTCTCCTAAAGTACAAGGGCACTGATTTTCAACGCCATTACACTTTTGGCAGTTTTTGCCTTAAATACTTCCAAATCACTCCATTTTTGCTTCGGACCATGTTTCTCCACTCCCACATCATTTTTCATGCCTAGTTCATCTTTTCACGCTTTCTCAACATCGTTTGCTCGCTTCACGCTTCCCAATGTTGCTTTTTCTGCTAAAGCGTGTTGATTCACCACCCTTGCAGTTTCTTTCCAAATTTCATCAAGTGATCTCGAAGGTGACATTTTTTGATCTAGTGAACTATCCAAGATCTACAAAGAAGTCATCATGCTGCAAGTTGAGGATGCTAGTTTTCAAAAGCCTCAATACATGTCATTTGCAATATATGACTGACACTTGATAATCTCAAGATGCATCCTCACAGGTGCAAGAAAATCCATTCATCCGCCAGAAGGTCGATCACAAGAGTTCACACCCTTGTGGATTACACCGTTGGTCCGGATGAAAAGTTCATGCAGGAGACCAGGAAGAAATATGGAGACTCTGCGCCCAAGCAAGGAACCATGAAGATTCCTGATCTCCTAGTGTTGAACATTTTGATGCTTCCCTTTATGCATCTTGTAAATAGTTTTTGACATCTTAAATGTCTTTTTGTAAAGTGTAATTACACCAAAATTATGAGATGTAATTACATAGAAATAAATTACATTCAGTTAGATTAGGGTTTCCTATTTTTACTCAACTGATTTCCTAATTTTGCTCTTCCCTCTTTTCTATAAATAAGAGGGATTTCTATTGTAATGTTTACCTTTTGATATTTTGCAACGAAGTGCTACTCTTTTGAAACAAGCATTGAAACTTTGTGTTCAATATTGCGAATCTAGATCTAATCAATAAAGAAGAGGATTGCATACCAGACTTTGTGTTGGAATCGATTGTCTTATGTTTTGATTATATCAGTGGTGACTAGTGTATGAGATCTAAAGGGCTCCAAGTGGTTTATGTAAACTTTGTGTTACATTTATTGTTTGGATTTGTTTATGTTTGAAGGTTTTTGTTGAAGGATCTACAAGACTTTGTGCTTGTAATCATTCATGCGGTTCGAGGAATTGCTGTATCTAAGAAGACTTTGTGCTTCTAATATAACAAACAATACTTCTACAAGATTCAACTTTGAAAAGGCTACGGAACGACTTTGTGCCTTCATGAGCTTTCCCTTTTCCTTTTTCTTTTAGTTATTATAAATCATACCTGGTATTTCTACGTTGTGCTTTGACAAGATAGAAATATCATCATTATTGTTATTGTTAAGTTTAAGTTATCAGATCTAGAGCTTTTCATCGTGAAGCATTATAAACATCTTCTCTAAAAAAAGAGAGAAGTATGAATGTAACACACCCCGCCCCCCATTTCATGAGTACAATGTACATTTTGTAAGTATTTCTTTAAGCTTACTATAGCTTCTATTAGCAGTAAGAAGGGCACCTCCCCTTTCTGAGAGGAGAGATGATATCTCACATAGCTATGGCTGAAGTCTAGATAGCGTAATCTATTGAAAAGTTGATTACATTATTTTCAGCCAACAGTTTTTTGGCGACTCCGCTGGGGACACGATACTCATTCAAAAGCCTCGCGTTTTCATTTGAAGTATACCAGTTTCCTTCATTGTAATTTATTTTCTTGTAAGTTTTTCAAGCTTTCACCAAGGACATGTAAATGGCTGCTCAAGGTCCTTGGGGAAATTGTTTTGGTCCGTTAAGTCTGGCTCTACCCCTACATGCTCTCCCTAAAGGCTCACGGAATAACTTTCCTAAGTTTTTTGGTGATGGACAACAACATCCTGATGAGAACGTTGCTGCTTTCTACATTGCTTGTGGAGTTCATGGTGTTGAAAATGAAGATGTATCTATAAGGTTGTTTGTGGAGGCTCTCCAAGGTGTTGCTGCAAATTGGTTTTATCATCTGGTGCCACATACCATCACAAACTGGGCAACTCTCATAGTCAAGTTTGAAGTAAGGTTCAAACCTCCTGAAGATGCTCATGCTTTGTTGGCTCAACTCACCCAGTTGAAGAAGGAATCTCACATGCCTATGTGCGAGTTCATTTCCCACTTCAACAAATTGACACGAAGAATTCCAATTGTTGCTCAACCTACAGTTGGGAATTTGAAATGTTTCTTTGTAAATGCTCAAGTGGCCGAAGTTGGTTTCCTATTGAGAAGAGCAGCCCCAGCTACTCTTGCAATTGTATAGACCTTGGTGACATAAATTGAAGATGATCTCATTCTTGCTGGGCAAATAAAAATTGAATCAAATGAATCTGAAGAAATCCCTTCTTTGGAGTTATTTTCTTCCATCACAAGGACGGATCCTATGGTGCAAAGGTTGGTAAATGAGCTACTTTTACTATAAAATCAGCTAGCTCATTATTTTTTTGTTGGGAATCAACACATGTTATCTTCACCTCTGAAGAGGCTTGCTCTTGAGGTACCATTAGTAAAAGTAGTAGTGAAGCATCCTGACTCCAATCCAAGTGATCTCGCTATTCTCTTCCAAGAAAAGGAAGCATACATAGCCGGTGACTCCCATTTCTGGTTTATGCAGTCTCAGATAGCCATTGATGAAAAGTAGAAAGATGAAAGTCATTTTTCTGAAGTTCAACTGAATGAAGACAATCTTGTCTTGAGATCTGAAAAGATGGACATGCATGAAGGTCTCCGTCAAGTTGAAGAGAATGATT
>CM021108.1:532794545-533150811 GCA_007115665.2 Sequoiadendron giganteum
TACTTATAACTGCCACTTATTCTAGTAATTTGTATTAACCATGGGAGTATCTGCTCTCCCATTCTAAGCATAAGTAGTTGATATTGATGACCCATGAGTTTTTACTAGACTCTCTTGGTAAAAAAAATTAGTATTGACATTTAATGTTCATCATATATAAATAGTGAAACAAAGAAAAAGAGGTTGACCAAAATGAATCAAAAAGAAGATGAACCTAATTTCACTAGTGTTTCATTGAATTTATGAGGGGTAAAATGCATAAATAACAATCATAAATTAATCCTAATTTTTATAACAACAAATAGGAAGGTTTTCAAATGCTGAAATGATGTGTACCTTATTGAAAAAGTGTAGTTTCGGGCCTCGCTGAGGACTCATTCGCCAAGTGGCGAATGGGTCCTTGATAGGGTTATGGAAAAGTGATTTTTGGGTTATGTTCTATAATGTCTGCACTTCTAGCTCCCAGGTGTTCAATTCCTGAAAGTCAGAAATAAATTTTGTAGAGTACTTTCCATGATCTTGCAATAAAGATGACAACTTTTGCAACTTTTCAACTTTGACAATTTTGCAACTTTTGTTCTCCACTTAATCTTCAATCTAAAACTTGCAATCACACATCAAGAGAACAAAAAATATTTATTGTTAGGGAATAGGGGTTTTCCTTGGTCAAACACTGTTTTGGTAATCAAACCTTGTAATGAAATAATGCATAAAGGAAAGATGAATAAACAACAATGTGTAACAACTCACCAATCCTCAATTGAACCTTGGATTGAAAATCTAAAACTTAGCATGAAATGGCCTCAATGAGTGTAGATCTTGATCATGAACTTGACATAAGATAATAGCTTTGAACACTTGAACTTGATCACCAATGCTACAACATCATATTAGGTTAAAAACATGCATGACTTAGACATGATGAAAGAGATCCTTGTTGCTGCAATAAAATTTAATAATCTGCCCTTGAATGTCTTCTTGAATGCTCTTGTGAAGATTGCTTGATCTCATTAAATTCTTCTCTAGGTGAAACTATCTAAAATAACCTTATATTTATACTTAACTTAAGATTTAATCCCAAAATTCAAATAACACAAGCCAACATGGGATCTAGGATTTAAAATCATTAAAATCTCACCAATAATATTTTTAAAAAGGGGTGTCCTAGGACCTAGGAAGGACCAATTCGCCAGGTGGTGAATGGGTCCTAGGTCACTAGCCTAGGACTGAAACCTTGCCAAATTGTGTTGTGAAACATTATTAATGAGTGTCAGGATTTATCCCTCATAAAATGTAATAAATAAGGCTTGGATTTGAATTTAAGGGTTCAATTAAGATTTTATTAACCTCAATCAATTAATAAAGCCCTATATTAGTGTGAAAGTGTAAATAAACACTTTACAACACCCTAAATAAGGCATTATTAAGTCTATTTTATCATTAATCATTCATTCCCAAATTAAGTGTGAAAAAGGGTTACCTTTTTCGACAAAACATTTTGCTCCCACTTTAGTGAGAGTTTGCCCCCATGTCAAACACACACTAAAGTAGACATTCAAGACACTTATGTATGCAACAATGATAAAGATACTCAATCATACCCTATCAAAGAATAATAAAATAAAGGAAAATAAAGGATGAAGCTTCGACCGTTCCAACATGATGTGGGACACGACTGTTTGTTTGAGAAAAGGATCAAGCTTCAATAGTCTTTCCAACACGATGTGGACCAGGTCTAGGCTGTTTGTCCAAAAATGTTTACAAGTGGAACAAAATGTCCAATATGTAAACAACACACACGCTCAGTCTGGGGTAGTGGAACCTCAGTTCTTCCACTAGGTGAGTATCTTGAAAAGGTGGCAAATGAGAATCATATTAGCCTCCCATACCATATCAAAGTTATCCTCCTGATAAATTCAATAAAGCACCACAATGCTAAGTGATTTTGAATGTTCTATTTATAGGTTTTTTGTTCAAAGGGATCTTGTTTCATGTAAGGTCTTCTTCTTAGGGAACATCATGCCTAATGTCTCCAAGAGAGGAAAAGTCAAGAATATCAAATTGCGACTTATGGGATGCCCCATTTCATATCATGCCACTAAGGGAAATTCATACACTTAGAAATACCAAACTCTTGGAGGACATCAAACCGAATGACACCACCAAGAAAAAGGACACTTCGCAAGAAAGAAAATCACACCATGAAATATGGAAAATGTTGAAAGATGTTATCGATGTATGCCCCCACTTTAAAGCGGTTTCTAACACCATTGCTATGAGAAACTACTTTAAAGTAGCCAATGTTTTCTCCTTAGACAAGAGAGCTTTGCTCAAAAAACCCTATGCCAAGTCATATGTTTCCAAAATAAAGCTACACCATGAACAAGGAGGGAGGGGTTGCCCCAAAGAATACATAAGAGATCTATGGATTTGGGGTTAGTATGTCTTTGCTACCATGTTGTTATAGAGCTCAGAACTGTCATCATTCCCCAAATACTCATAGAACTTGAAGAATGGCACAAAGAGAGTGAAAAAAAAGAAAAAGCCTTTCAGGTCAACATGGAAGAGACCTAAATGTCTCAACGACTTGTGTGATCCCCAAAAGGAAAACACAAGACAAATGAAAAAGGATAAAAAATTTATGACATAGAGAAGAATGTAGGTACATCTAGAGGAATGCATAAAAAAAGAGGTACATCAAATGAAATATCATGGGGCATCACATTACGCACATGTAATCACATAAAAGAACATGAAAAAGAAAACAAAGAAAAATACTAGTAAGGCACATGTGAGTCAACCTATAGTAGGTCATCTGCATCCCAATCTTGGTTGGTATACATAGAAGGCAGACAACTAGCCAAAGGGACAAAAACAAGTGTTGAACTAGGGGAAGCACCGAGTTTAACACTCTTAGGAGATTTTTCATTTAAGCTCATAGAAGAGGAAAACAATGTATTCAATTTGTTATGCAAATTTTCATCAATTTTTGTAATGTCAATGTCATCATCTAGATTAATCACAATGGGAGTTTGAATGATAATTTATCTTGAAGGTTCTAGTTTATGTTGCAGCGAGGGTTTAGAGTCATCATGCATTGCTTCAAGTAAGTTCAGATTTTGATTTTCTATGTTGCTCTTTTCTTCTTGATTTTGTAACATATGAGCAATAACACGACGTCTATTCCTGCGCTCTCTAGCATTTCAGTTTCATTTTAATCTATTGTCAATTTGCATTTGTGTAGGAGTGGGTTTGTTAATAATATGTTTCTTCTCTTCCTTTAGAGGAGGAACAAAAGGAACCGTAAGAGATTGTTCAACCAATTTCTCTTTAGCTTTATAAACTTGTTTGATTTTAGGAGGCACAACAGGATTGTTTTGGTTATCTCGCGGTCTCTTATAGGAAATTGCAGGAGGTTTTGTTATAGGCTGCTCTTGGATGGTCAGGAGGAATTTTGGTTCAATCATTGTTTTTTCAAGGATAGGTTGCTCCATGGAGGGTTGAGGCATGTTTCTAAGAGATAATTTTGTTATACACTTTGCCTTGAACTTTTGATAGGATTTGAAAAAAAAGTCCTCACGAGGTCTAATAGGTTCAATAGGCTCGAGCCAAAAGAAACCCAATGAAAAGTTCCATCGGGAAGACACAAGATTAAACCCACTATAATGCATAGTAAATATATCATTGCAAAAGAGAAACTTTAAGCTTTTATGCACAACTGACGAGACGACATTCATGGAGCGAAGCCATGGATAGCCTAAATTCACATGAAATTGGTTCAATTATGAAATGATGGTGAATGAGACATTTAATGTTTTTGGTCCAACTTTCAAAGGAAGATCTATCGAGCCAATCGTAGGACAAGAAAATACATTATGCATCTTGATCCATGCCTTTAGTTTGTCATATGTATATTGGTAGAGTTCATGCAAAAATAGGAATTCTTCAGTGATCACATTCTCTCCACAGATGGGATCAATAAGTATTCCATTAGTAGGCTTGTTATTGATTCTCCCAGCTATGTAAAGAGGACCATCAGGTGCATGTTTAAGTATGCCATTTTGTGAGAAAGAAATATCAAGAGGCATTTTGTTTGAGCCCTTACGAGGTCTAGCTTCGATAAATTCTACCACTTTATCTGATTCATTCACACTTTCATCTTTTATATTTTCATCATCCGTGTCAACATTCATCACATACTAGATTTGAAAAATGAAATAGTGTGCTTCAACATGTGATTTGTAAAGATTTATAAATTTTGGTTAGGAGGAGCTACAAACGTATTGCCTTGATCATTCACACCTCCAATTTGAAGTTGATTATTATCAATAAGGTCTTGCACAAGATGTTTAAGATGCTTACAATATTCTGTACCATGTCCAATTTTTCGATGATAATGGAAATAAGAGTTTCATCGAAATCCTATGGGAAATGGTAGATTAGGATCACACTCTTTAACATGAGGTAATGAAAGAATATTCTTTTCAACAAGCTGTAACATGATATTATGAAGGGTGTTGGGTAGAGGAGTGAAATTTCTATTTCTATCCCCAAAGGAAAAAGGACTTGTCATCTTTATAGCAGCCACTTGGTTATTAGTTTGTTGACTTGGTTGAGGGGAGTTAAGTTTTAAGAGCCCCTATTTTGCTTCTTGAAAGGTTGGTAATTATTTTGATTTGTGGAAGACTTTTTAGGATGACTAGGGGGATTTTTCATATCATGATTGCAAGCCGTATTTTGATAATCATGAAGGGTTGTACATAACTATGTAAAGGATGGGAATCTCAACATCTCAAGTTTTGTTTGGAGTTTGTTTTGTAAGTTGGCAATAAACATTTGCTTAAGGTCAACATCAAGAATTTTAATGTTTACTTGTGAATAAAGTGTTTGGTATCTTGCTATGAAATCAATCACTTTCTCATTATCCTTTTGTTCACATGTCATTTAATCAGCTAGGGTCATCTTGGGACCCATGTAAATGTTGAAGTGGTTGTAAAAGGCATCAACAAGCTCATTGAATGAACCAATTGAATTATTCGGTAAGGAAGAGAACCATTCTAAAGCACTATCCTTCAAGGATCTATGGAATAGTTTTAGCAAGAGTTTATTTTTAAAGATGAAATCACTACATAGGGCCCTGTAAAAGCGAAAACATGGGTAACATGATCTCCTTTCTGACCATATTTCTCAAATTGGAGAACTTCTATACCTTGTGGAATTTGTGCTCTCAATATCCCCAGGGATAGCAGATTGGTTTTGATGTATTGTGAAGGTTGACCATTGTTGTTTTGATTTAGGGCTGCAAATTTTTGTTGAATGGATGACATGGTTTGCATAATTGTGTTAAGGATAGCATCATTGTTATTGTAAGGTGGAGGGAAATAGGGTGGAGTGGCGTATGTATACTGAGGGAAAGTGAATTGTAAGTTTTTGAGGGAGGATGGTTGAGGAGATATTGTATGTGAATGCACAAAGCTAGAAGGATTCCCCATGGAAATTCCTAAGGAAGTGTTCACACTGCTAGCAGGCTGGATGGTTGTGGTAACTTGAGTACTAGTGTATGTAGGAATGAAAATGAGAATTGTAGGAGGAATTGGAGTTCCACCTTGGCTTTAAGTACACCCCAAAGGTTGAGTAGAACTAGTCATGGTAGAGATGGTGTTGTTAACATTAAGCACATTGGTTGTAGGTAGTGAAGTCATGGTAAATGAAGTATGCATACTATGATCCATAAGGGGGTTGATTATCAACATTATTAAGAAGAGAGCTAGAAAACCCAAGATCCATGGCGAATGGTATATTGTGGGATGACATGAGCCTCAAACTACCTCTAACAATAGTATTGCTAATAAGACACCAAGGTGTAAATCTCATACAAGTTTTAAAAACTTAGTGTGCAAACCCAAAATGGAAGGAGGAAATGAAATGAACTAGAATGAAATGCAATTTTTTAGATTCTAAACAAGGTAATTTGTTGATTACACTATGCAACAATCTAAAAATGAAATGTTGTAAATGCAATTTTGAATTTTGACAATGCACTAGATGAAGAAAATTAAGATAGATCTAATGAAATGAATGAAAGATAAATTTAGTAAACTGAAACAAAGATGTAACAACAAAAAACAAAAGCATAAAACATAAGTTTTGAAATTCCAAAAATTTAGATTTAGGTCCGATCAGGGACTGATTCTCCCTAGGGCGAATGGGTCCTAGATTAGGGTTTTGGAACTATTTTTTATAGATTTTTAAGTCTTTTCTAATGATTTTGAGGTTCAGGTCTGCTACACTAAGTCTCAAGTTTATATTTCTTATAAATACAATGTGAAATGCAAGTTGAAAATGTGACAAAATGATGAATTACAAGACCTAGTTTGATTTGCAATTTTGTTTTGATTTTCAAATGCAAGTTTATATGATCTAAATGATATGCAAGATGACTATTTTTTTTGTATTTTTCATATTTAAAGAATGCAAACAATGCAATTATAAAACCCTATATGAAATACAAATTTTGAATGCAAACTAAGACACCCTAAATGAGATCTAATTCAATACAAATGAATGCAAGATCTAGTCTAAAATGAAAAAAAGACTCCTAAAGCAGAAAAGTACAGTGCTCAAGAAGTCGAGTTCACCATAATGAAACAAAGAAAAAGAGGCTCACCAAATGAATCAACAAGATGATGAACCTAATTTCACTAGTGTTTCATTCAATAAATATGAGGGGTAAAATGCATAAATAACAACAAAAAATTAATCCTAACTGTTATAACAAAAAATAGGAAGGTTTTCAAATGTTGAAATGATGTATACCTTATTGAAAAAGTGTTGTTTCAGGCCTCATTGAGGATTCATTCGCCCAGTGGCAAATGGGTCCTTACTAGGGTTCTAGAAAAGTGATTTCTAGGTTTTGTTATGTAATGTCTGCGCTTCCAACTCCTAGGTGTTCAACTCTTGAAATTCAGAAATAAATTTTGTAGAGTACTTTGAATGATCTTGCAATAAAAATGACAATTTTTGCAACTTTTCAACTTTGACAATTTTACAACTTTTGTTCTCAACTTGATCTTCAATCTAAAACTTGGAATCACACATCAAGAGAGAAGAAAAAATGTTGATTGTTAGGGAATAGGGGTTTGCCTTGGTCAAACCCCGTTTAGGTAATTAAACCTTGTAATGAAATAATGCATAAAGGAAAGATGAATAAACAATAATGTGTAACAACTCACCAATCCTCTTTGAACCTTGGATTGCAAATCTGAAACTTAGCATGAAATGAACTCAATGAGTGTAGATAATGGATTTGAACACATGAACTTGATCACCAATGCTACACCATCACATTAGCTCAACAACATATATGAATTTGACATGATGAAAGAGATCCTTGATTGCTGCAATAAACTTTAATAATCTTCCCTTGAATGTATTCTTGAATGCTCTTGAATGATCTATAATGCTCTTGTGAAGATTGCTTGATCTCATGAAAGTCTTCTCTAGGTGAAACTATGTAAAATAACCTTATATTTATACTTAACATAATATTTAATCTCAAAATTCAAACAACACAAGCCGACATCAGATCTAGGATTTAAAATCATTAAAATCTCGCCAAGAATATGTTCAAAAAGGGGTGTCTTAAGTTAAGGAGGACCCATTTTCCATAGATCGAATGGGTCCTAGCACACTCAACTAGGACAAGCTTTTGGGATATGAAATAACATGTCAAAAGGGGGTCCTAGGATCTATGAAGGACCCATTCACTAGGTGGCGAATGGGTCCTAGGTCACTAGCCTAGGACTCAAACCTTTCCAAATTAAGTGTTGTGAAACATTATTAATGAGTGTCGGGCTTTATCCCTTGGAAAATACAATAACTAAGGCTTGGATTTGAATTTAAAGGGACAATTAAGCTCTAATTGACCTCAATTAATTAATAAAGCCCTATATTAGTGTGAAAGTGTAAGGAAATACTTTACAACACCCTAAATAAGGTATCATTAAGTCCATTTTATCAATAATCATTCATTCCTAAATTAAGTGTGAAAAAGGGTTACTTTTTTCAACACTACAAGAAATAAATATTGTTCTTGAATTGAAGATTCCTTCCTCATATTATAATCTCATATGTCTATTGGTGTTTCAATTCACACCTTTGGAGTGCGTATTGGAAATGGATAGCTATGCACAGATAAACTGCTCTTCAAATTTGGAGGGGAAGCTCCCTCTTTTTTGATTATGATTTTAAAAGAATCAACTAAACTAATGGTCAATCTTTTTCTTCTCAGTTTAAGAGAACAAGGTTTATAAAACTCTTCATGTCATAGCTAATATTTTCTTTGGTTTCACAAATCCAACTACAACTAAGCCTATGCTAAAATGCTTCTAATTTCTCAAGTAAATTCAGAGCAAGAGAAACTAGAAGTAAACAAGTATGATTTTCTGCAAAATCTCAAATAAACTTGCATCCAACATTCACCCAAAGACTCATTGTACTTTCGGTTGTAAGCTGAAATATAGATTATGAAAGCCAATTAATGAAAGAAATAAGACATTGGATCAAAGCACAAAGGTGTGAGATTTATTTCCTCAAAGCTTTCTAAACCACAAAATATGAAGGGGTGCTTTGTATGGGGGTAAAAGAGTGGATCCTCTACAACATCCTAGGGTTTCACTTAGAAGGAAGAGGGTTTTCTTTCACCTCTAGAGGCACCTTATTTTGTGATTCGGTTAAAAGGGGTTTTAGGGATTGGAATCCTAAAGGGATGTGATGATGTGTGCAAATGTAATGAAATATGTTATGGGAATGCAACTAATTAACCTAAATTAATCTAACTTATGCTACTGGAAAACACATGATGTAATGCATACAAATGAAAGCAATAAGCATAAACTAATCTAACAGAACAAAGAAGTGCATCTAGAAATCAAAGAGGGTTGGAATTGGGATTGAGGAAGTAACTGGAAAACTGGAAAAATAGGGTTTTGAGCTATCTTGGACACTTATGCCTAGTGGGGCAACCTAGTCCCTTTTCGAGAAATATGCTCTGGGAATCATTTCTACCAACAAGGTCCCCAAATCTCAAACATTCAGTGCCAGAAATCATCAATGGGACTAGGTCACCATTATGGGCGACCTAGTCCCTTTCTGCTTTTTTGAGTAACTAAAAGTGGACTCGAGTGCCTTAGGTATGTGTTCTGCTTCTCCGTGGGAATCCTATCCAAAACCTGAAAAATAACTTGCAAAACAAAATGTATTTGGGTTTCTAATGTGGGGTTTGCCTTGGTCAAACCCCTAGTTAGTATTCAAACTTGAAATGAAATGGAAATTTGCATAAACCCTAGCCCTAAGTGTGTCTGGAACTAGGAAAACCTAAAACAAAGCAAAACACTATTCTATTGTGCTAGAATAAGATGTATGAAATAGATTTGAAATGATGCAAGACTCTATTAAACCCTAGAAATCCTACAAAATTGCAAATGAGAACAACAAGGAATGCAAATGGGATGAAAACCTCAAATCTACAAATGGGCTGAAGGTAGAAGATGGAGGAACTTTGAAATTAGTCTTTAGGAATGATTTGGTGGCTAGTTGCACCTCCTCAACCTAGATTTCTCCATGAATCTCCATAGGCATCTATCTTCAACCTTGTCAATGTGTGATATTGAATGTGAAGTGAGCTTCCAAGACCTGCAAAATACTTAGTTTGCTGTGTAAAAGCTTCAAATTTTTCTGTGTGAGAAATGAATCTTCTTGAGAAAGATGTTTGGCACTTGATTTTTGGAGTTGAGTGTGAAAAATGAGCAAGAGAGAGAGGAAAAATGACCTAAAAACAAGTATATATAAGTAACATGACCTAATTATCAAGAATTTTGACCTAGGAAGCTGACACCCATCGGGGATTTTTGATTAATTATTGGTTTTCCCGCTTAAAACTTGAAAAATCTTCAGAAAGGACTAAGTCGACAACTTGGATGACCTAGTCCCACTAAGGGATTTTTAGGTGGGAGCGGTACTTTTTGGATGGTTTTGATATTATTTGTCAAAATTTGGATGATCCCTTGGGTATAACAGGCATCCAAGTGAAAATTAACAACCTTAGGGGCCTATAAATGTTGTTTTAGGGTGAAAATTGGTAAAATAGGACTTAAAGTGGGACCAAAATGGGCACAAAATTGTCCTTTTCTTCAAAGGTATACAATTTTTGGTGACACATTTAGCCCCCACTTTAGCATCCATATGAATCTATGTGCATATGTAAGCTAAAGGAATATAAAACAAAAATACACCTTCATTTTCATAGAAGGATACTCATTTAAAAGGCGAGAGAATGAAGCCCCCAGTGTAGTTATCTGCAAAACCATAATGTTAGGAACCACATCCTACAACAAAAATTCATTAGAAGTACTAGAAATCTTATTATCTAATCCCTAGTGATCAAATTCAAGGGTATATGTATGCCCCCCTTGATTCCACTTGCTTTACGAAGGTGGAATCAAGGTAGTCATCTAACCATGTCGAATAAGGGCACGCATATCAGAGGGAATTTCCAAGTACCATGCCTCATAGCGATAGGTGAGTGGTGATGTAGGGTGTGGAAACATGATTCCGAGGTAACAAACGACATAAAAAACGGAGTTCACTAGCACCCAGAGTGTTGATTTTAATGAAAAAGCACACTTAAAGATAAATGAAGTGAAAAGGTACAAATGTGCATATGTGGGTAAAAGTGAGTTAATTAAAAATAAAATGAAAAAAGAGTAAAATTCACTTACTTTTCTCATTTACCTTTTGCAGTGTTGGAGAGTGACAAGGAGAGAGTGAGAGCATGCCTAGCACACGTGGCGTTACTTCTGCGAGATTGGATGTTTTGTGCGACCAGGTGGCGAGCGACAACCACTAGTATGAGGTTGGTTGATTCTGGAACCTGTTATTTTATGATTTTTCAATTATAGGATGAATTTAATGCTTATTTAGAGTATATTAGGATCTTGGAAAATAAAGTTTGCAAAGTGTTAGTTTTTTTCGCAAAGTGTCCATTTTGTTCGCAAAGTGTCCCTTTTGTTTGCAAAGTGTCCCGTTTCTTCGCAAAGTGTCCCTTTTCTTTGCAAAGTGTCACATTTCTTTGTGAAGTGTCCCAAAAGGGTTCTAAAGTGTTTAGGGCCATAGAAATATCACACTAGAACAACATTAGCACACTTGCTTGATGAATTATAGTAAAATTAAAGAAATTAGATGATTTAGACAACAAATTGTGAGATTTTGCACATGTACGAACATGGTCTCGGCAGCGGTTAGGTAGGAGAAAAATGAGTTTCCTTAGAGACCTGGTGCCAACCCTATCACTAGCAGAGACAGAGCATCTACAGGTAGTGGGGATCTACTGGGCCTACCTTATGCCACCGATGAGATACCATGATGCGATGCTGATGGCGTTATGCGAGAGGTGGAATGCAGATACCTGCATGTTTCACCTGCCCACTAGAGATGACGATTACATTGGAGGATGTCCACTGCATTCTCTAAGTTCCTATTCATGGAGAACACGTACAACTACAGAGGGGACGGTCCTTCCTGGAGCAGCGGGCAAACATGTAATACTACTTAGAGGATCTCGTTCATGATGACAAGGTAGCCAAACGAATATAGCTATCGATGCTACTATATTCACGAGAACCCATGGTGAGATGGATCATGATACACATAGTAGCACTGGTCTTGTTTCCGAATGGGTGAGCAACACATCTGGAGGGCAGACTGGTACACCTGATACGAGGCATGGAAGAGCATCAGATAGTATATGCCTAGGGCCGATGCATTTTGGCACATATGTATTATGACCTCAGGTGGTTCGTGTTCCGAGAGCTAGACAACATGGTACACTACACGCTTCTATAGATATGGTGCTTAGAGCACATCACATGAACACGACCAGTGGGCTATCTATGGGCATTCAGGTATCCATTACGACAATTATGGTAGTACGATGATCTTCACTTTTGGAGAGTGAGATTCAATCGACTAAATGAGGAGGATATCCTATGGAGGCAATACAAGATTATCCTTCAATGGCCTTATTACACTAGACAACTCAAGAGATTACAGATGACAAGGTTTCTGGTAGGTCGATATGATCACATAGTGCAACCATTCTACTATGATTGAGTCATGAGATAGTTTAGACAGGTACAAACACCACCATAGGCACAAGCATCATTCAGGAGGTCTATTCGGAGTGCATGAAGGCCACGAGACATATCATGATTCACACTGGATGATGTCATCGAGAGTGAGTCAGATTATTTAGATCATGACCAACCATCGATGGATGATGTAGATGATGTCAAGGCCACATGGGACCATGAGGAGTGGTGGAGGGCCTCATGACTAGAGCCAATGTTTCCTGCCAATGAGACAGTAGGAGAGGCCCAACCGATACCAAATGAGGGAGAGGAGAGGGAGAGAGAGGATAGGGCTGAGGGGACATGGTATAGGGCTACAAATATTTTTACAAATATTATCGATGAGGATTACGATGAGGATGCAGACCTAGACTATGATGGTCAAGAGGGAGAGGATGAGGATGAGGATGAGGAGCAAGATGAGGAGGAGGAGGAGGAGAGAGTGGAGGGGCCACCTCTGAGTGAGGACAATGATGTTGCAACCTAGGACTGAGATGAGCAAGGAGAGCTCTCACCTGTTCATAGGACTAGATCTTGGACAAGAGCAGCAATAGGTGCCAACACTCACTATCGAGGGGAGGCAAGTACATCATCCATGCCCCCTACACAAGATGAGGTGGAAATTCCACCCTCTACCAGAGATATAGGTGATGACATTAAATGTTGGTTGATGTATTTTATTTGTGATTTAATGCATATATATCTATATGATGATGTATTAATGATGAGACTTTTATTTGATTTTTTAGGGCCTGCAGAGGGTTGGTGAGAGTTCTTGCAGAGGAAGCCACAAAGATAGTGCCAATGACCTTTGATAAAGAGGACATGGATACTGACTACATGCCCCCACCTATTGTGGAGTGTAATCTAGAGACCTTGAGACCCTTTGCGAGATTGCGAGCAACCTATGAGGGCCTGAGGAGGCAGGTTTGTCGAGTGAGAGTTGCACCACAGGCACAACCATCACGAACTCCAACAGAGGTGGAGAGATTGGAAAGAGAGTTGTCATAGGTGCAAGTAGAGAGAGACCATATAGCAGGTGAGCACTGATTGGAACTTGCGCGGATGGGAGGATTAGAGTATGCACTTAGAGTCAGCGGATCTCGGTCACGATCACGCATGATCATCTCCCAATTCCCCACTATTGATACAACATGAGTACTAGATCCTAAGGGATCTAGTAATCATAGTCTGCAGTGAAACTATGTATTATGATGAAATGTATAAAAGACTTGTGATATATATATGCATTTGTATTTTCGATAATTTAATTTAATTGTGTGGATGTTAAATGACAATGTGATTAATTAAATAGTTTAGTATTTAATTAATAGCAACATGATTTAACAAAATGTATGTGATACAATTACAACAGATTTAGAATGTATGGTTAGATTAAAACATTTAACATTAATATGTTATGCACTTATGATTATAAAGAACATAACACACAAAAGGGGAAAGAGGTTGAATAGTATGAAATCTAACATAATTGTAAAAATGAATTAAACAATCATGTTAGTGTTTGGGACACAAACATGAGGATGTGTCAAGAACGAAGCAATAAAACAACCCATAGGATAGAAACGAATAGCATCAACAACATTGCTTTATAAATCATACCATTCAAGAGAGAATTAGACATAATATCGACACAAATGCATGGTATTAATGGGATCACAAAGGGGAGTACCATCCCGCTTGGTTAAGGTATAGGCACCAGATCCATAATTGTAGTCAATCACGTAGGGACCAAGTCAATTAGGACTAAATTTACCTTTGTCAGCATAATCGATGGTGGAATTACATTGGTTTTCATATAAAACCAAATCACCCTTGTTAAAGGTTCGAGGGATGACACTTACATCATGTTTTTGTTGCAACTATTTAGCATAAGATTGAAGGTGATCAAGAGCATTGATGCATTGCTCATCAAGCATTTGAAGTTGGTGTAGACACTATTCCACATAAGTGTCATTATCGATGATAATTTGGAGAGAAATTCGTAACGTGGAGATTACTAGCTCCAAAGGGAGAATAGCTTCAGTACCATAAACAAGGTTAAAAGGAGTATTTCCTGTAGAGGAATGAATGCTTGTGCGATACGCCCGTAATGCATATTGCAATTGCGTATGCCAATCTTTTTGGTTTTGATTGACAGTCTTCCTAAGGATTTTCTCCAAGATCTTATTAGTACTTTTGGCTTGACCATTAGTAAGGTGTGGAGAAGTGATGTTGGATATGGAAGGTCTTGAGGATTTTCTTCACCTCGTTGTTCTTAAAGGGAGTACCATTATCTGAGACTAACATGGAAGGGAGACCAAAGCGAGCGATGATGTGTTCCAATAGGAAATGACATATCACTTCAACAGTTGTGGAGCGAAGGGCGATAGCTTTAACCGATTTGGTGAAATAATCAGTAGCAGTGATAATGAATTTATGTTCAGCAGAAGAGGGCGTGGAGATTTTTCCAATTAGGTCCAAACCCCACACAGAGAACAACTAGAGAGGTATTTGGGAATGAAGTTCCGAAGTAGGTGTGTGAATCAAATGACTATGTTCTTGACATTGATGACATCACTTAACATACGCATAAAAATATTTTTCCATATTTTTCTAGTAATATCCCATACGTAGGAGTTTTTGCACCAAGGTCTTTTCTCCAAAATGTCCTCCACAAGTACCAGAATGGGCTTGTTCGAGAGCGACATGGGTTTCAGTGTCCTTGAGGAATTTTAGAAGGATTACATTGAAGGATCTTCGGTACAATGTGTCTACAAGGATGATATACCTAGTGGCTATCTTTTTTAAGCGTTGATGGGTATTTTAAGTGGTGGGTTCGGGAATGGTGCCATCTTTTAAATAATTGTAGATGGCATCGTACCATTCACACAAATTATCAAAAAAAGTGGGATAGATATCAGGAGGTTGATCGCTAATTCAAGGTTTCATGATAGGATGGATGGTGAAGACTATCTATTCAGAAGGGTCAACATGAGAGACAAGAGAGGCTGCACTTGCCATTGTATCCGCATGGTGATTATCTTTTCAAGGGATGTTATCAATGGTAAATGAGTCAAAATGGTTTAATAAATTAAGAACAAGCTCCTTATATTGCGAGAGTTTATCATGTTTAGTTTGATAGAGACCGTTAATTTCTTTAATGATTAATTGTGAGTCAGGTCATAGATCTTAATATTTTTAACCTTTAAGACAAGAGCAATGCGTAACCCAATGAGTAGAGCTTCATACTTAGTTGTATTATTCGTACATAGGAAATTGAGATGATAGGATAAGGGAATAGGCTTACCAACAGGTAGAATTAAAATAACACTAGCACCAGAGCCTGTTCGACACTTGGATCCATCAAAGTACAACTTCCATGTAGGAATGTCTATAGTAAACACACTGCCATCAAGGAAAGAATCATTGGTAGGTAACACTAATGGGGAAGGAGAATCAACTAAATGATCGATTAAGGCTTGACCCTTGATTACTTTTTGAGCAATAAACTTAAGGTCAAACTCAATTAACAACATGACCCATTTAGCAAGATGTCCTGATAGATCTATTTTAGTAAGAAGATAGCATAAAGGGTGAAACCTTGTCATCACATGTACTTCAACATTGAGTAAGTAATGTCACAACTTAATAGTAGCGAATAGACAAGCGAGAAATTGTTTTTCAATGGTAGAGTAACGAGTCTCATAATCAAGGAGCATGCGACTAATATAATATGCAGGATGCTCTTTACCATTGGAATCCTTTTGATCCAACAATGCCGCGAGAGCATGAGCATAAGAAATGATATAGAGGATGAAAGGTTGATTGGCTATAATAGGTTGTAAAACAGGGGGAGTTATGAGGTACTCTTTCAATTTTTCAAAGGATTTTTTACAGTCTTCATTCCAATCAAAGGTAACATCCTTTTTAAGAAGACGAGTAAAGGGTAACATATGATCGGCTAAGCAAGCGATGAAATGACAAATGGCTTGTATTCATTCTTGTAATGCATGTAATTGGGAAATATTATGGGGAGGTGGCATATTGATGATAGCATCAATTTTCTTTGTATCCACCTCAATGCCTCTGTGAGATATGATAAAACCTAAAATTTTACCACTATCTACTCCAAAGAAACACTTCTTAGGATTTAGGCACATGTTGTATTTGTGCATACAATCCAAGATTTGATGGAGGATATGCACATTATCTTGGCAGGTTAAGGATTTGGCAAGAATTTCGTCAACATAGTCTTCTAAGATTTTGTGAATATAATCATGGAATATTAAGGTCATCGCTCGCTAGTAAGTAGCGCCAGTGTTCTTTAAACCAAAGGGCATCATAACCCAAAAAAATGTGCCCCAAGTGGATGTAAAAGTCGTCTTGTATTGATCTTGCGGGTTAATAAAGATTTGGTTATACCCAAAAAATCCATCCATAAAGGATAACAAAGCATGTCCAATAGTGGAATCCATGATCATATCGATGCTAGGAAGAGGAAAGTCATCTTTTAAAGAGGCCTTATTGAGATTTCTAAAATCCATACATATCCTAACATGATTATTGGGTTTGGCCACAACGACAATGTTTGAAATCCAAGGAGAATAATCAATGGAGTGAATAAAATGTGCGTCAAGGAGTTTTTAAAGTTCTCCTTTAACATGTAAGGCAACCTTGGGATTCATTTTTTGAATCTTCTAGAGAACAGGTTTAGCATTCTCAACGAGGAAAATGTTATGGGTTACTATCTGGGGATCTATTCTTGGCATGTCTGAATATTTCCAAGCAAATAGCTCAGGAAAGGTATGAAGCAAGGTTGCAAGATCCTCTTGTTCTTCATCATCTAGGCACTTCCCAATTTTAATGATTTTGTCTTTGTAATCAATTTCCATGGGGACATCAAGGGTATATCTCCTAAAGGGAGTCCATTAGATTTGGGAGTGTTAGGATCACATGGTTCCAACGTAGGATGAGGTTTGCTAATAGCACCAACGGTTGACTCAGAACTCAACATAGCACAAGAGGCATGCCTCTTGGAGCGAGGAGTATCTGAAGCACCTAAGAGATGTTTTAAATCATCCTCATCATGAACATAGGTAGAGAGGGGAGCATCCACATGAAGAAATTAAGGGTATTTAAGCATAAAGGTGGTTCTTGATGTGCATGATATAGTATTGATGTTAAGAGAGGGCTATTGATTGGATTTTGTAGCTTTAGAAAAGGAAAAACCTAGACTGGTTTTAGTTCCTTGCATATTAGGTTCAATGGGGACACAAATACCTTGTTCATGCTTGCTGCATCCTTTATCCTTGTAAACGAATTGTTTGACAAGGTCATAAACACATCCATAGAGTCTCTTCATTTGTTGCGGGTTAGGGGGTTGTTGATAATCTATCTCATCAATTTTTTTTGCATATGTGGCATGTTCGTCCAAAAGGGGTGAGGTAGATATGGGGGAAGGGTGTTCCTCTTGTTGGGTGGAGAGGATAGTATATTGTTGATTTTGAGTGTCCTCTTTGCATGTGAGACTACACTCACCCATAAAGGAAGGAGTAAACTCTAAAGATCCCCAATCATCACCAAGTAAATTAAACTTGGTTTTATTTTCTGGTTGATCTTTCTCGGAAGGGGAAATTTTAGAGGTAGGAATGAGGGTATGAAGAGGACTGGAGGTGCCCATTTTGAGTTGCAAACAAATCTCAGGTTCAAGATCAAGGTCAATTTGATAAACTTTATTATTATAGACATATTTAATTTTGCGATGAAGGGTCGAGGGTACCGCTTGCATCTCATGAATCCATGGTCATCCCAAGAGGAGATTATAAGAAAGATCATAAGGAATGACATGGATAGGAGTCTGCAGCGTAACCATTCTGACGGTAATAGGTAAGGTGATGACACCAAGAGGTTGGTTGGTAACATTATCGAATCCTTTAATGGATAAGGAATTAGATAGGATTTGCGATTGGTCCACATGTAACCTATCAAGAAGCTTCACATTGCACACGTTTAGGGCAAAGCCATTATCAACCAAGGTTATTTTGATACTTATCCGATCATACTGAGCTATGATCATAAAGGCCTCATTTTTTCAGCTAATTCTAATGGTGGTAGCTCATGTTGATAGAAATTAATATCCACATTGGATGTATTCATGTCATGTAAGAGAGCTACTACATCATTAGTGTTCATACCAGGAGGGACCACTATCTGTTTTAAGGCTGTTTGCAACATGGAGTGATAGTTAGGGGAATTTTGAAGGAGATCCCAAAGGGATATTTTGGCAGGAGTGTTTTTAAGTTGTTCAACCAAATCATACTCCTTGAGTTGTGATTTGAAACGAGGGGATACAGGTAAAATAGGGTTGGGTAATGGTAAGGAAGTAGAGGGAGTTTGTGGTTGGGGATGCAAGTTATTATGAGTATAATGGGCGTGGGCAATAGTATCTCTCTTGGGAGGGTAAAGGGTAAACTTAGGTTGGGCTGAGGTTGGAGGTTTAGGACAAGGTGGGTAGAGAACGAATTGGGGCTGCATGACATTGACATCTTTTGTGTTAGTTGGGGTATCACAACAAATCATAGTGGATGAATTAGGGGAGATGAAGTCTTGGAGGACATCATCTAATGTGCCCATATCATAATAACTAAAAGGTTTGGAAAACAAGAGAGGGGAAGTTGTAACTACATCATCACCAATATTAGTGGATGAAGTGAGTGAGAGGAAGCTTTGAAGAGCTTCATCTAACTGATCAAAATCATCACAACTACAAGATTTCGATGATATTGTGTTCCTATAGTGAAAAAGTGTGTGCATTGTATTATGTGAGTCATATATGTTTTCAGGTGTATGGTTCACAAAATCTCCTTTGAAATAACTAGGAACTAAAGAAGAATGGGAAACATGTAATGCTTTAATACTACTTAAAAATTCCATTTTAAGCTAGGAATAAGCATATAACAAAGAAAATCAGAACTGAAACCTAGGATTAATAGAAAGGAACAAAGAGTACAAAAATTAGAAATTAGATTCAAAAAATATTGATGCAAAATGCTTACTGGGACTAGGTCGCCCAGGGTGGCAACTTAGTCCTCGTATGATTTTTTTGAGTTTTTAAGGTGTTTTCTAATGGAAAATGCAATTTTCTAGAAATTAACATGCAAAAAATTATGGTATATATGTCAAAACTTTGTATCATGCAAGGAGATGAATGAAAACAATGATTCTTTTTCACTAATGCAAAATGAAAAACCCTAGGATGCTTGTTTACACAATGCAACATTCAATGCAATGCTAAATAAAGACGTCCTAGTATGCCAATGAAAAGAAAATCAGAAGTATGTAATGTGTTGAAATGCAGGTTCACCAAAATGAACCAAAAAATATGAAGGAGGTGCTTTGTATGGGGGTAATAGAGTGGATCCTCTACAACATCGTAGGGTTTCACCTAGAAGGAAGAGGGTTTTCTTTCACCTCCAGAGGCACCTTATTTTGTGATTCGGTTAAAAGGGGTTTTAGGGATTGGAACCCTAAAGGGATGTGATGATGTGTGCAAATGTAATGAAATATGTTATGGGAATGCAACTAATTAACCTAAATTAATCTAACTTATGCTACTGGAAAACACATGATTTAATGCATACAAATGAAAGGAATAAGAGTAAACTAGTCTAATAAAATAGAGAAGTGCACTTGGAAACTGAGGAGGGCTGGAACTAGGATTGTGGAAGTCACTAAAAAACTAGAAAAATAGGGTTTTGAGTTGTCTGGGACACTTACGCATAGTGGGGCGACCTAGTCCCTTTTTGGGAAATCTGCTCCAGGAATCATTTATGCCAACAGGGTCCCTGAATCTCAAACTTTCAGTGTCGAAAAGCCTCAATGGGACTAGGTTGCCATAATGGGTGACCTAGTCCCTTTCTTCTTTTCTGAGAAACTAAAAGTGGACTCGGGTGCCTTAGGTCTGTGTTCTGCTTCTCCGCGGGAATCCTGTCCAAAACCTGCAAAATAACCTACAAAATAGAATGTATTTGGGTTTCTAATGTGGGGTTTTCCTTGGTCAAACCCCTAGTTGGTATTCAAACTTGAAATGAAATGGTTCAAATCTACATAAACCCTAGCCCTAAGTGTGTCTAGAACTAGGAAAACTTGAAACAATGCAAAATCCTATTCTATTGTGCTACAATAAGATTTATGAAATAGATTTTAAATGATGCAAGACTCTAAACCCTAGAAATCCTACAACATTGCAAATGAGAACAAGGAATGAAAATGGGATGCAAACCTCAAATCTGAAAATTGGTTGAAGGTAGAAGATGAAGGCACTTTGAAATCAGTCTTTAGGAATGATTTGGTGGCTAGTTGCACCTCCTCAACCTAGATTTCTCCATGAATCTCCATAGGCATCTATCTTCAACCTTGTCAATGTGTGATATTGAATGTGAAGTGAGCTTCCAAGACTTGCAAAAGCCCTAGTTTTCTGTCTAAAAGCTTCAACTTTTGCTATGTGAGAGATGAATCTTCTTGAGAAATATGTTTGGCACTTGATTTTTGGAGTTGAGTGTGAAAAATGAGCAAGAAAGAGAGGCAAAATGACTAAAAATAAGTATATATAAGCAATATGACCTAATTGTCATGAATTTTGACCTAGGAAGCCGACACCCATCGAGGATTTTTGATTAATTATTGGTTTTCCCGCTTAAAACTTGAAAAATTCTCAAAAAGGACTAGGTCGACAACTTGGGCGACCTAGTCCTACTAAGGGATTTTTAGGTGGGAATGGTACTTTTTGGATGGTTTTGATATGGCTTGTTTGAATTTGGATGATCCCTTGGGTATAACAGGCCTCCAAGTGAAAATTAACAACCTTAGGGGCCTATAAATGTTGTTTTAGGGGGAAAATTGGTGAAAAAGGACTTAAAGTGGGACCAAAACGGACACAAAATTGTCCTTTTCTTCAAAGGTATATAATTTTTGGTGACACACTTTCTTGAACAACAATAGTACATCTGGGACAAAAAATTGTATGATGAAACAAACACACAATAGATGATCAAACTAGCTTTATAACATGACATTAAACAATAAAGTGAACAATGATTTGGAACCACAAGTAAGCGTACAATCTGGTTCTTACATAATGTGAACCAAAACCGAATAGCAATATTGCAGGTGAAAGTGGCACAAAAATTTATTATCACAATAAAAGTTAAAATACAATGAGCAAGGTTGCTCTTATTTATAGAATCTCGAAGGAGTAGGGAACCTTAAAATATCCTTGAGTTAACATTTAGTCTTGCCAACATGCAAGATTTATTCTTATGTCTAAATGCAAGTAACTTAACAGTGAACTGGAAAAACTACCTCAATTAACTGATTCTAAACTAAACCAAAACTCCATATGTACATAGGTATCTCCAAAATAGACATGCACGATTGGTGGGACAACGAGTTAACTTAGAAAGAGGCATCGAGTTAATTGTTGTGCCTAATGTCTATCTTGAAAAGGTGGGACATCCATGACTAGTAGTTCACTGGCCTTGATTATGAGAAATTAACTCCTCCAAGAAGTTATTAACTGCCTCATCATCCAGAGCATTGATACTGTTCTGAAGAACTCGATGTCTTTGAAACATATCTTCACCGTCTATGATCTGAATCTACAGTTCTCTTCCACTCTTGGCCACTTCATCGAATTGTGCTAACATGGCTACAAGTTGAATTAACATACAACCAACTAAATCACCACTAAAAATACCATGGATTATTTTTTGAAATTGACTGCACGTACCTGTGAGCTCAATGTATTCACCATTCTCATGGTGATATTGGCAAGGGACTTGCGACACGAAAATTCCTACGAGCTTGACTGCACTTGCCACCTTTTCTTTGCTCTCGATCAACTCTATAGAAATTGTTTCATGTTTTTTTTACCTTGAAGACTTGTTGTTATATCCAAGTAAAAATAATTTCCTTATCCTCTTCCATAGTGACTGATTCATATACCATCCTCAAGTGAGAAACCATGATCTCATTCTGTGGTTTTTCCATCGCTATGTCTTGCTCGGACTCTTGAGTCTTTATGCGAAGGTCATGGGCATTGTACCCCAAATGGTAAAACTCTGAAAGTATTAAATGACCCCTTGTGATGAAATCTTCTTCCCAGTCTTTCAAGCGCTTCTCATAAACAACTAGCTGAATTAGCTGATTTTTTTGTGCTGGTAACTCGAGAATTTGTGGGAGCGACAGTGATATTTTAAGTGTTGTGTATAAGGTTGGAGATATATTGGCGAAGTTGCTGGTTTTTAGCCTTGAGGGCTACTTTATCTTCACCATCCTTTATCACTCTCTCCTTTATGCTTACCACTACAAATTTGAGGAGATCCACATTTGCTTGGCATGTGATTTTACCAAGGTTGACCTTTATCAAGGTGAAATCATCAACCTCTACTTTATCCAAGTTTTTATCTTGTAGTGGTGTAGTGGTTTAATTGATAATCTCATTGTCAGCATTCCTTTCCACATGAACCTACTTCCTTTAGGAGGGTTACTCCATGTCTTTTGTCTAGGTTTTGATCTTGATGTGGAAGGTAGTGAATTAGTAATTGGTGGCGGCTCTGTGTTTGGTATGACTACCTTCCTTGTCCTCTTTCTATCCAAGTAAAGTATGCTATTTCTGACAACTCTTCTTGTTCTTTCCTTAATAGATGTGCTTTCTCTAGTGTACCAATCAACGTTTGAAAGAAGCTGTGTGTCAACTTGATCTTTGAAGAATTGAGGAAGTGTGACATCCCCATCATCATGTGATAACCCTTACACATCCTCTGACATGAAATCAACAATATGTAAAAGGGTGAACCTATTGTAGTGATGTGTTTGCACCTTGAACTTGTCCTCACAATTGAACCAATAGTCTTCCATAGAAGGTTTTTTTGAAGAACAGTCTCCAAGGCATGCTGAAAAGTGACCTCAAGGGTCATATGAGTGTCTTTCGATGAGATACTTAAGGTTAATTATTTTCATCTCATGGCTGATAGCCTTGGTTCCAGCTGTTGACCTGCACTTGTAAATCCCCATCTAAAATAGAAAACTAGCAATTGTCTTGCATATATTACGTATATAGGAGTGGACTTTGTGCAGCTACCATAGAAACTCCATGAAAACTACCTTATCTGATGGATAACAGGGTAACATGGTTGGATGACCTGAGTATCCATACATGCGGATATAGGTAAAAGTAGGGAATTGGATGAACCAATCCACCCAATCTACCATCGCCAAATTGGTTTATGTTGAAATACACACATGTAACTCATGATCAAGATTCCTCACTATGTACATTAGGAATGATTCATGCACTCACTTGAAGTATCGCTCAGACTGTGTGAATTCAAGTTGTGAGTAATATTGATGAACCTTCTGTACACCTAGAGTTCCTAGAGTATTCAACCCTCTAAATTGGTCTTGGAAGGCTATCAGATACACAAGGTATGAACACATGTGGAATTCATGAGAAACCAAGAAACTGGTTATCTGTTTACGGAGAACGTCACTAATCAAAGAAGCCTAGTCATAGTGTTCCTTACAATTGACAAGTTGGGCCATGATGTAATACATCCAAGGCTGAAACTTGTTGGCATATGCTTGACCAGTGATATAGTTGAGTAGGGTGATCATCATTGCGTATTCATATCTAAACTCTCCATGACCCACATTCTTTGACAAATTACTTCTTTTTTGTTTAGGCCACCTCTTTGCCATTCTTCTCTGACATTTTTCTCTTTCAAAATTGAATGCCTTTTCACACTCCTCCATGGATATGACCAAATTATTTGTATTTGGAGGAATATCAAAGCACTTCTCGATGTCTTTGTGCTTGATATTTCATATCACTCGCCCATCCACTGATTGAATTTATCATATAGTAGGCTTGTAATGCTTTACACAAGCGATTACAAATTCTACAAACTATGCTGAGATGGGAAATGAGGCCGCTTCAAGCAACCCAAATTGCTCAATGTTTTGAAGTGTGGTTTGGTCTATGCCTTTTGAAGTGTTTAAGTCAACCTTCAGATGCACTTGATGCAAATCTGTGTTAGATGTTCTGGTGAAATCATGAATCAAGACCAATTTGGTCTTGAATCCAGTTTGAGTGAATTGCATATTGAAAAACTAGAATTTTGACTATAAACACATATATGTTTTGACAACTTTTTTGGTGAAGCTAATCGAGGGGAAATTTTCACAAAATAATTTGAGACGTAGGTTTTGTTAAGAATGCATTTTTAAGACAACCCAGATCATCAAAAATTCGAAAAAATGACTTTTGCTCATGCATGCAACAAATTTTTAGAAACAAAAGCCGTAGGGGTTGCAAGGGTTATTTTTCCTGAAAAAATTTGGTATATGGGTTTTGTAGCCACCAATGTGCTGATCAAACCCAATTTCTCTATTTTTTGATATGATGATTTTTTTTGGAAAACCCTAAAAATATGGGGCAGTGGGGCAATTTTCTTGGAAGATTCTGGCACATGGGTTTCGTTGCCAATACTATATCGAACATACCCAGATGGCCACATTTGTGAAAAACTATCATTTACTTGGACATGAATGAGAAAAACTAAGACAAGGATAGAAGAAATGTGAGGGGGAGAAGATAGTATTTATCAACTGCCTCTTTCAATCACCAAGAAAAATGCCTTTGTATAAACTCAATCTGATGAATTCTTGTCAAGAATGTACTGGAAAGATGAAGCATGGAAAAATATTCCTCTATGCAATATGAACTTGGAACTGCAAAGAACACTGAAAATGGCCTCTGTTTGCTCCTTCAAAATGTGTTGGAGAGAAAATAGTTGATTTTAGCTTCAACTTGCAAGAAATAATGGAGAAATGACGCCTAAGCTTGAATAAATAACCATTTTGGAGGTGAGAGTGTCAGTTAGGTGCACCAACCCTAATTCAAGAATCAATTCTTGTGCATGCCTCTTTAACTGAAAGTTCTCTAATTTTAGGATGCCATATGCAAGAGGAACCATGCGAAAATCACAACTGAAATTCAACTAGGCCCACTTTGACTTTTGGCACCTAAGCTTGAGGGAGTTAGATTTTTTAAAAAGATTTTAAACTTCCACTGTGATGAATTGCCTATGTTTGACCTTGAATTCTGGATGCCCAGTTGATCCTAAAGCTAAGCTGACAGACTCATCACAAAGTTGGATCAAGTCTGAAGAGATGTTGCTAGGAGCTGCAAACATTAGAAATTAGTTCTAGGTATGTGTAGGATCATGATGCACCAAAAAATGGCGATATCTAAGTGATATGATGGCCCATGTGGCTGACGACTTTTTTTTTACCCAAAATTGATGAAATGAAAAGGGTTTTGAAAGGAGATTTGCATTTTTCCACCAATATAAATTATGCTTTACTTTGAATTTAATAAATAATTATTATTCATTTTAATTTTGAATTATGACTAAAGTCCTGATTGATAGTCTGATTGAAAAAAATGTATAGCTTTCAAACGGTATCACATTTTTTGAATCCAAAACATGTGTCACATTCTATGCTTCACATACTACAAGATTTAAAAAAAAATTGAATTTCAGGAAGTTTTGACCAAGTTAAGGTGGTCAGACATGAGTTTTTATATTTTTTAAAAGTAGTAATAAAAAATACATAATTAATTATTAAAAAAATTACAAAAAAAATGCATCACATCAGGACATGAGTCCCCTACTTATATCTAAAATCTTATAAAAAAATATTATCATTTTATTGTGGTTAAGGTGGTCAGATAGACACCTACTTCTTATTTTTTCCCTGAAATTTAAGTACTACTGCATTGAAATTTCAAATTTTCACCAAATAGGTTTTAAAAAAAATAAAAATCCTAGTAGTTTAGAAACTACATTTAATTTTCTACAAATTCTATTCTTACATATTTTTGAAATAATATAGATAACTTATTCAAATTTTTATGTCAAGTTGCCTAACTCCGATTTTCTGCATTTTATTGCCACTTAAGGGCTTGTTTTTTCCATGATGATCATGCACATACCCTTCTGATAGCTTGAAAATTTGGGCACCTTTTTCCAAAAGGGTTCTTTTTTCACCAAACTTAGCCATTTTTTGGTGCTTTTCAATTTTGTCAATTTGACCCTCCATGCTTCAATCTGCAGCTACAGGTGATTGGCGACTCCTGTGAACATGCCGAGATACGGAATGAAAAACCATCTCAATTTTAGAAAGAATGACTAATATTGCAATGGCTAAACATTGATTTATGAGGCCCAAATT
This sequence comes from Sequoiadendron giganteum, assembly GCA_007115665.2. Lineage (NCBI taxonomy): Eukaryota > Viridiplantae > Streptophyta > Pinopsida > Cupressales > Cupressaceae > Sequoiadendron > Sequoiadendron giganteum. The sequence continues at coordinate 532,821,029 of CM021108.1, forward strand.
CAAGGGTGCCTCTAGCCTATAGGGGCACTTTTGACCTTTTAAGCTATCATTTTCACTTTGCAACCTTTGACAAGATGCTCCAGTTTGATCCCGAATTCATGATTTTGACTACTCCGATGTTTGTGCTGATGAGATCTCATCGTGGAGATTGGTCAACTTTGAAGAGATGTTCTTAGGAGTCATGAAGTCAGAAATTTGCATCTGAGGCCCTAGAAAATTGGGCACCTTTTCCAAGAAGGGTACATTTTTAGCCAGACAACCAAATTTCCATATTTTTCAATTTTCTTTCATCTCCAGTGTTTTACGCCTGATATTCATTCATGAGAATTTGACAAGTTTTGAGAGTTAGTTGCTGGATTCATCGCGTATCTAGAAGGATTCTGAGCAGATCCCTTGAAGAAAACAACTGCTGAAAAACTCATCTGGTTGACCAAAAATCTAGGCACCCCTAGCTTGCAAGGGTACATTTGACCTTTTGACTTTCATTTCATCCTCCAATTTACATGCTTGCTAAATCAACTACTACTATCGTGTGATACGTCTCGTGGACTAGCGAACAAATTCATTATGAAGCTAGACTGAAGCCAGGAAGATCATCTGGATATAAGAACCTCAAAAATTGACATCTGATAGGATCTATTCTTAGGTGCCCTTGGACTATAAGGGTGCAATTTTTTGTAATTGACTACCATTTTTGATGTTTGTTGACCTTCAACATTTTTTGCTTTTTCTATTGTTTGCTGGAGTTTGACAAATCTGATGGATTTGCTTGATGATTCGTCGGAAAGCTTACAAAATCTTGATGAAGATGACTAGTTTTATAAGTGTTAATGACTGCATTTGGCCTCTCAAATTCAAGAGCGCCCGTAGGCTATAGGGGTAGAATTGGATCCAGACTTGATCAATCTCTGATGATTTTCAACTCCTTCACACTTCGTAATTATCATGTTGCGTGGCTGGGCTGACTGCGTTGAAGCATTGCTGTTGTTGATGCGAGTATGCTCACCGTTGTGACTGCATTCACCATTTTTACATGTACATACATTGCAAATTTTACTAGGGCATTGATTGCAAAGGAATCTCCCTTGTAGCAAGGCGTAGTGTTTCCAGAATTAGAATATTTTTCACATTTTTCACCTTTTGAAAATCCCCTTTGTTGCAAAGCATCTTTTTGATCATCTTTCACCATAGAATATTCTATGATGTGTTTTGAGCATCTTTCGGCATGAAGAATGACACCAATTTCATGCAACATGATTCAACACAAAGGTGGCAACAGATAAAACTCAGAATTAAAATTTACTATTAATAGATTGACTTTCAATTTGACAACATTCAAGAAACCATTTCAACCTGCACATGGAGAATTTATATTTTAATCCCAAAATGACATCTACAGGAAAGTGAAAACAGAGGTGGCACCAAAACTTGTAAGTTGGTACGATTCTCAAGTGAGAAGAATATGTCAATGATAATTTAGCTACACATAACTTGAATCGACTATTTTATGGGTTGAGTCGACTGAAGCTAATAAATGCATTGGACTTAGTCCATGTTTTCGTCATTTCTCATATCCACCAATTCAAAGCCAGTAGGTATTAAATGTATTGTTGTATTTTACCCATATGTATCCTAGTAGGTGATTCATGTCTCAGTACATAGTGCCATGTATGATCCAAAATCGTCTTCCAGAATAATGTCCAATATTGTCATATTTTATCCATGGACTTATAACGTCAAAAGAAGTCTTCAATAAATCAACTTCTATTAACACTTGTAGTTTACACAAATAAGTTGGTCAAAGGTGTTTAAGCTAATTGTTCACCAAACATTACAAATGACTAAGTCTTAATAAGACTTTCATGCTAGTTACTCCACCCTTAGGCTGCGGCCCATGCTTTAAGTGCCTGTACAACTACCTTAAATATTCCAACACCTGGTATTCATAGCTTGGTAATTCACTAGTTTACTCATGCTCAAAGTTTACAATATATACCATGTAAAGTGGTGAAGGATTCAATCTCTACATTGACTATGTCAAAGATTGAATAAATCACACCTTATCAAGACAACGATATTTTTTAAAGTATCAACACTACGGGTTATATCGACCCTTAAATGTTTGAATAAGTCATATATAAATCGATCTATGAGTTTGATATATAAACCAACCTTGGAAGCAGTTATATTTATATATAAATATATATTTGTATCAATATACATACATATACATATATCTATATATATGCTGATAAATCATATATATTTATATATATATATATATGTGTATATGTATATGTGTGCTAACATATTTAAACATTCTCTATGTTACTCAAGTAAAAATACATTCGGTACACAACTAAGTGCCAATGAATAAACATTCATATGATAATAATAATATATATACATACATAAACACACTCCTCTATACAAGCATAAATGCTTATGTCTATTTATTTTTATATATTTATATATATTGATATATATCTAGGCATACAATACTCATTCCTTCACACAATCAAGAACATTCATATAAGGAAGGACTCAAATTTAAAATAGATACACATAACCCGCAAGCATGTAGAAGTAAACAGGACTCCTAGTGCAAACATACAAGCTATGGATGACTTACCTATAACCCACAAATTGATTCAATTCAATCACTCTAATGTGGTGTGTGTATATGCTTAGAAAGTTACATTTATCGGTTACCCGACCAAGATATTCTCCGGAGTGATACTTCCCCTCCCCTTGAAGAAATAAATATTTACCTGCATCCACTAATACATGTCTACGATAGTTACTTATTCATAACATATGCAATATATTAAAACATCTCCAAAGTTATAATAATAATAATTCAATAACCTTTCATTCACATATATGCAGTATTTCACCATGAATAACATCAACTGAAACAACATTAAATGAGATAACATTCATATTGATAACAAGGTACACACATAATCTATTCATCTCTAGAATTCACATTACTTTCATATTTACCCTATGTAGTAATAGTAAATAATAACTACACAATTTGGGATGTAACATACTTCTCCCCTTGTGAATCATCATCCCCAATGATCTATAGCCTTTTAACATACAATTAAACTCAAGTAAAGTTTTACTTACTATTATCAAAATACATAAGATTTATAAAACATTCATCCTATGTAGAGATCTTGTCCTCCCTGGACCTTGCTTCGAGTGCCCTCACTTTCGCATAGGGAAATATCATATGCCTTATACATACTTACTCTCCCAAAGAGATTTATTACATATACACATCCTAGATACAATAGTAACTATACATAACACCTAAAACATAGTGATTGGATATCATTGGCCCATGAGTTTATCGTTGGTATAATCCAAATGGAAAAGGAATAACGATGTATTGCACACTACATCTTGGGTCATATCCTTCCCCTTTTGTATTTACACTTTTAGAAAACTCGTAAACCGAATCTGCCTGTCACTTACACATCCATTTTCCTTTCCATAAAGTACTTACTCTTGATTAGTTTTCCATCTCGAGCATAATATTGCTCCTGGACACCTACCAAATCCCGATACTGCTTTATACGTAAGCTTTGTATCGACAAAGTTTCATCGATCACTTTGATCTATTACTCCTTTTTGACATTCTATCAAGTTTACGGTTTACCCTATTTCTAAGCCTATTTCAGCTTAATATAGTTTCCAACCTTTCCCTCCATATAATGTCCAAACCTCAATGTTAGAAGTTTATAAATCATTCAAGATTTACTATACCATTTTTGCTTATTTGACTATAATAATATATTGCACATTCACTCAACTAAATGTTTCATAGTATGATCATGGTTTACACAACCCTATCATTATTTTCTTGTTCAAAATTGAAATAACCTTCTTAGGATTACTAAGAAACTACTTCCCACAATATATTATTTAGGACCAAAATCCTATAAGTCAAGTTTCCAAATAACATTGGTTACTTTAATGAGTTTTTCCACTAGAACATTATGTCAGTTTTACTGACATAGACAGATTGATCTATCTTTCATTCTACCACTTTCCTTCTAGAATCTCAAGAGAGTGTACATGTCCTACTGATGATGACATACGGTTTTCATTACCTAGCATACTAGACATTATCTTGCCACATTTCGTGCAACCTCTAACTCTATATTTTCATATTATAGTGGTTTCTCATCCGACAATTCCCTTTGTTGTTTCGATGTCCTAACTCTGACATTAATTTCCTCATTCCATTCCTGAATCTTCCAAAGTTTTGGGTACATAGGTTCTTTTATATCCCATAATAGTCCATTCCTTTGACTAAGTGAAAACCTATTTTGATCTCACGCCATCATTAATTCCCATGTAATAATGGTTATAAGTTTTGTAGAGATAAATCCCATTTATCTTAGGACATCCACAACTTGGATTTCTTCTATCCTTGAATTATTCAAAGATGTAGTTCATATTTTAACTCAATCTAATTTTCCTGATAAAAATGGTACTAATTTTGAGTATTAATAATTTTTCAATCAAGTTGGTCCCTAGAAGATATCAAATTTAATTGCATACCTAATTACAAAGCATGAATGTTTCTTGTTGGTTCCATTGATTCTTTTAATCAAGTACAATCCCAAATTTGGTATATCCTATTTGAGCACAAGTAACAACCCCAGTGTTCTTCCCAATAAAATTTTCTAACATTTCACGTTAAGTGAAAATTCTAAGATGTCTCAACATATCAATAGATGCTTCCCTTAGAGAGTGTATCCCTTTCAATATAAGATCTTAATCAAAGTAGAGTCTTGTCAATACTATGAATTCCTTTTTAGAGTGTAAATTAGCTTCTTTAACTCACTAGATATCCCACCTATATGTTTCCACTTATAAAGAATTTCATAAGCTCAAGTGATCTACACATTCTAATGGGAAAACCTCAAACTCAATATTCCCTTCCAATTCTCAGGATAGAGTCCTCAATTGTTTACTAGTCTGATGTTATAGGTTTCTCTACCACTATATGTCCCAATCAAGACCAAATTTATGACTCAATCAAGTTATTCCCAACTTAAAAGTGTTAATGAGTAGTCCAGTACATAACCCAACTTAATAGGTTAAAAATTAACCTAGGGTCTCTCTCTTTATTTGAAATGAACTTCTTGTCCCAATTAGGTTATTCTTAAACCTAAAGTTTCTTTCAAGAGTAAGGTAGTGATCAAGTAATCATTCTCACAAGGAGATTTTTGATGTGGTTCACATGACGTCACATCCTACCTTATCTTTTATTCCATCTCTATGGATTATGGCTAAACCTTTTCATCCCTAGGTCTCTTAGCACAATAAGCTACAATGTCAAATCACTTTACGACATGGATACACTTCGTAATATGTAGTATTATTACCTATGTATAGAAATAATTATTGTCAAATAAGGTTTGCACCCTTGCTAAGCTATGAACTTCAACAACCTATTGACACATGGGAACACTTCGAGGTTGTGGGTGACCTAGGAATGAAGTGGACCTCCAGATTATGGGTTGTTTCTCCTTTAGATAACTTGAAAATACTAAAATGTGACAAGGAAAAGAGTAAGAAGGAAATGCTTGAAATTTAGAACCTATCACTAACAGGTGGTACACCAAAGGTAAAATTTTGACAAAAGCTGTTGAAACTCACAAAAAAAAACTCAATAAAGCTAAAAAATCTCACAACACAAAGATTTATGTCTGCAAAAATGATTCTATGTAAGGCTCTGACTATTCTAATGCTTAAACACAAGGAAAACAATGTTGTTTCCACAAATATAAATGCAAGAGAAAGAGATCACTAACATAAACCTGCACTATGACATAATATTCTTTGCATCTAGCATTGAAGGAATCTGATTAAATAAAGGATAATATAGAACTTTATCATGCAAATCACAACCAACACTAAACAACAAAGAAAATAGGTGAAGGAAATGAATTTCTATTGGGAAAAATGAGTATCTGTATTACAAAGGCCAAAATATACTCTACAAGACTGTAAATCTCATTAAGGAAAATGAGTTACAAAGTGTGAACAATGCTCTCACATAAATCTCCAAACCAAGAACTAGCCTAAACCAAGAAATAAGAGAGACTTATAGAAAGAGTCTCCAAAATCTCACGTGTTGTCAATCTTTTCCTCTAAATAAGGCATGCAATCACCAGCCAACTCCAACAAGAGTTGCAAAGTTTCACCAACTTGGTGAGCCATATGCAAATGAAAAGCCCTCCAAATTAGGTTCAAAAATGAAAGAGAACTCCATTTTTGTGCCTCAAAACACTCCTTGATTGAAATCCATTCAATCAAAACTCATAACTGAAGGTGATCTCCTTATTTAGGGCTTCAAAATCTTGATTTCCTAACCACCTCCATGATTCATGTCAAGTTATTTAAAGCTTAATTTGAACTTCCTTTAACCCTCATTATGAAGGAAATTTATCTTGCATTTTGAAATATCATTTATTTTTAAAAGTGATTTATAATTATCACTTAGAAAATAAAGATTTACAATTGGATTAATGCAAAAATAAATAAAGTCCTAGATCATTATTTTACATTTTATAGACAACTTTTATTTAAGTGGTTAATATTAATCACTTAAATAAAGTTATACAAAATTGTAGTTAAATGCAAAATAAAAGCTTTAATAAAGCCAAATATAAGGGCTTCATTTGACTTTATTTATGAAACTCAAAAGAACATAAATGAAAGGCATAATAAAATGTCACACACAAAGGGAAGTGAATGAATCTTTAAAATAAATTCCATCACACTTTTTAGGGTTGTAACCCTAAAGTGAAAGTTGTTCTCTCAATTCACCTTTCATTCTTTATCTTTTCATTTTCCTTTGGCTGTTATGAAGAGGCCGCCATAGATTCTCTGGTTCAACTCTGAAAATGGGATTCCTGCTGGAAATCTTTGTGCCACGCCATTACTTTACACATTATGAATGATTTCTGTTTGGTAAGTCAAGATTCTTTAAATATCTAGGAATTTATTCACTTTGAGAAGATTTAAAAAAAATATTTGACAAGCCTTTAGGCCATAGATTCTGTGTACTCTCTAATACATTCTCTGCAAATTTCTGCTTTTGTGTGATGTTCCTGTTGTGGCACCATTAATATACCTCCATGAAGCTTGCTGGAAAGTCTATTGTGGCCTCCATTAGTATTCTTTTGGAAGGTAAGACTAGTTCCTTTGCAGATTTGGAAGAATTTTCCATCTTTTCAAAGCTTTTGAAAGCTTATAGGCCATGGCTATCTATATTCTCTCATGCATTTTTTCCTGTGAAGCTTGCTTCTGCTTTGTATTCGTGATTTATATTTTGCAAAGGCTAAAAAATTAAAAGAAACCCCATTTCATGAAGTTTGTGAATAATAAAAGTGATACTGGCTGCCACCATATATGCTGCTCGAGCTTCTATCCCTTATGCTCATGAAACCCTTGTTTCTTTTGCTGACTATATTTAAAATTTTGTAATAAGCTGCCATTGAAACCCTTTGTATATTTTTTGGCCAACTTATTTTCTCTCAGATTCTAAGCCACAGCCTCAAAGCTTCTATTGTGTTGCTTCATTTTTGAAAATGGGTTTTGATTTTCATTGGTTCCTCCATTAAACTCTCATTTGTAAAAAATAAACTCATCATAAAAACCAGGCCATGGTTGTATAAAAACCTCTATTGGAATTTTTCATTTTCTTGCTGATATTTCCTAGTCTTTCCCAGGCTGAAATCATGGATTCTCTATGTATTGTGAATTCATACTGGTTCTTTTGTTTTTTGAGAATAAAAGAGAACATGAACATCTTTATTTGAAAACTCAGGCTTCCATGGAAATACCCTAACTCAGCCTCAGGAAATCATCTTCAAAGATTTTGTAAATAATATAAGGCTATCCTTTGAATATGAAAACAACATATTTATTTATGCACTTGATAACTAAGTGTTGTATTGATATCCACAAATGATCTATTCTTAACATATTTGTTGTGTTATCTCAAGATGAAAATGTACTTATCATTTGATGTTCTTATGAATAAGTAATACTCTCAGCTGAAATTGTTCATGTCTGCTTTCAATCTCTGTCTATTTGAAGTCTAAAAAGATTCTGCAAATAACATAATGCTGTCACAAAAGAAACATATAACCCCTCTGGCTGAGCTTTTAAAAATTCATTGACATGAGCTCATTGAATTTCTTGGAAACCAATAATCTGTTCTCTCATATCATGAAGAAATCTATAGTAAAAGAGCCTATGTATTTAAAAATACATGAAAGACTTACATATAGTGTAAAAATGTCTGGAACACAATTTTAATCTCATGATATTCACTCTATACAAAAAATTTAATGAGCTGGGCTCTACCCTTGTGGGAGCTTCATTTAACCCCACTCATATCATAATCTGATGAATTAAAAACAACAACGTTACGTTTCCTATATTTGCACATGACACAAACCAGTTAGTAAAAATAATGGATTCAATGATTCCTTTCTGATTTGACCTAGCAGTTTTCACTTATCTCTCAGATAATTGATCAAGTTGATTTGATTCAATAACAAGTGCAAATCATATTTCTATTGAACTAAACATGTTTAAGGAATTCATGACCTGAGCTCTAACAAACTGTTGAAACGTTTGCAGGTTTGGGAGCTTAGGAGCAATGGAGGAGCTAGATTCGATGAAGATCAAGAAGAACTCATGGGATCAACCCTACACCAGCCCTGCAAGCAATGACGTACATGACCTCTTTTCTCATGTTATTTCCCTTTAATTGTTCTTCAGTTATATAGTTTGTTCTTTTTATTGAATTGAACCAACTTAGTCTACCCATGGCTTGTGTGGGATCATAGAAACACATTTCTCAATGAATTCTTTGTTCATGATATGTAATGGATTTTATAATCAACAATCTGAATTTGTTCCAATTACATAATTTGAAGCAATGAAATTGCAATTGTTTAGACCATATGTTCTGTAATCAAAATGAATTATTTTTGCTTTTAAAACTACAATGTCTTTTGATAATCAGCAATGATAAACACTTTGCAGAATAATAACTCAGCCTTTCACTTCAATCTTTGATTTTTTTTCCCTTTCTAAATGAAAACTTGTTTATTGTTTTGTCTGAACTATTCAACAGTTTAACCCTAACTACTTGAATGATTTGAAAAAATCAAACTTAGACAATTCTTCATTCAAAAAGAAGGGTCCCACTAGTTTTAACATCAAAATTTATGTACCAACAAATAACCACTTATTAAATCTTTACTAATTTTAAGCAAGAAGCTAAAAATTAGTAACAATAACATTGTTATCCAAATTCTCCATAAAAAGTATATAGGAGTGTAGAGACACTTTCTTCTAATCACAAGTATCTAAATCTTCCCTATCATGATCAAATTATCCGCCTATCCTTTTCCAAGGAATCAATGATAATATTGTTTGATCTTCTAATTAGAAAAATATAAGGTATGGAATGATAATATGTCATAGTCCTTGACCTTTCCATTTATCTTTTTCCAAAAATCACAATACCTTTTCCTTGTGGTCATAAGATGTATGACTTAATTGACATCATGACTTGGGAAGAAGTCATTAGTTCTTCCAAATTGAAAACATATCAATGTTTTTCATTGGGTGGGGTTCTTAACTTGAGTCATTACACTCTCTTCCTTCCCCCCTTATTGTTTCCACAAATTTTTCTCTACTCAAAGTTTAACTCCTAGCAATACTTACTTCTTTGATATGATTTGTTTTTCCTTGTTGTTGGCTTTCCATTGTCATTTTCTTCTTCAATGGTATACTTTGAATATACCTTTCCCAAAGTTAAATTCACCATTATTTTCTATCTCATAGATTCAACATTTTAGATCATCCAATAGGATATCTAATGAATAATCAGAAACTTAGAAGTTAAGAGGCACACTATTGTTCCCACTCTCTTTCCAGTACCCGTTTTAGTGGAGGAATATCTATACTCAGAAACCTCTTTTGCTGATGTATCTTTTAACTTGGAACGTTGTTCCCTGACAACTTCTATTGTTTTGACACATAGTGCTTAATATATTCCATTTCCTTTTAGAACCTCTAAACATATGTTTGTTTTTGCAGACATATTGGTGAGTTCATCTTATACTTAAACCAATCTATGTAATTATTCAAACCTTTGGTCAAGCTAACCTTTTCAAGTGACTTTACTCCAATGCTTGGAATCCTATTCTCTCATTACCTTTAGAGATACCAAATTTGTTTGGTCTCTTTTTCTCATCTTAATCAAACTCCAATAATCTTATTGATTTTGGTTGGTGGAACCTTTCCCACATCGTTGATTACTTCTTTCTGACCATTTTGATCTTTTCTCTTTTCCTAGATACTAACTCTTTTCTTGCAAGATCCTATCTTTACACAAGAATTAGGTTTATGTCAAGAGTTCTCCAAACCTTGTGGATACTATGGATATTTAATACACCCCCATGCTCTCTTCAGGTTGTTTTTGATGTTTTTCCCAACTTCTGACCATTCCTGATGATTTTAAAGGCCTCCATGCCAATTTTTTGACGATCTTGGCTCACTACCACCGCATGTCACCTAATCACTCACCAAAGGGGAGCTACCCTTCCCTTCTCTTTGAGCCCCATTCTACCTCCACATGTCAATAGATTGGGCACACTACACTTGCTTTCATATAACTCTCTTTCGGGCCCTGATCGTATGCCATGTATCCTCCGCCTGTGCAAAATTTTGATGGGCCCCTCAAGCGGTGTCGAGAATAAGAATGTTGGCACATGTATTCTCATTACAAGATCTCATCAAAGGATGGGGAGGATGAACCACAGGCTATGAAATACCACCACATGTCCCTCTGATGCATCTTCATTAAAGAGGAGTGGTGCAAATGCCAAGCTGCCATACTCTACCGCATGTTCTAACTGCCTTCGTTGGGAGGCGACACTTGTTTACACAGGGTAAGCCAGGACCACTACCATCATTTGCAGAGAATGCACCTGGCTCATGAATGATAGGGTTCATGCTCGAGAATCTTTCTATTACAATGACTGTGATGAATCATTGCTGAAAGCATCATGATTCATGGTAGGGAATATTTTCTGTTACAGTCCTTCAAGCGGTGGATGCCCCTAACTATATATACTATTTCTTCTTTTGAAGAAGGAGTTCAAAATATCTACATAAGAATTAGGAAGACACCAGCCTTTGTTTTGTTAGATAATTGTAAAGACTCACAAACTGTGCCCTTGTAATTTGGCCTTTCTGTTTCTTAACTATTGGATGACATCATACTATGCCATTTCTAAATAGTTTGTTTACAACTTCAATGATTTGAGTAAAATGCTGATTTTGAACCATGTCTTCGACTCTTTCTATTCAATAAATCTCTGTGCAAATTATTTTTTGTCATGAAATAAATTATCGAGGTCTTTCTCTTTGATGTTTGTTATTTTGGGACATAGCAGATTGATTAACATGCCCTTAGACTACATCTACAAGATAAGTCTATCATGCCTTACATCTAAATCTTGGTGCATCGCCCTAGTTAGATCTTTTATTTTTATATCTTCTTCCTTTTCCCATTCAAAACCCCAGTTATAAAAGAAGCCGACGTCTTTAAAATATGGAGGTTACTTAGTTTAGCACAATAGATCCCTCCTTTAATTGAGTTTCCCACAAAGGGCTATTACCTTGCCAATTTTTGGTATCAATATTTTTTCTTTTTCCTGGCATGCCCAGTGGGACCGCGAAATGTGCTTAAGCCTTAAGCAAGTATATGAGTCATCGACCTATCACAAGATCCCAAATAGTAAACAACCCTGGCTAGTTGGTACCATCGTTAGGGTCAGTACCAACTAGAACCCATCATGTAAATGTCCCAAACCCTCCACCAGCCATGTTGCCTATCGCCAACCAAAATTTTGTGGCATGGGATGTTGAAAGTCCTCTTAGAACACCTATAGCACCTACCATTTGGGCCCCCATCCTGGTCTATGCTATCAAATCTATTCCTAATTTCATCGAAGATGGCTCAAGAACACCATCCAAACATTTGCAAGATGTGGAAGATGTATGCTTGGTACATGGAGCTACAAACAAGAACATAGCACTGAGGTTTCTCATAGCTTCTTTCAGAGGAAAATAATCAAAGTCGTATCACACTCTGCCGACTAACTCTATCGACACTTGGGATTAGCTTGGGGATCCTTTTTATGAAAGATTCTCGAATGATAGAGATAGGTCTTCCTAGTATCACTAGCTAGAAATCATCAAGCGCACTCCATATGAGGCCCTAACTGACTTCAACGCTCGGTTCCACATAGCTTGGCAAAGAATCTAGGTTCCAATCCACCCACCACCTGACTTGGCATTCATGTTTTACTTGAAGTCCATCAACGTCGATATCTCAATGATGATCCAATCACTTGAAAGAACCACTCTACCAGATGCATATAGCATCACAATTAAAGATGAAAATAAACTGATTGACGCTAAAAATTTGCCACCTCATCCCATCATGCTTATATTCCTCGAAATACTACCTTCCACCCAAGCGACGCCACCTACCGCACTAGCTGCTCCTCCTCAATCTATGTACACATATGCAAGTGCACCATAGAAAACCGTGCTTGGTTGTTCAGAGGATGAGATGAGTGATATAAAATAAATGTTGCGAGCTATGGCCAATGAGATAACTGTCATCAAGTGCAACCAGGCCACTCCTCCAAAGCCTACCTATCGAAATTATTTGAACGAAAGGTCCTCTTACCAACAAAACTAGTTCGAAGGAGGCGCTCACCCAAATCCTCAGGTGCAAACAAAAAGTCAAATAGTACCGGTACCCACTCCATTGTAGGATGCCAACCTAAGCTCTGATAGAGAGATGACTGCAAGGAAAAATAAATTGATCGATGATGGAAACCCTTGGTGTCTCCCTTGCGGTGACTCACATATGCCCCAAAAATACCCACATGACAATGTACAATAGAAGGTGGCAGAGCAGCACAGTCAAGGCGCAACATCAAACAATGGGGGTTATGTATTTACCTTTGCACGAATGGAAAACATGATACTCACCACTCAAATGCAAGGGATATTTCTAGAACAAGAGAATGATATAGCTCCCGACCATGCCCTCTTCTCAAGGATGGAAGGAGAGGAAGCAGTGTTCACATTTCAAAGCATCCACTTTCAAGACCCCGCAAGTGCAGTCTAATTACAACACCCACTCTAAAGGGAGATTCATGGGCGGAACTGTCATCCCACAATTGGCCAGTCTGCAACCTAAAAGCGCTCTCGACCATAAATCTAGTGCCTCCACAGTGGTACCACAATGTCTACCACAAAAGGAGATCACAAAAATAAGAGCTAAGGAGCAAAAGCATCCAATACTACCACCATTTGATGTAGTGGAACAATTGAAAAAATCATCTACTAACGTTTCCCTGTATGAAATCCTAGCCATTCCAAAGTAGAAAAATTGCTACAGAGGGCTCTCCAAGAAGACCCGATCACATAACCAAAAGGGAAATCACTTGAAGGGGAGACTACCGATTAGTCACCTCTGGCCAAAGTTCTCATGAATACTTTAGAAGAGGCCTCTATTGAGGATCAAGAGGAAGAATCCACAATCAAAGTCGGTGAAGGCAAACGAAAATCGAGGCCATTTTTCTTAACCCTTGTTGTGGGTAAAAAATTACTACATAACTCCATGATTGACTCCAATGCTAGCAACACAATCATGCCTAGGAAAATAGCTGAAACCTTGGGATTGAGCTACAAACCCTTGAATAAAGGAGTCATGCAACTAGATGGGAACATGGTTCATACTGTGGGGATCATCAAGGACCTTCCAATAACTCTATTTTCTTGCCCAAATATCACAGTGAAGCGGGATACCGTGATCATTGATATTCCTCCAATATTTGGTCTATGCTTGTCTAGGGAATTCACTTCTAAGCTAGGTGGATACCTTTCCTTAGATTGGTCACACCTAATTATAAGGACTAAACATGGATCCAAAATGAAGCTGGTGTCCAAACCTTTCCATTCAGAACATGTTGCAGACAAACCTAAGATAGTCTTTGAGTCCGCTCACAACTCCATTACCAAGGAGGAGATGTACTGCATTGAGCTCCTAGAAGATGAAGAAATCACTGGAGATCAGATCGATCAAGAGGAGGTTCTCCTAAACAAGTTCATTGATAAGGACCCTTTCAGAAATTATCATGCCACTGGACTAGGAACTTATGTCATTTATGATGAAGACCAAGCCATCCCGAAGGTGACATGAGAACCTGAAGGCATTTTAACATCAGGACTATGGTCGCTACACTTCGATGGTGCAAAATGCAAGATCGGTGCAAGAGCCAAAGTATACCTGACTTCCCCAAGTGACGAGAAGACAATCAGACCTTTTCAACCCCACCTTTCCTATTCCAGCAATGAAGTTGAATATGAAGGCCTCGCACTAGGTTTGAGCCTAGCAAAGCAAATGGATATCAAGCAAATAAATTTGTTCGGGCTTCTGAACTAATCATCAATCAAGTTTGGAATATCAATACTGCAAAGGATGCTCATATGAGATCCTTTGGAGAAAAAGTCTAGGACCTAATTGAGAGCTTTGAAACTTTCAATATTCAAGTTGTTCCTCAAGAACAAAATGTTAATGCAAATTGCATGGCCAAAATTAGATCCCAATCCAAACTAGCACCTGATCCAATGCATAACCAACGATCTGTGCGAATGATATTTTGAATAGCAACCCGAGATGGTGGGAAGAGCTGGCAAGTATTTGAAAGTGATGAACACATCGCCTTGATCAGTTCGTAGTCGAGAGAAGTTACCAAACAATTCCAAACAAGGGTCACCAAAAACAAAGGCGAACAAGATATTTAGTAGGAAATCCATAAGCTTCCAGAGAGTTTGGTCACTCGTGAAAGTTCCCCTTTTGGCAGTACTAGAAATAATAAGAGAAAGCTCATAGAAAATGAAGGTGATTATAGAGATTTTCGGATAAGAGATGCAAGTAATCTTAAAGTTAGAAAGAGAAACATGCAACGAAGTCAAGAAAGGCTCACTCACTTTTTAAAGGAAAATGATCAAGAATTGGCCTGGTTGTATGATAAACTTAGAGGATATGATTTTGACATCATCCAACCTATGATAGAACCAAAAAGAGAGACCGAATCATCTTGTGAAACATAAAGGCTAGCGAGTCTCAAGATTGAAGCGCTGATGGTGCAAAGGTCGACAAATCTAGTTTCAACGGGAATTGTCTTGTCAGTTGAGCCTAGTGTTTGGGTGTTCAATCTCATCCCGGTCTGAAAGAAGAATGGATATACCACCTATGTATCAATTTTCATAACCTAAACCAAGCACCAACAAGAAATCATCACCCACCACCCTCTATGGAATCAATCGTACACAACGTAATAGGTTCAAGTGTGTTTTCTTTGTTGGATAGCTATTTAGACCAAAGACTAGATGCTAGGGGTCTAGTGATAAAACTCAATCAACAGAAAGAAAAAATTGGTCAGCACGAGAAATTTGACATCTTTTGAGAGGGTCCATTCATAATAATTTAGTATAGGCGATATGAGGCACTCAATGTTAGAAACCAAGATTAGAAATGCAAATGAGAAAATACCTTCCACAAGAGAAAAATAGAAAAAGAAAGAGCAATTTGCATGAATATGTGCAAATGAATGATATTTAGGAATTAAGAAATTACAAAAGATGAGTTGCTTTATAAAAGAAAAGTATGCGAAACCCTAAAGGTAAAACCTAATGTTGACCTTTATTACCTAAGTAAACTTAATAAAGTGTAATTAAATAATTAATTACACCAACATTCAAATCAAAGAGCATAGAAAGAAAAGTGAAGGGGATTCCCATCAGGGCAATTCACTTTAAAAATTCTATAGAGCTCAATTAGACAATTCTACCATGTAAATATGTAATTATTGTGATTATTTTCCTCTTTGTTCTTTTATTTGTTTGACCGGTCTTCTTAATCCATGATGTAGCAGAAATTCTCACTGTGATACAAAAAATAACACATATACTAAAAGGGACAAGAAATATGCAGCAAGGCAGATATTTTAAACATAAGCTATATCTTCATTATATTTATATACTTCGATAAGGACAATAGAAAAATGGCTAAGAGGCCATGCTTATAAGAGAGTATATACTTATATATATTTCTATATTGTGAAGCCTTTTCTAGGCTATATACAAAAAAGACTAACAAAGTTTTAGTCTTAAAGCATGAAAAAGAAGGAATCTTCAGTCTGGGGGAGAAGTAACAACAACAACAACATATGGAACCATATCATCCTCAGCAACAGTAGCTGGGCCAATGAAATCATCTAGAGAAGCAATGAAAGGTGTCAGAGGGAACACTAGGTTCCTGAAATCAGTGTACCAGTCAATTTCATAGAATGACACCATGTTGTAGATTCGAAAGAGAAAATGATAGGCAAGGGTAACCTTTTGGCGATGCACTTCCTGCAACTGGAGGTCGAAACTGCTCAGAATCGACAACCATGGGATGACCGCATCTTCTTCAATGAACCTACAAAGGTCACTCACAGTCAGAATTCCTCTGACAAATGCAACATTT
This sequence comes from Sequoiadendron giganteum, assembly GCA_007115665.2. Lineage (NCBI taxonomy): Eukaryota > Viridiplantae > Streptophyta > Pinopsida > Cupressales > Cupressaceae > Sequoiadendron > Sequoiadendron giganteum. Next base: position 532,837,701 of record CM021108.1, read on the forward strand.
GCTACCACCTCCTCGAGGCCATTCAGATACTTCTTTGGAAATATTTCTATCATTGGGTGAATGATAAGTGGCTTGGGGATTTGAATCTCAAGCATCAACGCCATAAAATGGGAGCACACATGAATATTTACTTTGTACTTGTCCTCATATTTGAGGCAGTCTCGACCCAAGACCCATTTCATACTACAATCACCAAAGAATGCTTATTCTTCATCATCCTCTTCAAGCATCTAGTTGAAATCTCGCCCAACAAGGTCATTTGAGATTTCTAGGAGGTTAGCCTAATCAGGGTATTCATAATGCCAAAACCTATACGACTGTCAGAAAATGACCCTATGCAAAAATCCTAATTCCGAACCTACAAAAATACTAAGCAGATTGCGAATGCGGAATGCTAAACCAATCACCTAATGCTAATTCTACTAAAAATTACTAAGTGTAATTTCCCTATTGCCTAAGTGCCTATTTATAGATACAACAAGGGATAGGCATGGTAAATTACATACCAAAAGCATGAGGTTAACCAGGTACCACCTCGAACATTGCACCAAGGCTCACTCGAGACTCTCACCCAGTTGTGGCTGCAGGTATGAGTTGTTGCATACAAAATTAAGGCAAGCTAATTGATTAGCACAAGCTAGTGGCAACATCTGGTGGTAGTCTATCTGGATGGATGTTGAGGTGTCATCCTAAAGATGTCTCTCAAACTCCAAGAAAGGATGCATATCTATTTATGGCTTATCACATACTTTGGCATAATCATTCCATTCAGGGTATTAATTACCATGGCATACGACACCCAACCTTCTTTCAAATCGTTGACTCAATTTGCAAGGAAAATCATTCCATGGGTTGTAGGTACTTGGGGTCATTAGGGATCCTTGTCATTTCAAAATGACAAGTAGTTCACTTCACACAAACCAAAAGGTTGGTAGTACATGCCGAATTTAATACAGAAAAAGAAACTGTCATCTACCACTCAAAGGAGGATGAAAAAGCTAAGTATTGCATGCGATTATTTTAAAGCAAAGAAGGATTTTTGAATACAAGAATTGTGCAGAGAATTTTCAAAGTGCAGAGGAAAAATAGAATCTGCTGCCCTTGAAGTAGCCTAGAACCCACAAATGAATGAGCTAGGTGAAACATCTCAAAGCTTGGCTGATGTGATACTCATAACACTTATGGTCAATATTTTTGAGGAGGAGAAATCCTACGCTACGCTTGGGATCCCAAATAATCTGTAGTGGTTTTTCATGTAGAAAACCAAGAAGGGTTTGTTTAGAGATGCAAACTTGGTAAAGGAAGAGTGGGATAACATTTATGACCCCATCCTCCTAACCCTAACAGTCTAAGGGAAGCTGCTTTTTCCAAAATGAATAAAGCCTTTGAAAATCAACTATCATATATGAAATGGCACTAGAAACTCCCACAATATATGGTCCCTTATGTGCACCACTACCCAAAAATAATTCACAAAAGTATTTGGTGCTTCAATTCGATGATTGGCGCCATTGAGGGGAGAAGGTTGAGAGTTGTGCTAACTGCATAAGCTCTTAGGAACATGTTGTGCATTCTTGAGAGGAGCACCACAGAGTGGCCAATGGAGCCCTTCAACTAGAAAAAAAAGGGTTCAAAATTTTGGAAGGGTAGGAGGAATGCCTTCTAGTTTTATAATGCAAAGACCAGAAGGCCCTAAGATTGCTAACAATCATTAAAAATCTGAACGGTCATGTTGACTTCATCCAGGTAGATATGCAGTGTGCCTTATCCATGATGTATTTTGTGTTTGACATGGATGATGACACGATTGTGACCGAATTTTAGTTAGGCCTTGATTTTCAACTAAGGAGGCAGAAAGACCCTTTATGGTATGATTTTAGAGAAATGATTGTCAAAGATATGTGGAAGTAGATTGTTGAGTTCAAAACTGTTGGTAAGTTCAAAATCCTTCTCTTCTTGCCTATATGTTTCTTTATCAAAATCTCAATTTCTTTAGGGAAAAAATGGACTTGTCAATATTTGATGAGAAGAAACATCAAAATCCAGTTTCGGTATGGACTCCCATCCCCTGTTCCACCTATGATTATTATGCATTTTTGGAGAAATTCTTGATTCCAATTTTGTGTGATCTGGGCGAGGATGATGACTACTATCGCCTGTCGGGTGATCAACCCAGCTGGATACGATCCCTGTTCCCCAAAATGCGACTAGTTCTTTGGGGAGGAATTCACATGCGTTCGAGTGTGGATTTTGTGAAGAGCCAATTTGACTCCCCACATTCATCACATATCAGGTATTGGCCCTTGAAATTTTCTTACAAATGGATATTATGGACAAGACTTTTTGCTTCGACCCGCAAAAGAAGAAGAGGGGATTTTTTGAATGCCCTATGAGCTACAAAATAATGGTCATGGTAAAAAGGAAGGGAACGAAGCTACTAGAGGAAAAGCTAGAACACCTCAGCTTAGTTTTCATTTGTTATAGATGGGGCTACAACCCCTAGGATGATTTGGGTGACACATTTATTAAGGTAAAACATAGCCCTCGACCTTATTGGGAAGCACAACGAAATCCACTGGAAGATATCAGTAGGCTCTAGGTCGACTTAGCACTCATGCCAACGGATAATCAAAGATTTTCATGGCTTGGAGTCTATCTCCCTATGGGGAAGTTAGATGAAAATTTCCACATAAGTACTACCCTCTAAAATAGCTTGATGAGGGAATAGGGCTAGAAGCCAGAAAAAATAATGATTTCTGGATTTAGCACCAGGAGATCAAGAACACTGTCACCCCTTTCCAACATTCATCAATTTTCAACACCAATGATCAATTCGATACCTTATGGAATGGGGAACATCTAGATTCTAATGCAAGTGATGCAGAGGAGCCCAACCCTGAGGATGCCCTACCACGCTCCAACAAGGGGAAGCAATAAAAGAAAATGATGATGCAACCTAGTACAATGATTAGGAGTGTGCAGATGAATATTTTGTGATTAGGGTCCTCACAATCTCGACCCTTGGCCATAGGGAAGCCTAGAGCAACATAGTAATCGAAAAAATTTGTAGATGTGGAGAATCCTCCACCAAGAAAAAGACAACACACTAATACCACTTCAAGAGGTGGTCTGTAGGAGGTTGCGATTGGCCAAGTGTCAGAGGTAGAATTGACTGCTCATGTATCTTTCTCTCCCTCTCTTCTTAGCTCACAGTCTCTTGTTTCTCCCATAATCCCTATGGTACCCATCGCTCCAAATGTGAGCCTATCTTTCTCTATCCCCTCTACAATGGTTGCAGAAGGTTTCTCCTAGTTTTCTCATGTCAGACATATGGCTTTCACTTCCCCTCAAGTTGCCCCGTCATTGGTCAAAGCCCCATCAACTTCCTCATCTACCTCCTCATCCATATCCATGCCTACCACCCCCTTGGTGTCCAAATCCACTATCCCTATTACATGCTCTAAGTCAATTCTGACTCAACCTTTGCAATCGTCAGAGACTGATGCATCTCCATTGCCACCATTATTCCCCATGAGTCCCTCCACACCTTCGTCACCTAGGATTTGGAACATTCCTCCCTTCTCTCCACTCACGGTTGCCCTTCCGAAGAAGAAAAAAATTGAGGTCACCTGGCTCTGATTCCCTTTTGCTGTCTCTCCCAGTGCACCCTTTGCAGGTGAACACATCTGATCACCGACTCAGTTCTTGTCGTAGAGTGATACAACAAAGCAAGCTCGAGCTCTCTGACTCTAGAAGCAAAAAGAAAAATATGCTAGGAGGCTAGTGAATCCCAGAGTCCAGATAATTTATAACAAGGCTCAACAATCATTGCATTTCGTGACCATGCATCCCAATGTTGCCAAACTATAGGGAGAAATGTAGCTCGATGACTATGACATCCATGCCATCAGACTGGACTTGCATGTTGCCCGACCATAGGATAAAGTCAAGCTAATGGAGGAGACACAATGGGTGGTGACCACGGAATTTCTTAAGTCTAGTCACAAGTTGAAGAAGGTGGAGGAAGAGTCGAAGGATTTCAAAGGAAGGGTAGAGGTCTTATTGGCCAAAGAAAAAGCACAAGAAGTAGAAAGGGTGTGCCTCACACATAATACGTAGGCTGAGTAGGCTAGCTTGTAGAGGGAGCTCGAGAAATTCCAATCCTAGGAGTCTAAGCAGGTAGCTGAGCTGTGACAAAGGAGCCAGGAGTTATCAGATAGGTTGGCCCAATCGGAAGAAGAGGTTCAACAAAAGAACAAAGAATTGCGGCAACTGCGTGCACAGTTGGAGCAAGCAGTACAAGAAAAGGAGGCAAACCAAGCGAACACAAAGGCTCAATTTTGAGAAGACCTCTAGAAGATCAGGCTTTCCCTAGAGGAAGAGTTTGCAACCTGAAACCAGGTTGAGGAAAGGTGGTTGGCTATACAAAGTGACCTGTAGAAGAAACTCTCATCTGCCATAGAAACAATTGCAGGGCTAACACAAGATATTGAGACAAGGAATGCAAAGATTAATCTCTTAAAGAAGATCATCCAAACTCTTGCCCTAGAGTCAGATCTCTGCATAATAGCCCAACAACTGTGTGCTTCCTACTAGGAGAGAGTCAAGGATTTATGTTTGACTCTCTAGCCAACACTTTAGTTCATGGTAGAGGTGAAAAATTTATGCAGGGAGGTTCGTGGCACATTGGAACGATTCCCACAATTCATAGGGGAAAAGGTTCCAAAAGCGGAGAAACTGCTAGGAAAGCTATATACCATGCCAAGCAAGGATATAGTACAAGAAGGAGTTGAGAATCAGAGGTCATTCGCTAGGATCGTGAAATATTTTATTCGCTACCATGAGGCCACCCTTTATGCTCAACAATTCTCGATCACATTGGGGAAAACAATGGATGAAGTTTAGGCAAGGTTTTCTAAACTAACTCAGATGGAATTTCCCTCTCCCCTTCTTTCTGATGAATAAGTGGCTATCATGGAGAAAATTGCAGCCAAAATTGATGAGAGGAAGTAGGATTTATCAGTTTTCCAGAGCTTTAGTCAAATTCTTACCGCCGAGGACATTGAGGGTGTAACTCATCAGATCACATGACTACATTTTCAGCTTGAGGTCGGGTCTAGAATATCTACGATGGTACTCTTTAAATAAGTGATCAATTTGCATGAGGCACATGAGATTCTACGTGCCATAGCAATGCCTTTCGAGGCCGATTGGATGCCATTGAAGATTTCCCTTTCTAAACTCTAACTCCAGTGCTCAATGAATAAGGTCTTGGTCTACAAAACCAGAGATTTTTGGGTTCATCATTCTACGGGAGAAACACCCCTGATAGTCTCCAAAATCTGTGGATATTTAATATATCCCCATGCTCCCTTCGAGTTGTTTTTGATGTTTTTCTCGACTTCCGACCATGCTCAATGATTTTAAAGGCCTCCATGCCAATTTTTCGGCGATCTCGACTCACTGTTGCCGCATGTCACCTAATTGCTCACTGAAGGGGAGCTTCCCTTCCCTTCTCTCTGAGCCTCGTTCTATCCCCACGTGTCAATAGATCTGGCACACTAAGACTTCTTTTATATAACTCTCTTTCGGGCCTTGACCACATGCCACATAGCCTCCACCCATGAAAATTTTTGGCGGGCCCCTCAAGCAGTGCCGATAATAAGAATGTTACCACATTTCTTCTCATTGTAAGCTCTCATCAAAGGATGGGGAGGACAAACCATGGGCTGTGAAATACCACCATGTGTCCCTTCGATGCATCTTCATTAAAGAGGAGTGGTGTGAACGCCAAGTTTCCATACTCTGCCGCGTGTTCTAACTGCCTTCACTGGGAGGTTACACTTGTTTACACAAGGTAAGCCAGGACCACTGCCATCATTTTTAGAGAATGCACGTGGCTCATGAATGATAGGGTTCATGCTCGAGAATCTTTTCTGTTACAATCCTTCAAGCGGTGGATGCCCCTAGCTATATATACTACTTCTTCTTTTGAAGGAGTTTGAAATATATATAGAAGAATTAGGAAGATACCAGGCCTTTTTTTTTTTAGATAATTGTAAAGACTCACAGAATGTGCCCTTGTAATTTGGCCTTTCTATTTCTTAACTATTGGATGACATCATACTATGTTGTTTCTGAATAGTTTGTTTGGAACTTCAATGATTTGAGTATAATGCTGATTTAGAACCATGTCTTCGACTCTTTCTATTTATTAAATCTCTTTTCAAATTATTTAATGTCATGAAATTAATTATCCAGGTCTTTCTCTTCGATTTTTATTATTCCAGGACATAAAAAATTGCTTAACGGGCCCTTAGGCCACATCTACAAGATAAGTCTATCGTGCCTTACATCTAAATCTCAACGCATCACCGTAGTTAGAGTTTTTATTTTTATATTTGCTTCCTTTTCCTATTCAAAACCCTAGTTATAGAAGAAGTCGGCTTCTTTAAAATCTGGAGGCTACTCAGTTTAGTGCAATAGGTCCCCCCTTTAACTGAGTTTCCCACAAAGGGCTATTACATTGCCAATTTTTGGCATCAACATATACCTCCTTCGTTGAATCCCTATTTTGATCTAATTTATGTTGACATTACATGCACATAGATTCATAGTGTTTTCACTAAATCCAAGCATTCTTGACTCTTTATAATTGTAGGTTTCTACAATTAAGGGGTTATCTCATTTCTTCTCATTTCCTTAGAGTCATATAACTATTTCATAAAATTAAGGTATATATTGGTTATTCTTCCTAACCTTCCTACATAACCTGATTACATAATCTTCCACAACCCAAGTAATATAGTAAGTTGTAGGTTTAAGAGTTCCCACTCAAGGGATAACTCTTAACTAGTCCCAATTTACACAAGCTACTAGGGTTCTCATTTTCCTTTTCACTTCCCTAAGTTCTTTTCTTTTACTGTTGTGGCACAAGAAATTTTCAACCATTATCTTCTGATAAGGTTTACGCATTGTTGTGTAATGAGCTCATAGGTTTCAATGCATAACCTAGTAGCCGATACCACATGTAATGTACCAACCCTTCAGTGCAGTAAAAATTTCTAAATTTACACCATACGAGTAAATAAACTAAGTAACAAGTCATTGCAATCAAAATTTTCTTTTATTGAAAATATATGAACAAGATGCCATATAATATTACAATAAAGATTCCACTTCATTACAATAACTTCACAAGTTACAACAATACAAGAATACATAAAATTACATACATAGCTCCAATGAGCTTTAGAACTAATAGTTGTAAGATGGTCCAGGATCCTTCCTTTCAAATCTTGGTTCTTCAGTTGCCTAATGTGGAGGAGAAGCATCACTTGGGCACTTTTCCACCAACCACAGACTCATAATGCAGTCCCCTACACATCTATCATTAGATAGATGGCCCTTCCCTTCGATGAATATATTGTTAGAGTAACCAATAACGACAACCAACTAAGCATAGTGTTGTGTCCTACATAACTAGATCCTTTTGTAATCCAACAATCTCAAACTAGCATGTAATATTGGATTGCAGTGAACTGATAGTTTAGTCTCAAGGGTCACAAAACTAAGTGGAGTCTCATATATTGCACTACTTTGATCAAAGAGTTCTCATTTAGTACTTTGAATGAAGTCATCTATCACATACACTACTCAGGGCCAAATTTGACTTAAGGCTATCTTAGACTACATAGGTATTGTCCTTCAATGGATAGTCTGTCATCCCAGACTAACCTCCAACATACTAATCTACTTGTAATGAATCTATTTAGCAAGTAAATACACAAGCTAGGTATATCCTTCAATGGATAGTCCGTCATCCTAGATAACCTAACTTCAAAACAATCTACTTACATAGAAGTATATTAAACCCTCTCCCATACTAGATGACCTCTCCTAGGAGTAAACAAAAGCTTTCCTAGTTAAATCAATAACTTATCTAAGTGTATCATATGTGCCTTTCATGTTCAATCATACCTAGTATATACTACTTATGATAAACACCCATCTCCTACCAAGGAGTAATTACAAGCACATTGTATCCCATGTTCAAACAAATCTAGTATAATTAAATACCTATGTTGTACCTCATGTAACATAATTAAATACCTATGTCAAGCAATCTCTTTGACACAACTAGTATAATTAAATACTTGTGTCAAGAAATCTCTCCTATCATGGAGTACTTAGAAAAACATTATAAAAGTAGCCTAAAAGCTTCAGTTCCTTTTTTCAAATTCACTCTCAATTACTTCTACCACGCTCAAACAAAAAGACACTTCATGCAGGATAGAAAACACATCAATTTCAAGTGAATAATAAGAACAAGAAATCCCCATTCCTATTATCGCTTATCCCAAATAATGATGATACTGTAGCCTTCTCCAATAGTAGTTCACTTATTTATCTACCCAACACAACTCCATCTCTCTGTCTTGTTGATAGCACACTACTCTCAAAATTTAAGACAACTCTTCCTCACAAAATCTCACACTTTTCTCATTCATAAAATTGACGTTTATGACTAGTAAAACTCAGAAATGATTAACAAGGACGTATACTCTTGGTATGATACATCTCTTTCAAGTGAAATGGGAGAAAAATAATACATAAATGAGAATGAATGATTTTAAATAATGATCACTCAATAATGGGTTAGAGAATATATTTCAAGTGAGTTGATGCGATTATTTATAGAGCAGCCAACCTTCAGAATTCCTATAGTTAAGGCATGAAGAATGGCACCAATTTCATGCAACATGATTCAACACAAAGGTGGTGATAGATAAAGCTCATAACTAAAATTTACTAGTATTAACAGATCAACTTTCATATTGACAACATTCAAAAGACCATTTCAACCTGCACATGGAGAATTTGTATTTTTCTCCCAAAATGACATCTACATGAAAGTGAAAAAAGAGGTGGCACCAAAACTTGTAAGTTGCCGTGATTCTCAGGTGAGAAGAATATGCCAATGATAATTTAGCTACACATACCCTGAATCGATTGTTTTATGGGTTGAGCCGACTGAAGCCAATAAGTGCATTGGATTTAGTCCATGTTTTCCTCATTTCTCATATCGACCAATTGAAAGCCAACATGTATTAAAATTATTGCTATATCTTACCCATACATATCCTGGAAGGTGATACATGGTTCATTACATAGTGCCATGTATGATCAAAAGTCGGCTTCCACAATAATGTACAATATCAACATATTTTAGCCATGGACTTATAACATCAAGAGAAGTCTTTAATAAACTGGCTTCTATTAACACTTTTATTTTACACAAACAAGTTGGTGAAAGGAGTTTAAGCTAATCGTTCACCAAGCATTACAAATGACTAAGTATTTATAAGAATTTCATGCTAGTTACTCCACCCTTAGGCTACGACCCATGCTTTAAGCACCTGTACAACTACCTTAAACATTCCAACACCTAGTATTCATAGCTTGGTAATTCGCTAGTTTAGTCGTGGTCAAATTTTACAACATATACCATGCAAAGTGGCGAAGGACTCAATCGCTACACTACCTATGTCAAAGGCTGAATAAATCATAGCTTATGAAGACAATGACATCTTTTAAAGTATCAACACTATGGGTTATATCGACCCTTAAATGTTTGACTAACTCATATATAAATTGATCTATGAGTTTGATATATAAACCAACCTCAGAAGCAGTTATATTTATATATAGATATATATTTGTATCAATATACATACATATACATATATATGTATATATCGATAAATCATATATATCATCCTGCTTGAACTATAATTGGACAACATGTTTGTAGTGATGTGGTAAAATCTATTGATTGAGATGGATGAATTGCCTACGACCAAATGTGAAAAGAAGATACGTTTCACTTGATGAGGAAGAACTAATTCTCAAGTTGCATTGGCTCCTTAGTAACAGGTAATGAAATCATATTTTTTTAAGAATCCACAAAAATAGAGCTATATCAAATCCATATAAATTATTTTCTTTTAAAATGTATATTGAATATGATTACAATACATTCTTTAACAGATATTTTTCTGAATCCCATGTTTTTTTAGATGTAACTATCTAATATAGAAAAATTTCAAAGGGCTATCTCACAAATTGTTGATATTTTATCATGTCAAACCTTTCCATTTATTCTCAGTCTATAATTTAAAACTTGTAGGCGGTCTCTCATAGCAGGGCGTATACCTAGGTAAAAAATTAATGAGATAAAGAATTATAGGAACACCCATCTAAACAAACAACTTATAAGTCAAGGCATAAACCCTAGAACTCACAAGTCTCTTTCTCATCCAACATGCAAAACCCTAATTCCACAAATGCTATAAAGGGTAGCACTAGTAAATTTGATACCTCCACCATGAAAATAAACTCTAATTTAGTCGAATTAACAAATAAACAACATTATGATCATCATCTGCATGTACGAAAAAGGCACAAGGGAGACATTAATGAAATGGAAGCTTTGATCTTCTTTGCAACAATCAATGCAATATATCGTGCAATAATTCTTTCTAGATATAAACTACACACACTTTCAACAATCATAACAATGGAATTCAACAAATATATGTTGCCCAGAGCAACAATCAAGACTCTTACGACCCTTTCCTTGAATCAATTGTTCACATGAGGAATTATTGCTAAAAAAATTCAATACATCCTCATCTACACCTTCAAGATCTTAGCCTCTAAAGCTTCACTTGGATCCAAAAAATAAAAATCTAAATGTTGTGGTAGAGGAATTACAGGAGCGAAGCTAAGCATAACATAACACAAAATGAAAATTCATATGCAAACATTAGGACATTGAATGACATCACGAACTTGGATATTCATTTTAATAGACCAAACAACCTTCCCACTACCCTCGGCTATCACTTAAGCTTCACACTATTCTTGCATGTTTTAGTTACTCATGCCTCATATTTTTTCCATCATGCATGTTAGTTACCTTCAAGCCTCATCTTCTAGCACTGCCATTTGCACGCCAAATTTGGCATGAATATTTTTCTTGAAAAAGGTTGTTTGTTGCCACTGTAGAATTCCTCTCAACATAAATATAGTCATTGGTGAACACAACAATCTAGTTGAATGAAAGAGTAAACAAAGCATGACTAAATATAGAAAACAAACTTTGACCATTTATGCAATAAGATAGGAAGTGTTATATATTGGATGTGTTGCTATTTATAAGATGATGGAGTAATACCTAAGTTATAATTGTGCATTATCTAGAAATTTATTTTACTTATACAAAGTGAGTAGATATCAACAAAGTTGAGAAGAAAAATAAACATTGTTTAAAGCTAATGAAGTGTGAGTGGGCATATTGATTTTGTGCTATTGTGTGGTGGATTTCATAAAATGTATTATGTTGTGACATGTGAAATTAAACCAATAATGTGTTGTGCCCCAAGTATGTGAGAGAAGGTATGTGACGTGGGATATAGGTGAGTAGACGTCAAGCATGATCCCCTATATGCACCCTTTGTGATTTTATTTTGTGTAAGCTAGTCAGTTGTGAAATGAAGTAAAAATGTTGTGTGAATGTGTGCCCACTAAATGAAATGTTATATCTCCTTTGTGTAAGTATTGTTCTTATGTTAAATGTGTACCCCTAACATATGGCTCCCCTATGAGATTGAGAGCCTACTAGTGTAAATAAGGGTTGAGAGAGAAGAGGAACTCCAAAGGGAGATCTATGGTTTTCATTGTACTCGTCCCTACCCTACTCCCCCATAGGCTAGAATCACACTCGTTGGTTCACAGTGCAAACCTATTTCTTGATATTTATAACCCATGGGTAGAAGATGGAATTTTACGTACCATAATGATGGGGACCGATCCCACTTTTGCATATAGATATTGGATACTTCAATGATATGGAATTTAAGAACCACGATACTTCATACATATATGTGGTTAGAGACCACCATAAATTACAACATGATATTATATTTTGTGGTTTGAGACCACCATTCCCCTCCTCCCCTTGGGTGGCTTAGGAAAGCCACATAGTAGATGTAATGTGCAAATTTTTGTAAGTGTAAATTTATTTCTATTTATATTTTATGGAAATAGTGTTAAACTTTTCTTTAAATTTATTGGGCTAGTTAGCCATTTGAAATATGCAATGGCATCTTTCGCCTCAGAGACTTAATTAGTTTTGGGTTTAATTAAATTTGTTGCATTGATACTTCTTTCAATTCTAGTTTTATTTTATAATTTATTCTTATGAGACTTTTATTTGACTTTTGGGGTTAAAATTATGTATTAATAAAATTTATTTGAGGCATTTTACATGTTTGTAACTGTTGGCATGCGTTTTAGTGTGACATCTATAAAAATTCCAAATCTAGTGAGGGATCCTTGATAGGATTTATAGGGAAGTAGATGCACTAGGGAATTTTATAATTGTGAGCATGGGGGTTGCAAATGGGACTGGTATGGGGTAGTTGTAATCTATTTCCCCCTAAATTTATGTTACTTTGTGAGTATCTATTTTTGGAGGCTAACCCCATTACACAAACAAAAAGTAGGTACAAGGAAATGTATAGAGGGGTCCTTAGAGAAGGATCCCTGAGACTATCTTTCCTTATGATTATGGTATCTATGCATGTCCATCCTCGTAAATCCCATTGTGTGAGCCTAATGTTGTGTGTGATGTGTAATTATTGTGATGTATAAAATTTAATAAGATATGGTATATATGTGAACCATTTAATAAGATAGTTATTGTTTCAGACATGAGTTGACATTTGATAAAGATAGCCATTTCTAATATAATGAGTGATATTTATGGTACAAAGGGATTTTTGACGTGTATCGAAGGATGTTAATGTGTTTTATTATATGCTTGTGTATCTTTATTCAATATGGTTACATGGTTAATAATTAATAACTACATGGATGGTTGTTAACATATGCTATAATGAAATTATATTGGATAGATGTTCTATTGTGAGAAATTTTTCTCTTTAAGCATTTGGATGTCTAATTTTTGGAGGCAATTTATTTAATGTATGTACTTATAGTTAATATTTGGTTTCCTTCATCAAGGAAAAATAATTAGAATGATTAATCAGTTTCATGTGTGTTGCTGTAATGAGGTTAGGTTTCTAATCCTTAAGGACTTCCATACAAGGGGGGAGAATGTAAGGCCATTTGGTTAACTCCCTATTATGCATCTAGGGATCACTTCATATTTTTGAAAAAGTAATCTTGTTAAAAGAAAATTATAAATGAATGAAAATTGATCAAGTTGTGACTGAGCTTAATGGTTAAGGTGATTTAGAACTATTTTATGATATGTTGAGGACAATTAAATTTATGTTTCTTTGGCTATGTTTTACTAAAATTATGGTGGTTGAGTGTGATCCAAGTATATTCTTGATGTAATAAAGAAGGTGGAGACAAGCTTCATATGAAAAAAAAAATATTTATATAAGATTTTGACCAATGGATGGATGCAAAATAAAAGGTATGGATTCACTTGACTATTTTACCATACCCAATTTCTATGGTTATGTTATTGACCTCCATGTATTTGGTTTGTTTGTATGTGTCATATAATTGAATATTTTATTATTATTTATTTTTCTATATAAATATATGCATGATATATTAAATGTAATTGTTATTAGGTCACAAAACACAATTACTGATATAATAGTTATGCGTAGTGGATTTGGTTAAATTTTTTGTAATTGTTAAACATTATGGCTAATGAATATTTAGTTGATAATGTGAAAATAAATATAGGACATAACCATAAACAAATGAATCATACCATGTACACACTTCTAGAATCCAAACAACTCATAAGTCAAGTTAGTAAAATAATCTACGATCCCACGATGACATCGTCAAATCATCTCCTATTAGGGTTTAGTTAGTGATTGATAATTCTTTTTGCATGAATAGATTTGACATTCATATTATATGCTATAATGACTGAATAGAAAATAAAAGAGGAAATGTTGGTTAATTGACCAAAATTATTATGATTATTAGTATGAAATATTATCATTATTAATTAGGAAGGTATCAGTTTGATTAGTACATATTGTTGCTTATATTGTTATCAGTAGTTTGATATTTTACAAAGGTTAGAAATTGTTAATCATTAGCATAATTTGTATTTGATCAATAGATGAATATTTATTACAATTTAATATAGTCTAAATTGACCAATAGTTTGTGAAGTATGGAATTATCTTTAACAGTTATTATTATATCAAATTTATGTTCTAACATAGTATCTGAATATAAATCAATTGAAATAACTGAGTTGGCAATATTCTATTTCTGATGGTTATCTCAACATAACACCTGATCTAATAAGTTACCTATCTAAACTATAAGTCTTAATCATAGTGCTAAACTAAGAGTCGAATGTCTACCTACAACCACCTCATGCAAACCTTTAAATTTATAATTTTGAAACATGATTAGTGATGGAATTTTTTTAGGAGATATTTTAGAGTTTAAATCCTCAATGCCAATTATCATCTAGTGGTGTGAGAAATAATTAATTTACATGTCACCAAAACTAGGAGTTAGACTCCATAATCTTTGAAGAATATGGGGAAGGTTGGCAGTTAGTTAATTAGGGGATTCATGCAAGGATAATGGGTCTCATAATCCGGGTGATGAAGAAGGTTAAAGGGGTTGTGAAAATTGTATAAAGGGGAGCTTGACAAAGTCAATTAAAAAAAGAGGGGTGATGCACTACAAGGAATGGCTGATAATCACCACCAATTGCACATGAATCAGAGCATCTACCATGGCACCATATTAACAACAATAGATCCAATTTGATTCTAGTTTCTACTATTGAAATTGTAGTGTAGTAAAATGCATACCCTTGCATTTTCACACTTGTTTGGGCCCGCCTTGTTCTATTTATCCTTCTTTATGGCTTAATTGGTCCTATTTTATGTCCACAAGCCCTATGAATGACATATTTTTATGGTTAATCTTGACATTCTCCAATGCATATGTGATCTCCTAATGAATCTGATTGGTGTGTCCTTGATTTCTAGTTGGGACTAAAATGCCACTAAGGGCGTATTTGTCCCCTGAGGTCTTGGGACCCTAATTTTTAGGTATCTATTTTGGGCCCCTTTTTGGTGTTTGTGCCCCAAGTTTCATCACTTGAGACTAAGATGCCACCTAGGGCATCTTAGTCCTCCTTGAGTCATTTTTGAGATTTAATTTAAAATCTTGGCGGGATTTAACCTCCTTCATTTATTTGAACTCATATGTCGGCTTGCTGTGATATGATTTCTAAATATTAAGCATAAACACGTACAAGGTTCATCCATTCATTTTCATCCTAGAAACTTGAGCATTTATTCCTAAGGAAAATTTATGAGATCAAGAGCATTCAAGAGAAATTCATCAAGTTTCAAGAATCACGTCAAAGACTATTCTTGCATCATGTGTTGTTGTGCTAAAATTTGTGATGTAGGGTTTTGATCTAAGAAAGCAAGAAATTCAAGATCGATCAAATATTTTAAGATCCATGTCCATTGTAGCCCTTACACACAAGTTTGTAGCCTTTGCAAGGGTTTGGTGAGTTGTATAATTGCATGTTGTTCATTCGCCATTTGCCTCATCATTTCTATTTCATTTCAAGGTTTAATTACCAATAAGGGGTTTGACCAAGGAAAACCCCTTGCATTCACTAACAATCAACAAGTTTTTCCATTTTGTCCATTTGTGTTTGCAAATATAGGTTGAAGACTTGAAGATCACTTGGAGTGAAAAGTTGTAAAAGTTGCAAAGTTGCATTGCAAAGTTTTCATGTTCACAAAAACTCACCTACAGGTCAAATATGAGAGGAAGCCATTTCAGATCTGGGAACTCAGGACCACATTCAAACTTTTCAAAAATTCAAATCGAGACTAAGACAGTAGCAAGGGAATCTTAGTCCTCCAAGTGGAATCTTTTAGAGATTCTTCGGGATTATATTCCATCATCCAAAGATTTTGTGTTTTCCCCAAAAAATAGTAGCGGGACTAAGACGGTAGCAAGGGCATCTTAGTCCTCTAAGGCATATTTTGGTAGTTTGTTTTAATTTCTAAAATCCTATTTACATCTCTAGTTTCCCTAGGTACACATACCCTAACTTGGAGTTGTTCATTTTTAGTATTTGTAAGCTTCATTTAGCTCATTTTAATTGTTTTTCATATCATAGTGTGTTTTAAAACATTGTCTTTTCCAAGCATTTTCTTGGTGGTGAACCCCTTAATATGAAAGAACACACCTTCCTACATCCTCCTAATTGTGTATTGGCTCACCTTGAGAGGTTGATAGTCAATCCTATTAGGGTTCTTTGGACATATTTGAATGACCTAGATATAATAGGAGGTAACCATCCCTTCCTATTTTATCTATTGTTCATTTTTGTGAACCCGACTTTGTTTGATAATTCTTCCTTTTCTGATTTTGAGTCCTTTAGAGTCCTAGATCTAGATTGCATTCATTTCATTTTGCATCTAGGGCTTCTTGCATCTTGCATTAGTGAAATTGTATTTAGGATTTCCTATTTTTGCATTAGTGAAAGTGCATATAGGTTGCATTTTTTCTTTCTTGCATCATTATATCTCATTGAAAAACTGAAAATTGCATTGTTCATTCTCTTAATGGCATTTAGAAACATTGTTTTTGCATCTAAAATTGAAAAACTGCATTTTAAATCTTGCATCCAATTGCTTGTTAGCCATCGCTTTTCTTTGCATCCATTTGCATCATTTCCTATTTCCAAACATCAAGTCCCTGGGTAGGAAACTAGAGAAAGTTGTTATCAAGCCATAATTTGCTATTTCTCTAAAAAAAAACTCTGCTAGGACTAAAACACTCTTCTTGGCATCTTAGTTCCTCTTAGGTTTTTCTGCTCAAAATCATCTCCCTGTAGTTTTCTTCCTGTTTCAGCCTCTAGAACTTCAGAATCTCATCAGGAGGACTAAAATGCACTTACTAGAATCTTAGTCCATGTTGAATTTGACTCTCCAACTTTAAGGGTATGAATTTTCTTTTTTGTGTTTCTGTGGGCTACTTTCAGTTTGTTGTTTTAGTTTCTCGAATTGTTGTTATCATAGTATCTTTCATTTTCAAGTGCATTTGCTAATTCTACATCATGGATATGTGCTTTGGAAATTTGTGGATAGTAGATGTCTCAAACTGTGCCTTTGGTAATGATCCTAATGACATTGAGCTCATTCATGCTCTCTCAACTCCTAATGCATGTCTTCCTCATGATGTTGACATCATTAGAGAAGATGATTACAACATGAATAAGTTCCCAAATAATTGTCTTGATAACCTCAAAGCTAATTCATCCTTCTACCCATCCATGAAACAACCAAATCCCCCTACAACACCACCTCTTGACATTTTCAGTTACTTACACCTTGAAACTAAAGAAAACGTTGATCCTAAGTTCCCTACAATAGGTAAATCTAGTTCCTCTAGATAAGAAAACACTCAACCATTTTATGATAACAAAGTAACAAACACTTCAATCAACCTTGAAGGAAAATATGGAAAAGGATTCACAATCTTGAGTAAAAAAGGATGTGACACAACAAGTGAACATGAAATTCATCAACTCTTAGAGAAAATTCCAACTACTTAAAACATAAAAGGGTTAGGATATCAAGATCCCCCTCACAACGCAAAAATACCTAAAGCTTTGTAGTGATGGTACAATGGTTTTAGATACAAATTTCCCAACTCCTAACAATGACAAGGATGTTTGTGAATCTAGCGAATGCAAAAGACCTTACAAACTACAAAATTACAACCTCCTCATCGACTACCTAAAAATGAAAGGAAGTTACAAATAATTCTCAATAAAGGATTCATAACATTTCCTCCCATGAATAGATCAATCCTTTATCCCAAGGATGCTAAAGTCCCACATTGCACATACCATCAAACTCTTAGACATAGCACTGAGGAGTGTCGTACATTCAAGTTAATATTGCAAAGCTTTCACTTCGATGGCGATGATTTCCATCCAGTGATTGAATAAGGTTTATCCCCTTTGTCATGTAATCATTGTATAATCTTGCAATTCTCACCATTACATGACCCTTCTCATCACCTAGCTTAGCCCATTCTTGTCTTGCACTCAATGGGGACAAGAAGCAAGTGGCCTTGTCCTAGTCAGGAATTTTTTGTTGTCCCTTTGGTTTTTTATCTACCTTCCACTTATGCAGATTGAGACTGGGAGGCGGATAACCTAATTTAGGTTGAATCGCCTATGCCTTACTAGTCTTTTTCTTTTGTGTGCATGTGCGTATTGCAATCCCACATGATGTGTTTTTTGATGTTCCTCTTTCTTTGTCCATTCCTCTATTTGTATCTTCATTCTTCTCTATGTAATAATCTTTTTTCTTTTCATTTATCTTTTCGCTTTTGTCTTGTGTTTTCCTTTTGGGGATGACGCAAGGCGTCGAGACACCCTATGCCTCTTCCATATTGACCCAAAATCTTTTTATTTTATTTTTATTTTTGTCTTGTGTTTTCCTTTTGGGGATGATGCAAGGCATCGAGAAACCTATATCTCTTCCATGTTGATCCAAAAGGATTTTCTTTGTTTTCACTCTCTTTGTGTCATTCTTCTAGCTCTTTGTGTATTTAGGGAATGCTAATAGTTTTGATCTCTCTAATAACATTGCAGCAAAGACAAATACTGACCCCAAATCCATAGATCCCTTATGTGTTTCTGGGGGGCAACCCTCTTTTCCATTTTATTTTCCATGTTTGTCTACTTTAAAGTAATTTCTCACAGTATGGTGTTAGGAATTTCTTTAAAGTGGGGAAATACATTGGCATTATTTCAGCTTGATTTCATTTGCATTTTCTTTTCCATGTTCCTTGATGCAATTTTATTTCTTCATACGATGCATTTTCTTCTTTATCGTAACATTGGGAGGAATGTTCTTCAAGATTGTGACCTATCTTAGCATATTATATTCCCCTTAGTGGTGGTGTGACACACTACATCCCCTAAGTGGTGAATCTTTTATCCTTTGACTGGTCCTCTCTTGAAAACGTTAGGAATGATGTCCACTAAGAGTAAGACCTCACATGAACTAGACAAAATCCCTTTGAACATCTTCTCTCTTTCTTGTTGCATTTTCCATTTTGTCCTTATTAAAGTAATTGAAGTATGGCTTTGATATGGACTTGTTGGGGCTCACCTAGTGAACAACTAGCTTCACTAGCCCATGTGAGTGTATGTTTTTCCTTTTTTCTTTATTAAAGTCATGGAGGTATGGCTTTTATATGGACTTCTCGGGGCTCACCTAGTGAAAAAATAGCTTCACTAGCCTATGTGAGTGTATTTTATTTTTGTACCTTATTAAAGTCATGGAGGTATGGCTTTGATATGGTCCCTCTTGGGGCTCACCTAGTGGACAACTAGTTCCCACTAGCCCTCGTGAGTGCGTGTTTTATTTGCATAGTGGATACCACATTCCACTTGTAAACCCTCTTCAAGCCTAGACCCAATCCACCACGTTGGACGACCAGTCGAAGCTTGATCTGTTGCATTTCTTTTTATTTTTCCTTTTTCTTGTCTTTGATGGTGTATGTTTGCAATCTAATTTTGGATTCATATATCATCTACAAGCATGTTACTTTGTGCCTATGTTGGTCTGCCAAAGGATCATAATCTTGGGGGCTTGGCCACCCTCTTGATTTTTGTCATCCCATGTTACTAACATTTATACATTTGAACCCCTCTTTATTGCGTGGTTGGCTACTTTAGTGTGAGTTTGAAGCAAGTTCATCCTCTCACTAAAGTGTGGGCTAAATGTAGTGTAGTAAAATGCATACCCTTGCATTTTCACACTTGTTTGGGCCTGCCTTGCTTTATTTATCCTTCTTTATGGCTTAATTGGTCCTATTTTATGTCCACAAGCCCTATGAATGACATATTTTTCTGGTTAATCCTGACATTCTCCAATGCATATGTGATCTCCTAATGAGTCTAATTGGTGTGTCCCTAATTTCTGGTCAGGACTAAAATGCCACTAAGGGCGTCTTTGTCCCCATGAGGTCTTGGGACCCTAATTTTGAGGTATCTATTTTGGGCCCCTTTTTGGTGTCTGTGCCCCAAGTTTCATCACTTGGGACTAAGATACCACCTAGGGCATGGGTGATCCCACAAAGCTGGTTTACAATTTTTGAGAGGAACTGATTTTCGCTGAAATCAAATATTTTTAGAAAATATAATGATTTAAGCTTTTAAAAGTTCCATTTTAAGGATTCCAATTGAAGAGGGTTTGATCAAACAACCTTAGATCAAACCCCCTTGGATAGAACCTCGCTAGTTTTAAATCATACCTATAAATGAGTCTCCTTTACACCTATCAAAATGCTGATAAAAAATCACTTTTGATTTACCTTTTGGGGGATCAAATGAATTCATTTAAAATTTATTTGAAATGATTATTGTAGTCCTTGAAATGAGCTATCCCATGAATATAATTTTAATATGTTTTGGTTTTATTATGTATGTGTTTTTTAGTTTTATTAAACATAGGTTTTTCACCGAAAATCAAGCTCTTTGTTTTGCACATGTGGAAAAATAGAAAATTATCAAAATAATTTTTTTAAAAATATGTTCATGTTGGGTATTGATATCCTTGATCCATTCAGAAAAAAAAAATTGAATTTCGATACATACAGAAAAAGTTATGTTGTATACCGTCTGCCTATGTATGAATTGCAATTGGTTTTGATTTCGAAACTCTATTAAGGAAAAAATATTCAATAAAAAACTATGAGACCAAATAAAAGTGCTAGATATCTTAGTTACAAATCTAAATTCAAAAAAATTAAAATCACACAAAAAAAGTTATGTTGTATACGATGAGCATCACTTTTTTAAAATGTTGTTTTCTAAAAAAAACTAGTTTTTGTGGGAGATGGAAAAAGAAGTGCAATCTTATTCCAAAAATTTTGAAAAAAATATTTTTAGAATCGACAGAAAAAATGTGATTAGACTCTAGTTTGCATCATCTTCAAATTCCTCACGGTTTAGCCGCTATAGGTGCCTGAATGTGAATATTTAGTTATAAATAATAATTTTAGTGTCCAATTTGGCCAAAAATTGTAAACCACTATTGTGGGATCACCCGCGTCTTATTCCTCCTTGAGTCATTTTCAATATTTAATTTCAAATCTTGGTAGGATTTAACCTCGTTCATTTATTTGAATTCATATGTTGGCTTGGTGTGATATGATTTCGGGATATTAAGTATAGACAAGTATAAATACAAGGTTCATTCATTCATTTTCATCCTAGCAACTTAAGCATTCATTCCTAAGGAAAATTTATTATATCAAGAGTATTCAAGAGCAATTAATCAAGCATTTGGAGCCATCATCAAGTTTCAAGCATCATGTCAAAGACTATTCTTGCATAATGTGTGTTGTTGTACTAACATTTGTGATGTAGGGTTTTGATCTAAGAAAGAAAGCAATTCAAGATCCATGTCCATTGCAGCCATAACACACAAGTTTGTAGTCTTTGCAAGGGTTTGGTGAGTTGTAGAATTGCATGTTGTTCATTCACCATTTCCCTCATCATTTCTATTTCATTTCAAGGTTTAATTACCAACAAGGGGTTTTACCAAGGTAAACCCCCATTCACTAACAATAAACAAGTTTTTCCATCTTGTCCATTTGTGTTTTCAGATCTAGGTTGAAGACTTGAAGATCACTTGGAGTGAAAATTTGTCATCTTCATAGAAACTCACCTACATGTTAGATTTGACTTTTTCAGAACCTGAGATCTGAGAGGAAGCCATTGCAAATCTGGGAGCTTAGGACCACATTCAATTTTTTCAAACATTTAGATTGGGACTAAGATGGTAGCAAGGGTGTCTTAGTACTCCAAGTGGAATCTTTCATAGATTCTTCAAGATTCTGTTCCGTCATCTGAAGATTCTATGTTTGCCCCAAAAAATAGTAGCGGGACTAAGATGGTAGCAAGGGCGTCTTAGTCCTCCAAGGAATATTTTGGAAGTCTTTTTGTATTTCTAAAATCCTATTTGCATCTCCAGGTTCCCCAGGTACACATACCCTAACTTGGAGTTATTCATTTTTAGTATTTGTAAGCTTCATTTAGCTCATTTTAAGTGTTTTGCATATCATAGTGTGTTTTCAAACATTGTCTTTTCCAAGCATTTGCTTGGTGGTGAACCCCTTAATTTGAAAGAACACCCCTTCCTAAGTTCTCCTAATTGTGTATTGGCTCAGCTTGATAGGTTGATATTCAATCCTATTAGGGTTCTTAGGACATATTTGAATGACCTAAATAGAATAGGAGGTAACCATTCCTTCCTATTTTATCTATTGTTCATAAATGTAGATTATTAGTAAGATGCAAGATATCTAAAATAGGTAGGATTGTTCCTTTTATATTTCTTCATCCATGCATAAAATTTAATGGAGTCTTTTCATATTAATTTTTGGTAGACATAAGCCTTCTTGAACTGATATAAACATATATATTTTCAAATCAAACATAAAAAATACTTAAGGTAGTTTTAACAAATTGTGATTAGAGTTGTACAATACATAATCCATGCACTCAGTGGAGATTTCATTTTATGTTAGGACCCATGTGTTGGATAACATAATTCTTAGCAAATAAACCATAATCAAGAGATGTGTCCAAACTTATGATAAATGGATATTCAATTCTTAGATCTATGTAATGAATTTTTAAGTTGTAGATTTAATACCTCGCATAAAACATCAGTCTGGTTTGATCTAGTTAAAGATTACATTTTTTCAATGCCTTTTAGCAATGGAATTTTTTAAAATATACCTATTTATAACCATTACCAATACCTACTCGACCATGGGATTCTAATTCTAGGGACTCCATTTGTGAGTTTTTCAACACTTAACAACAATGTAATTGTATATTTGTGGTTTTTTTATTTGAATATCCAAAATGACTATATTTATGCCATGCTTGAGAAGCATTAATGCTCCACAAAATATATAATTACATTCTTCACACGTGTTGGAACAAATTAATGTTGTTTCTAATTATCTTTTCAAACCCCGAATCATGACTTTTAAGTTACTTTTACCAATCAATGTCCAAGCTTGTTGGTTGATTGCACCTTTTTGCTTCCTTTCATCTATAGGTTGATGGTCCAATTAAGTTTGTTAAACATGTTTTTTCTATGTTCTCTACATTTTCAAATGAGCTACTATTACATGTCTTTATAAGGTAGTAAAAATATGCACCTATTTGGATATCATTCAATTGAGCTACTCATGTCTCTATAGGATAATCCTCCTTAGAAGTCTGATGTTGTTTCCAACATTTCATATCTTATGCAATTCTAGTTACTCTTAGAACAAAATACCAAATACATTATCAAATGTTGAATAAAGAGTAATAGTAAATGATATGTATGCCTTGTTTGAGCTTCCTCATTTTTTATACATGTTGATATGGTTGTTAGAAACCTTTATTCGACTCTTATCATGCCCAAGCAAGATTGTAGAGGCTGCAAAAATCTTGTCTCGACCTCTAGAATCTTATAGTTTTAAAAACTTGATAATTTTAGATCTAATTTTCAATTACTTTGATTGGATTGAAGAAGAAGAGGTAAGGATTGTTTAATTGAAATTTACTAATCATATCTTCATTACATATGCAATTATATATCATGACTTGCTGGGTAAGTGATTATAAGTCTTTGCATTTATAATTTATTCCTTGTAAGGTTAGAATTGACAATGTGTATGACTACTTTTTTGAAATTTGTTTTCTAATTTTTAGTGGTGAACCGAATTACTATCCATACAATTCAAGTATTCTAATTATTTCACTAAGTCCTAACTAGTAAATAGGATGAAGTAGATAAGTAAAGATTTCAAGGATAAAATATTATATTAAGAATTCTTTAGTTCTTTTTTTCACGTTTTGTTATGAATAAGTTTGGTTAAATAGGTTACTTAAGGATACATGTTTCAAACTTGTTTAATTGGATCTCATGGTTATTATTTCTCTAAGATCATGTAAAGATATTCTCTTGTAATATTGAAGAGAAGTTATTATGTAGTCTAGAGATATTCCCTATGAGTTGTGTTGCATGTGCCCTTATATTCAACAAAAAAATGAAAATAGACATTAGTTCTAGTATCCACACATTACCATGTTTGAATTAGAAATCACAAGAAGTGAACCTACCATGCTAAATATTATCTCTTAAATATCATGTTCCATTTTCATCCTTATTTGAGGAAACATGGCCACATTCCCATATAGGGAGAGTTTATATGCCACAAGAATTTGCTTCTTCATATTATGCTTTTATTCTTGATTTTAGATTTAATGTTCTCATTTATTATATACACATTTCCCAAGGTTGTTTTAGATTTAGTTCATTTATAATTATTTCACTATAATTGGTATATGAGTAATAAATGTGATAGAGAAATAATTCAAAACTAGTGGATATACCCTATAGTTGTGTCTAAGTGATGAATGATTTGATTCCAAAATCTAGTTATCTTGTTCCTATATTTAAATGTCTAGTGTCATCAAGATACAACCAAATTATTGTAATTGTGAGAATTGAACCATATTTAAAGTCTCTGCATGTCATGTAGGCAAGGCCATCAGAGACGAGCCCTTGAGGCATAGGTATAGCCCTTAGGTCATGTCTAACTATAAGTACTTCGTAATTTTTTTAAATTGTGTAATTTAGATTTTTTTTTTTTATGAATTAGTCAAGTGTATGTGGTCTAATTTGAAATTTATGTTGCGCCCTTAGCTATGTTTTGGTTGTAAAGTTTTGGGAATGACAAGAAGACAATGCATACAAGATACATGCATAAAATATATTTTTATTTACAAGAAATTATCGTATAGAAGAAGACCAGAGATGGTTAGCCAAGGATTAGAGTCGATCTAGCTAAATCATACTACTATCCTTGATAATACACAATGTATTTAAAGGACCCAATGATTACCGAGAAGAATCCAATCGTCAACCAACTGATGTTTATAACTACTCGAAACCAATAACCAATTGATACACAATCAGATAACTAATATTATGGAAGAATAATAATAGACATTATACATTGGCTACAATGATGGTCATATTTATATTGTGTATTTGCTTTAATAGGATGTATTAATAATGAATCCAGATATTACAAGGAATCTCTATATATAAGCTGAATGTGATTCTTTAATGGAGGTGATTAGGAGGACATGATGACCTTAGACAAATGTGACACTTGGGATCTTGTGAGTTTTTTGAGGAAATGAATCTAATTAGTTGTAAGTGGGTGTGTTTTTTGGATAAAATAGAAAGTTAGAGAGATACAAGGTAACTAGTGGCTAAGGCTACTTTGAGAGAGAGAGAGTTGATTTTGATGAAATTTTCTTTTGTTGCTAAATTTTCCTCCATTAGATTCATAATTTTTAGTGTTGTTGCTTGTGATTTTGAAGTAGAGGAAATAGATGTTAAAATTTATTTCTTGCATGGTGATCTTGAAGAGAAAAATTGTATGTGACAACAACATGGGTTTGAGGTTAAAGAACAAGAAAAAGATTTACAATTAAAATGGCTATTGTATGGTTTGAAATAATTGTATTAGATGTGGAATTAGAAGTTTTATAATTTTTCATTGAATTTGAGTTATGTTAAAGAAAAGAGGATCAAAGGGTTTACATTAAATGTATTAATGATAAGATTCAAATCATTTTCTTGTATTAAATTCTTATTGATAGCAATAATTTGATGATTATGTAGCTTAAAAGTTAAAATTTTAATGTATTTGACATGAAATATTTAGGGCTTGTATAATTTATTTTGAGAATTAAAATCAACAGGGATCAAAGTCACAAAATATTTGGCTTAACTAGAGTGAATATGTTATTATGGTTCTAGCGATGTGTGAAATTTATTGAACATATTTAAGAACTTTTTGAAGAAGATTAGATAGGAAATTTAAATAGTTGAATGTATATTAGTGGCTATGTATTTTCTCTATTTGGTGTTGTTTGTAACTGATGCAAGAGCATTCAGGGTGTAAGGGAAATCTTGCATCAACCGAAAAAATGTTGTTTCTTTTCAATAAGGGCTAAATTTGGAAAGTAACTATTTTTAGTAAGTTTGTATTTATTCATGTATGGGAAAAAAATATTACACAGAACTCAGGAATGTTAAATTGAATCCAATGGTGAAGATATCACTTCAATACCACTTATCATTTGAAAGATTAAAATTTCAATCTATGAAAATCTTGTTAAAAATGTTTGAAGTCAATTTTGAAACACCTAGAGGCTCGAGATGGGCCTAAAAATTGGTCAAAGATAGTAGAGATGGAGAGAGAGATAGAGAGAGGGAAAGGAGAGATAGAAAGAGAGGCAGTTAGATAGAGGAGGGTAGGTAGAGAGGGAGAGCAGAGAGGGAGATAGAGGGAGTAATAGAGATGTAGGGAGAGAGAGTTAAGATTGAGAGATTAGAGAGATAGAGAGAGGGGGGAGTGAGAGAGAGGGAGGGATAGAGATGTAGGGAGAGATTTGAGATAGAGAGAGTAGAGAGGGAAGGATAGAAAGGAAGGGAGGGAGAAGTGAGAGAGGAGGAAGGTGGAGAGATTTAAAGAGGGAAGGAGGGAGAGAGGTGATAGAGAGAGAAATAAAGAGAGAGGTAGGTAGAGAGAGGGAGGGGAGATAGAGAGAAATAGAGAGAGAGTTAGGAAGAGGGAGGGGGATATAGAGAGAATTAGAGAGGGAAGGAGAGGCAGGGAGGGAGGGAGAGGGAAATGAGAGAGATATAGATAGATAGATAGAGAGAGAGAGAGAAAGGATAGTTGAGATAGATAAGAGAGAGAGGTAGGTATAGAGAGGGTGATGAGATATAAATATGGAGCAGGGAGAGAGAGAGGAGAGATAGAAAGAGAGGGGAGGGAGGGAGAGATAGATAGATATAAAGAGGAAGGGAAAGGTAGGGAGAGCGAGTTGAGATAAAGAGAGTAGAGATGGAAGGAGGGATAGAGAGAGGTGATAGAGAAAGAAGAGAGAGGGAAGAAGGTGGAGAGATTGAGAGAGATGAGGTAGGGAGGGAGAGAAAAATAGGTATAAAGGGATAGTTAGGTAGAGAGAAGTAGAGAGGGAAGGATACAGGGAGAGGTAGGGATGGAGAGAGAGGTGAGAGAAAGAAAGAGAGGTAGGTAGAGAGGGAGAGAGGAGACAAAGATAATTATAGAGGGAAGGAGAGAGGGAGGGAGAGAGAGGTGATAGAGAGGTGAGAGAGATAGGAGGGAGGGATAGGTAGGGAGAGAGAGGCAAGAGAGAGAGAGAGGGGGGGAAGGAGGGAGAGGTAGGGATATATTTATATATATAGAGAGAGAGGGGAAGGAGGGAGAGGTAGGGATATATATTATATATATATATATATATATATATAGAGAGAGAGAGAGAGAGAGAGAGAGAGAGAGAGAGAGAGAGTTCTTGAGATCAAGGGAGAGAGAGTCAGATAAAGGGATGGAGATAGTGAGAGAGAGAGGTCTAGAGCATAAGAGATGAAAATTAGTGAGATAGAGAGAGAGAAAGATGATACAACTTGATGATACTAAAATTTGACCTCCTGATTATTGAAATTTGACATGTTGATTACTGAAATTTGGACTGTTTAAGAAAT
Source organism: Sequoiadendron giganteum (assembly GCA_007115665.2). Taxonomy (NCBI): domain Eukaryota; kingdom Viridiplantae; phylum Streptophyta; class Pinopsida; order Cupressales; family Cupressaceae; genus Sequoiadendron; species Sequoiadendron giganteum. Next base: position 532,865,438 of record CM021108.1, read on the forward strand.
TATAGGATCTTCTAAAAAATAGAATTTTCATTATAACTCCAAGAGATCTAAAACCACTCTCAAACATCATAAAACTATATACATGGAATAGAACTTAAAGTATAAGAAAGTAAATTTCCATATAACTTAAATGTTTATTTCATGTATATAGTTTCCTTGGTAGAGAAAGAGAAAAAGAAAGAGTTCATAAAAATGCATTGCAAAAAGTCATGCTTCACATTTGGTGAGTTCCAAATGATGAAATTCATTTGGCTAGCGCTAAATTTTGAACTCGCCAAATGATGCACTTCATTTGGCGCTTTCCAAATGGGTTGCATTGGGAAATACTAGCCCAAAGGGTTGGATTTTACCTTAGGAATCCAACCCAAAGGGTTGGACAACCATTTCATGCCAAGGATGTGATTTTTTGAAAGGGTAACAAAATTTCACACATTTTTGGTTGTGCTAACCATCAAGTTTGCATGTATTTCAATGCAAATTTATAAAAAAACTATGATGACGTTAGGCTTTTCTTACGTATATAACCATATATTCTTCTTAAAATTTTGATTATGTTAAGGTTTTAATCCATAACTTCTCTTGTTAGTGCCTCCATTTTTTGTCAAAAACCATCATGTGCTAGTTTTAGTATATATTTTTACTCATTCATTGAATTTTGAAACAAATTACATTTTTATAAATTAGACTCCATTCTACACATAATGAAAAAAAAATTGATTTTTGATTAGTTTTAATTTTTTTTTAATTTTTGCTGAAAGAACCAAAATAAACTACATGGTGTTGGATAATTTCTCATCATTCATATTTATGAAATTCTAAAAAAAATGTTAACGAAAAAGGGGGGTCACAACGGACACTATGCTATTATTTTTGGGAAAAGTAGGACCACTTTTGGTGACCCCCCTTTTTGAAATCCTTAATCTTCATTATTTAAAAAAAAATAAGTATATTAGAAAGTAGATTCATAGCACTACAACTCTTTTTCTTGTTTCATCTTCAAATTTTGAGTGTAACTATCTTCATTTTCTCACGAACATTAGACTTTGCTGATTTCAGAAAAAGAAGTGGCATCTTAAGAGCCATTTTTGTGTCACAACTTGGTGCACTTCCCCAAACCCTTTTTTATTCTCTAGATTGTTCAAAATGTAAGAGAAAAGAATATGAGAATTTATAATATTTTACATAAAAATCTCAATCTATCAATTAGGAATCTATGAACTTAGATTTCTCAAAATAAAAGCTCTGATACCATGTTAGAAATCTAAAATAGATTGAATAATCCAATGAACTTTTTAAGATAAAATAAAAGTTACATAAACTAGAAAACCACAAATGATGCAAACCAAAAATCCAAGAGATTATGTAATGTCAAGATGACAAAATTTTATTAAGATCTTCCAAGATAAAAAAATACAAGCTAGGTAGTGAGTTTTTATAGAACTAAGGAGATGATAGAGGTGACAAATCAACTAATGGGAATTGACCACCAGTAACTGCCAATATTAAATAAAGTGATGAAAAAGTTAATACTCCACCCTTAAATGGTAGAGACAACTCATCACTTTATCTCCTAGTTATTAAATGATTAACTTATTTTATTATCCTAAGCAAGATTAATAAATGTGTAAGAAAAAACTTCAACTAAGGGAAAATAAAGTATCCCACTAGGAAAACAAAAACCTACACTAATAGATGTGTAGCCTAAAAATGGATCTTCGTTCCTAGTTTTAGACACATTATGCCTCCTCTTTGTCTTAAGTAGAATCCCAACTCTAGCCTAAAAATCCTACATGTTGAAGTAGTTTTGGATCTTATTGAGGACAAAATTGCAATAGAGTTTCCTTAAAAATTATTGTGGTACCTCCTTATTTTTGCACAGAGGATGGTGAAAAACCATCAACCACCTATCCCTAAAATTATTCGTTATCCCTTGGTGTTGACACCAATGGATAACGAACCTCCTGCAAGTGTTGTGTAGGGGTGCATTGGTTAGTGGGTCAGTGAACAATGCACACAAGTCATATTTCAATATTTTTTTTGTTTTATTTTTTCATAGATAATTTTTTCTATAAAACTATCTTGCTTCCTCCCTCTTGTTTGTCTAGCTTTTAATTTGGAAACTCATGAAATATATGTGAGAAATGATAGATTCTAGTGAAGTGGTGAGGGTATAACAATGGGAGGTTGTTCCACTCATATATATCAACTTTTTCAATTATTTTTTCAAGTCATTTCTTGTTGTTTTCTATTAAATACCTAGGATTTTTTCTTATATCTCAAGATGATGTCGAGATATTTTTAGAGGGATTTTATATAATTTTTCTTCACCAAGGTTTTCGTGAATTAGTGAATGAGGATTTTCATGAACTGATGGGGATTTTCAACTCTTGGAAATTAAACAAAATTCAGTCAAAAACATTTTTGTCTTACCATTTAATAAAAAAATTACACTTAAAACTAACAAAACTTATCTCCCCGACCTCAAGGATGTTGTGCTGAAAAACTAGTAGTGATTTGGTGAATTCAAAACATGAGTGTTCTCTTGGATGGTAATTGTGTACTATTTTACAAGTGAGAGGTCAAGTTCAAATGAGCTCGACATACTTATTTTTATATTTTTATATTTTGTATAACATTTGTGCATTATAATGTGCTCATGTTATGTCTTGTGTGAGACCAAAAAGTAGTGTGGCCAATTTTTTCCCTCATATTTCTACACCTAGCCTTATATCTTTCCCAATCCTCATTTTTTTTTCAAGACATGTCTTCCCTATATTGAAAAAACCACCACCACCACCATCACCACCACCACCACCACCACCAACACCACCATCATCATCAATTAATCAATTAATTTCTTGCTTGACTAGGGCTAAGATCATGTTGATATTTGCATCATTATAATGCATGTTTGATTTCTTTCTTATGTGTATTTTTTATTTATATTCATTTTTCATGATCCTTATAGTATGTCACCATGAAAAACATCATGGTATTCCATATCATGGTGGGTAACATCATATGCTTGTATATGATCTTTTTTTGTGAGTCAATTTATGCATTGGATACATCATCACCTTGGTCTTTTATACCCTGGTGCATAAAATCTACTGCTATATTAAATAAAGGTTGCTAAATCCAAATTCAACATAACTAATCATAATAATATATCCATCATAATCATGTCATACATAATCATGTTTCTTATATCCATCTTTTAATATTTTTCTTCAATCATTTTCCATCTTCCATTTGACTTTCTTCACATCTTTTTTTTTAGATCTCACCCTTTCAGTTCTCACATGTATAATATCTTGAGGTGACATCAATATCATTATTCATATGACTTTTATAAATTTACATTTCTTACCCAACTAGGACATATCACAATTTTCTTCATTTCTTCTAAGTTTTCTTCTTAGATCTACTTTTTTTCTTTAAAACAATATCACTTCAAACATGTCTCAAAGAGTGGTAAAATATAGAGACTAAAATTATTATTTTGAAAGTCAAGCATTAATTGTCATCATACCATTAAATATCATTGATCACATCACAAGTACCATTTATTATTATTTTTCATTTTCTATTTATCTATTAATTAAATAATATTTAATTATTTAATTAAATCAAAGTTAATTATTCCTTGTTCAATATATATTTTTAAAAATTCACCTAACTAGTTAACTCTATCTTTGAATTATAAACTTCTTCTCTCACTAGTTAACTCTGTCTTTGGATTAGAAATTTCTTCTTCTCATTTATTAATTTAATAAATTTAATATTTCTTTATTATCCTCCTAGGAGTTCAAAATGATTTTTTTTCTTTATTAGTTGAGTTGACTCCATAGTCTATCCAATCAATTCCTTGCCTTTGATCTTATCCACATCCCTTCATTTTATGATTTCAAAAATATATAAATATATTTCCCCTAATAATTTTCATCATATCATGTCTTTATACAAGTTTACACTATCAAAATTCATTATAAAAAAATATCGTTTAATGAAACAATTATTGATTTGAGGTTTGTAGGAAGTTAGAATATTGTTTTTGTTTCTATTGTTTTAAGTATTTTATTCCCTTTATTTTGATTTCATTCTTACACTAGTGATTATCAAATAAGAATAAAGCATCAAAAGTATTGAATTGTTGCAAGAATAGAGAAAGGATTGAAGGTGTTGCCATTGATGTCAAATAGTGAACTAGTTATCTACTAGTTGTTGTTGTCCTTAGTGTCATGGTTATAGGTTATTGGATGCATATGTTGAGGATATTGAGAAAATTGTATTAAAGAAAGTTTACAAATATTCAGTTGTTGCTCCAAATGATGATCTGGTACTTTCCCCTATGTTCATGCGGTTCATATATGTTGGTCATGGTTGTTGAAGGTTGCTATATCCAAATTTTTGGTTATTGGTTCGTTGTGAAGTTTGAGTTGTGTTCACTAGTTGTGAACTATGTTTTTCTGTGTGTTGGTTGAGGTTCGGGAGAAATGTTGCTGGTCGAGATTTCTCTTTGATGAAGTCTTTTGACTTGTGGTTCTAGAGTTAAGATGTTTTGGTTGCATTGAAGATATTTTTGGTTTTTGGAAGTTTCAAGCTTAATTGTTCTATGTGTTTTGCATTGGTTTGGTTGACCTTGTGTTAAGCACTATCTTTGAAGTTGATGAAGCATGTTGGATCTATTTTGGGTCCCAATGAAGCGTGTGTTTGGGTCGCCCTAATTGTAATTCCACCCTAGGATGTTTGGTGCTAAACTAATTTGAATTTGAAATTGGATGGCCAACTTTGGATCTTTTTCAAGGTTGGAGATAGTATAAATACATGATGAGATAGTAATGAAAAATGTACAAGAGAAAATAAGGAAGATAAGTGAAAGAGTAGATGCAACATTGATGCTATTTAGAAAGTGTGTGTGATTTGTGTGTGGCAGATTAGTGTGAAGCTTAATGCTGAGTTTCTGGATGCAGTGAGCAGAAGAGGAACTCTATCATTCATGCAAGTTGATCAAGTAACTGTGGTGGAATCCTTTATTGCATTGGGATTTTAGTCTCTCTATAACAAGTTCTCTTTGTCTTCTTTGTATCTCTGTGGCAGTGAGCCCTCTAGGTTGTAGCCCTGTTGGATAGTGAGTCCTTGTTCCAAACAGTAAGTACTTATTTCAGGCATTGACCCTTGTTTCAGGTAGTGAGCCTTTTTGTATTCGGTTTTGATATTCTCTATAGTGTGAGTTAATCCTCACTGTGGTTTTTACCTCATTGGGTTTTCCATGTAAATATAGTGTTATTATGTTTATCTGTTGGATTTTAGTTTCTGCATTGGCATTTGATGATTGATCATTTAAGCAGTTTTAAGTATTAGTTCTGGTGATTGAATTAAAGGTTAAAATATGTGATAACTGATTCACCCCCCCTCTTAGTTGTCCTATTCAATAATTGGTATCAGGTATTGGTTCGTTAGCGAAGAGCTTAAATACTTGAAGAAGGTTCGAGATGGCTAGCAAGATGGTCTTTGATTATCTAGCAAGATGGTCTTTGATTATTCGAGGTTTGATGGAACTAATTATGGTAAATTTGGAAAGTTTTGATGGAAGAATATGTGGAGTATTACGAATATGATGTGGAGAAAGCTTACAAAAATACTTACACTCCTCCTGCTAATGGTTTGAGTACACCTGAAGAGGTTAGATCACATGAAGCAAAAAATAAGGCGAATTTTATCTTGAAGAATAGTCTGGTACATTTTGAGTTGATTAAGGTTCAAAATTTGAAGACAACTAAGGAAGTTTGGGATGCTTTAGAAAGAGCACATGATGGAGATGAAAGAGTTAAAGAGGAAAAAATGTAGAATTTGGAAACACAATTTGATCTTACACATATGTTTGAAGATGAAAATGTTAAAGCTCATGTACAGAGATTGGATGAGGTAGTGGCTAGAATTCGATCAATTGGCGCTACAACAGATGAAACCAGGATTGTAAAGGAGATTCTTAGAACTCTTCTTGATGCTTATAGTGTGAAGGTGAGTGCTATTGAGCAAACTATAGATTATAAGACTTGTACTAAGGATATTCTATTAGTATTTTTACTTCTTATGAAATGAGGAAGCCAAGTCTAAGAAATGGAGGAAAATCAGAGACTGCTTTTAATGCTATAAAAGTTGAAGATTCAGATGAAGAAAAATTTGATGAAATAGAAGCCAAATTTATGAGAATAATGAGAAAAGGTTTTGGTAAGTATGAAGGTAAGTTTCCCTTTAAATTATTTAATTATAGAGAAATAGGTCATTATGCTGCAAAGTGTCCAAAAAGAGCTAAAAGGAATAAACAAAGATATGAGAAAGAAAAGAAAGGAAAGAAGATTAATAGAGATTACTATGTGAATGAGAATGCTAGTATTTCTAATGAGGATTTAGAATATGAAGGTCCAGATGACAATGAATTCTTGTTCTTAGCGATTAAGGATAAACCTACTTCTACTAATTTAGAAAAACAGGTAAAGGAAAGCCCTCTGGAGAAGGAGAAGGAGAAAAATGAAGGTACAATTATCTTTTCCCTACATGCTAAACAAGAAAAGAATTTTTGGGTAGTTGATAGTGGATGTTCACATCGCATGATTGGTGATAAGAGTAAGTTTTTAAAAATTGAGAAATATGATGGAGGCTTGGTTATGTTTGGAGATAATAGTGGTGCTAAAATTTGTGGGATAAGTTCATTAAGTTTTGATGGAAAGCATCATACTAACGATGTTTACTATGTTAAGGGCTTAGGGAATAATTTGTTGAGATTTGGTCAAATGTGTAGAAAAATATATGATCTTGTGTTTAAGGATGAGAAATGTGATATACAAAAAGGATTCAAAACATTGATTGCTACATGAAAGAAATTTGAAGGAAATATCTATCAACTGAAGGGTGCTAATAGACGATGCTTTATGATTCAGATAAATGATAGTTGATTATGGAATAGGAGAATGCGTCACATGAATTTTTATAACTTGGCAAGGATTAATGTTGTTCAAGTCGTGAGAGATTTACCAAGAATGAAAAATCATGTTAATGCTATTTACAGGAATTGTTAGTTTGGGAAGCAAGCAAGAAATCATTACAGATCAAAGGAACAATCTACTACTGAACTATTGGATTTAGTTCATACAAATTTTTAAGGTCCAATGAGAGTGAGAAGTCTACTTGGTGAAAGGAACTTTATGGTTTTTATTGATGATTATTCTAGTTATACATGGGTTACATTTATTAGAGAGAAATTAGATGTGTTAGATAAATTAAAGGAATTCAAGGCTATGGTTGAGAATGAAGTAAATTTAAAGATAAAATGCTTAAGATCTAACAGAGGTGGATAGTTCACCTCCCATGAGTTCAATATGTTTTGTGAAGTGCACAAAATAAAGAGACAATTATATGCCTCGAGAACTCCTCACCAGAATGGAGTTGTTGAGAGGAAAACTAGAATAGTTCAAGAAGTTGCTAGATCAATGAAACTGAGGCTAGTTTGCCAAGAGTTCACTGGAAAGAAGCTATTCATACTGCCATTTATGTGTTCAATCAATTTCAAGCAAGAGAAAATAGTACAAAGACTCCCTATGAGCTATGGCACAAAAGAATTCCTACAGTTAAATATTTCAAGGTGTTCAGAAGCAAATGCTATATCAGAAGAGATGAGGAAACTTTGGGTAATTTTTATGCAAGAAGTGATGAAGGAATATTAATTGGATATTCTACTAAAATCAAAGCATATAGATGTTTTAATAAAAGACTAAGAAAGATTGTAGAGAGTTCGAATGTGAAGGTTGATGAGACAATAAAGAATTATATTGATATTGATGGATATATGTCTGATGAACATGATTGTGCAAGAATAAAAGAAATTATGGAAGAATAGGGTAAAGATGAGCAGGAGAAGTAGGATAAATAGGATAAAAGAGAAGAATAAGATGCTTTGATGATGTCCCCTAGGACACCTAAGTATGCACAAAGGAATCATTCAAAAAACTAGATTATTGGAGACAAGACAAAAGGTGTGTTAACTAGAAGCAAAGCTACTAGTGAAGTAAATTTGTGTTTATTCTCTAAGATTGAGCCGAAGATAGTAAGTGAAGCATGTAAAGATGAACATTGGAAGGAAGCAATGAAAGAAGAAATTTTATAGATTGAGAAGAATAAAACTTGGGAATTGGTCCCAAGATCAGTAGATAAAAATATCATTGGATCAAAATGGATATTTAGAAATAAGTTGAATGAGAATGGAGAAGTTTCTAGAAACAAAGTGAGGCTTGTGTGTAAAGGCTAATCACAAGTAGAAGGTATAGATTTTCAAGAAAAAAATGCCCTGATAGAGAGAATGAAATCTATAAGGATGTTCTTGGAATTGGTCACTCATAAATATTTCAAAGTCTATCAGATGGATGTCAAGTCAACATTTATGAATGGTGAGCTGAAAGAAGAAGTTTATATGGAACAACCGAAAGGATTTCAGTTAATAGATCAACTAGATATGGTGTGCAAGTTGAAGAAAGCTTTCTATGGATTGAAGCAAGCTCTTAGAGCTTGGTATGCAAGGTTTTAAAGGTATTTGATTCAACAAGGATTCAAAAAAGGTATGAGGGACAATAATTTATACTTTAAGATTGATAATGACAAAATCTTGATTGTAGTTGTATATGTTGATGACATTATCTTTGGAGGAAATGAAAATATGTGTAAGATTTTTATGGAAGAAATGTAGAAAGAATTTGAAATGTCTATGTTTGGGGAGATGAATTTCTTTCTTGGGCTCCAAATTAATCAAACAGAAAAAGGAATTTTCATTTCACAGTCTAAGTATGTGAGAGGGTGATCCCACAATAGTGGCTTACAATTTTTGGGCAAACTGGACACTGCAATTATTATTTTTAACTAAATCTTCACTTTCGGGCTCTTGTAGCGGCTAAATCGTGAGGAATTTGAAAATGATGCAAACTAGAGTCTCATCACATTTTGTCTCTAGATTCTAAAATTTTTTTTTTTCAAAATTTTTGGAATCAGATTGCACTTTTTTTTCATCTCCCACGAAAACTGGTTTTTTTTCAGAAAACAACATTTTTAAAAAATGACGCTCACCGTATACAACATAACTTTTTTTGTATGAAGGATGAAATTCTATTTTTTTTGAATTTAGATTTGTGACTACGATATCTAGCACTTGCATTTGGTCTCATAGTTTTTTATTGAATATTTTTTCCTTAATCAAGTTTCAAAGTCAAACCAATTGCAATTCAGACATATGTGGACTGTATACAACATAACTTTTTCTATAAGAATCAAAATTCATTTTTATTTATTTTTAATGGATCAAGGACATCAATACCCAGCCTCAACATATTTTAAAAAAAATTATTTTGATAATTTGCTATTTTTCCACATGTGGAGACCAAAGATTTTGATTTTCAGTGAAAAACCTATGTTTAATAAAACTAAAAAATAAAATACATAATAAAATTAAATCATATTAAAATTATATTCAACGGATAGCTCATTCTGAGGACTATCATTATCTAGTTGGGTTTCTGAATTTTGCTGCATTTTCATTTTCAAATTGAGCTTCGAACGACAACTTTTTACAAAAAAAATCAATTTTTTGAGAAGATAGGGGAAGAAGGGTGTTCGGCTGAACCTTTGAAAGGGGTTCGGTCGAACCTAGTTTGCTCGAACCCCTTTAAAATAATGAGGGAAATTAAGGGGGTCTGGGAAAATGATAGGGTTTTTTAAAAAAAATCCCTATTAAGGGGGTTCGATCGAACTCTAGTTCGCTCGAACCCCTTTATTTTAATATTTCCGCTCACATGTCAATGGGGTTCGAGCGAACATAGGGTTCGGTCGAACCCTATGGTTCGATTGAACCATGTTAAAGGTTTGGTTGAACAATTTGGTTCGGTCAAACCCCTTCACTTTGTGTAGAGGGAAAATGACTTTTCCCTTCCTCCACAAAAGTGTTCACCACTTATGTGGGTTCACCCGAGAGAGATGTTGAATAAGTTTGGGATGGATGGTTCTAAACCAATATGCACTTCTATGCTGACTGGTTGCAAATTGGGTAAATATGATGACTCACCCAAGGCTGATCAGAGCAAGTATAGATCTATGATTGGTGGATTACTATATTTGACAGCTACTAGACCGAATATTATTCATGTGGTCTGTCTTGTGGCTAGATTTCAAGAAGATCCAAAGGAAACACATGTTGCTGCTATTAAAAGAATATTCAGATATTTGAATGGCACTCCGGATTATGGATTGTGGTATCCTAAATATATTGACTTTACACTTAGTTCCTATACAAATGTAGATTGGGTTGGATGTATAGATGACATAAAGAGTACAAGTGGTGGTGCATTCTTTCTTGGATGTAGATTGGTGGCATGGTTGAGTAAGAAGAAATATTCAGTCTCCTTGTCTACTACTGAAGTTGAGTATATTGTTGCTGCATCTTGTTGTACACAAGTTCTATGGATGAAAAAGAAATTAAAAGATATCACAGTGCTATATGATGATCCTATTTCTATCTTTTGTGATAATACAAGTGCAATTAACATTTCAAAGAATCCTATGATGCACTCGAGGATAAAGCATATATATATTAGATATCATTTCTTGAGAGAGAAGGCCATGGAGAATGAAGTAAAACTTGAGTACATATTTCGACGAAGGATCAGATTGCTGATATTTTCACAAAGGCTCTTCCTAAAGATACTTTTGAGTATCTCTCGGGGATGTTAGGGGTTATTTCCCCTCCTTTCATAAACTAAGATGCATTTGGAGATGCATCAGTCTGGTGGATTCATGGTTCTATCTTTTTGGACTGATGTTTTGGTGGCTACCTCTTAGGGGGAGTAGGTAGTTTTAGGTGTTGTCATTGTGAGTATTTTGTTTTCATGTCAATGAAAGATTCAATGAAAATATCTTTTTCCTTTTCCATTGATTTCAAAGGGGGAGATAAAGCATGTGAAAATGAATGAACTTTATAATAAGAGAAAGCAGGTAATGAGGAAGATGATATTCTAAGGGGGAGAAGAAAAAAGGAAAAATCCTAAGAAGTATATTCAAAACTGGTATAGTGTCTTTGATGTTTTTTCACATCATGTGTTTGAATCAATGACAAAGGGGGAGATTGTTGCAAGAATAGAGAAAGGAATGGAGGTGTTTCATTGATGTCAACTGGTCAACTAGTTATCTACTGGTTGTTGTTGTCATTAGTGTCATGGTTATAGGTTATTGGCTGCATATGTTGAGGATATTTAGAAAATTGTATTAAAGAAAGTTTACAGGTATTCAGTTGTTGCTCCAGGTGATGATCAAGTACTTTCCCCTATGTTCATGCGGTTCAAATATGTTGGTCATGGTTGTTGAAGGTTTTTATATCCAAATTTTTGGCTATTGGTTCATTGTGAAGTTTGAGTTGTGTACTTCACCAACTTTGAACTATGTTTTTTTGTATTTTGGTTGAGGTTTGGGAGAAATTTTGTTGGTGTAAATTTCTCTTTGATGAAGTCTTTTGACTTGCGGTTCTAGAGTTAAGATGTTTTGGTTGCATTGAAGATATTTTTGGTTTTTGGAAGTTTCGAGCTTAATTGTTCTATGTGTTTTACACTGGTTTGGCCGACCTTGTGTTAAGCACTATCTTTGAAGATGATGAAGTGTGTTGGATCTATTTTGGGTCCCAATGAAGTGTGTGTTTGGGTTTCCCTTATTATAATTCCACCCTAAGATGTTTGATGCTGACCTAATTTGAATTTGAAATTGGATGGCCAACTTTGGATCTTTTTCAAGGTTGGAGATAATATAAATACAAGATGAGCTAGTAATGAAAATGTACAAGAGCAAAGAGGGAAGATAAGTGAAAGAGTAGATGCGACATTGATGCTATTTAGAAAGTGTGTGTGAGTTGTGTGTGGTAGATCAGTGCAAAGCTTAATGCTGAGTTTCCAAATGCAGTGAGCAGAAGGAAACCTCTACCATTCATGCAAGTTGATCAAGTAACTGTGGAAGAATCCTTTGTTGCATTAGGATTGTAGTATCTCTATAACAAGTAATCTTTGTCTTCTTTGTATCTCTATGGAAGTGATGCCTGTTGGACAGTGAGTCCTTGTTCCAGATAGTTGTTGGAAAAAGTGCCTCAATGTTTATTGACATTGAACTCCTAAAAGAGAAATATAGGTGAGACCTTTGGAATGTATTGTGGATGAGTAGCTAATCAAATCGCTGTGACCTTTGATCTGTCTTTGTGATAAGAACCATTGGGGTGACATGATCTATCAGAGTGAGTTTCCAAACTCACTTCGACAACCAAAGTTTTGGTGACGTCGGCGTGACCTGGTGGTTGTCTCGATGATATTGACATGACTAGAACAGTCGGGGTGACATCTCCAGCTCGCTTTGATGGCAGATGTCTGGGCAATGAAGATCATCGGGGAGACTTGCATTGTCGACGTGACCTCCTGATCTCCTGTCGATGGTGTTTCTCTCGCTGATGGATCTGCTCTTAGTGAATGATTGGCATAACTCTTGCCGATATGCATGGTCTTAGTGTTCGTTGGGTTGTCGGGGAGACATGAATGTTTGGTATGATTTCCTAGTGTGTTCGCAATAGCGATTATCTTGCTGATGGTCCTGAAAATCAGGGAGACTTCACCGAAGTTTGAATGATATGAGCTAGTGTCATGTATGATAGCCTGTGGACAGTCTGACATCGATTCAACACATTATGTTCTCTCACTGATGAGTGATAAAGTTGAAATCGGTTGACTAAGCATATTTCCTACGTGTTCTATCTTGGACCAATGAGTGATACAGAATGCAAATCGATTGGGCAGTTGAACTATTGTGTCTATTTTCTTGTGGGAAATGAATAGACAGCTTGAGCGATATATGAATAGTTTTGATCGGGGGTCTGGTGTGGTGGGTTAGTTGAATGATCAGTGAGTGAATTCCATTGTATGCTAAATGAATGCATTATAACAGGGTAATTCAATACAAGGTTGATCAGGAAAATGTTGCTGATATAGAATTGTCATCTAAAAAGAAGAGACTATAACTTGTATGTAATTTGATTACTGTAATACAAGTGATATTTCTTTGGTGTGGTGGGTTTTTCTCTCGTAAGGGTTTTCCCACATAAATCTAGTTTCAATTGTGTTATGTGTTTATTTCTTAGTTTTGTTATTTATTTCATGTGTGTCTTAATGAACTATAATTGTAAAAATTAAAAGACATATCTCTCTTCTCCTCTAAGACTTGGCATTAGGAAAATTTGTTTCGTAATTGATTTTTTCTGAACAAGTGGTATAAGAGCTTGGCCAGTTGTGTTATCCTTGTGGGTAGATTAATTTTTGGTGTCAATTTCTGTTCAGTGGGAGTTTTGTAGAAATCTTGAATTTGTCCAATTACAGATTAAGATCGCAACGAAAAATACGTCTGGAAGAATTGAAATTGAGAAATTCAACAGAAGCAATTTTGAGTTGTGGAAACTTAAAATGGAATACCTGTTGGTGGATTGTGATATTTGGATTTTTGTGTCTGGAATGAAACCTACAACCATGAAGCAAGAAGATTGGGATCTCACAAATCAAAAAGAAAAAGGGTTGATAAGACTCTGTTTGGTAGACTCTGTTCTCCTAAACATTCATGAAGAGAAGACTACCTCTCCGTTGTGGAAAAGACTAGGAGGTATTTATCAGGGAAAGTCCTTGGTAAATAGGTTGTTCTTAAGGAAGAAGCTGTACTATTTGAAGATGGAGGGAGGAATGTCTGTTGATGATCACTTAAATACCTTTAACATGCTGATTGCTCAGTTAACATCTGTAGGTGTGAAGATTGAAGAAGAAGATCGTTGTATGCTTTTATTATGTTCTTTGCCAAATTCTTGGGATCACTTGGTGATGCCGATTGGCAGCATGACAACCACTTACAAAATGGAGGATGTGGTTGCTTCTTTGTTATCAGAAGAGATGAGAAGGAAATATTCTGAGATGGCGAAGGAGGCTCTTATTGTTCGAGGCAGATCAGAGGAAAAAGGTAAGAAAAAGGACAAGAAGTCCAAATCAAAATCAGAAGGGAGATCAAAGTCTCTTGGTAAGAAGTCCAAGGTGAAGTGCTAGAACTATGGGCAGCCTGGTCATGTCTAAAAGGATTGCAAAGAGGATAAAAAAAAGTGGAAGAAGATTTCTTCTAAAAATGCTTATTCTCAGAGCAATGTAGATGCCTTTATTGCAGCCTTGGCAACTCAGGCATCAAATGATGTCTGGCTGATTGATTCTAGAGCATCATTTCACATGACATCTCATAGAGACTGGTTTACTAAGTATGAAGAATGTGATGGTGGAAAGGTGTATCTAGCAAGCGATTCATCTCTGGAGATAGTTGGTCTTAGAAGAGTTAGAATTAAGGGAATTGATGGCATAATGCATATACCAGGTCTGGCTCAAAATTTACTTTCTGTAAGCAAGCTGGATGATGTTGGAGTGCAAGTATCATTCTTTAGCAATGGGTGTAAAATGACTAGAGGGTTGATGGTGCTAGCTAGGGGTGCCCGAATTGGTACTCTGTTCAAGTTGGATGCATTGGTTGTTCAATGCAATAGTGTCTCTGCAAAGTCACAAAAGGCTGTTCGTAAAGAGAAGAATGAAAATGTTCCTATTGGAGAAATTTCCTTGGAAGTTAAACTTCCAACAAAAAATACTATGCTCTGGCATCAGAGGCTCGATCACATTGGTGAAAAAGGTTTGAAAGCCTTGAAGAATAAAAACCTGGTTGAGGGGCTTGATGATTGTAATCTTGATTTTGAATTCTGTAACATTTTATATATGGAAAACAACACCATGTTTCATTCTACTCTAGTCCTCATAAATATTTTGGTGTTCTGGATTATATTCATTCTGATGTGTGTGGTCTAGTGGATGTTCCTTTGTTATCGAAGTCTAAAAATTGTGTTTCTTTTATTGATGATTATTCGAGAAGGGCATTTGTCTATTTAAAAAAAAGTAAATCAGAAGTGTTCAGTCATTTTAAGGAATTTAAAAACCTTGTGGAAAATTGTACTAGAAGAAAAATAAAGTGTCTAAGGACTGACAATGGCGGTGAGTTTTGTTCTGACGAGTTTGAAATGTATTGCAAAGACCATGGAATTAAGAGGCATAAAACAACACCTTACACTCCGCAACAAAATGGAGTTGCTGAAAGGTTGAATAGGACGTTGATGGAGAAGGAAAGAAATATGTTGAGCAATGCTGGTATGGAGCAAATGTTCTGGGCTGAGGCTGTGCCTACAACATGTTACTTATTGAATTGATCACCTTCTTCAACACTTTTTGATATAATGCCTATGGAAGCTTGGTTTGGTAAGAAGCCCTCTCTCAGACATATTTGTGTCTTTGGCTGTGAAGCATATGTTTATGTGTCGGATGTGAAAATATCTAAATTGGAAAACAAAGCTGAAAAATGTATCTTCATTGGGTATGGCCTTGGTGTGAAAGGATACAAGATTTGGAATCATGTGACTAAGAAGGTATTGTACAACAAAAGTGTTATCTTCTAGGAACTGAAATCTTCTTCAGTAGATTTGCAGTCAAGGATGAAAGAAGAGGAAAAGAAGAATGATGTTGAGATACCTCTAACTCTAGGAAAAGAGGAACAACACATTGAAAGTGTACCTAAAATTGAGGAGAGTTCGAGCAACTCTGAGAGTTTTGAACAAGAAGAAGAGCCACAACCTTAGCCTCAGCCTATGAGGAGGTCTACACATGAGAAGAAACAACTAGATAGGTATGGATTCTCTATGTTGGATTCTAGTTGTGCCTATGCTTTGATTACTAACATGCATGAGTCTAAGATTGTAAAAGAGGCAACTGAAATGTCTGATTCAGATTCCTAGTTGGAAGCCATGAATGAAGAAATGGCATCATTAAGGAAAAATGATACTTGGGATTTGGTCCCATTGCCTAAAGGTAGAAAGCCTGTGGGCTACAAGTGGGTGTTTAAAAAGAAAATTGGTCTGGATGGCTATGTTGAAAAGTATAAAGCAAGATTGGTTGCGAAGGGTTATTCCCAGGTAGAGGGAATTGATTATGGGGAAATTTTTTCTCCTATAGAAAAGCTGACATCTATCATATTTCTTTTATCACTTGTTGTAGCATATGATTTGGAGATTGAGCAGATGGATGTGAAGATAGTGTTTCTTCATGGTGATCTTGAAGAAGAAAGCTATATGTCCCAGCCTGCGCACTTTGTGAGAAAAGATAAAGAAAATCTGGTTTGCAAGTTGAAAACATCTCTATATGGTTTGAAGAAATCACTTAGGATGTGGTACCAGAAATTTGACACACTTGTTTTGTCTTTGGGATTTGTAAGATCAAAATCAGATCATTGTGTGTACTACAAGACTGAAAATGATCGAATTCTTATTATTTCCATTTATGTTGACGATATGCTATTCATAGGAAATAGCAAGTTAATGATTTCTGATCTTAAATCTCATTTGTCTGCAAAGTTTGAAATGAAAGATCTTGGTACAAATAGGTATATTCTGGGGATGGAAATAACTAGGGATAGAAAGGGTAGAAAGCTTTGGCTTAGCTAGAGTAAGTATATTAATATTATTCTGGAGAGATTTGGTATGAATGATTGCAAGTAGTTAGTTGTTCAAGTTTTGCAGGGAACAAAGCTATCTGTTGAAGATTGTCCAAAATATCCAACTGAGATGGAGGACATGGCCAGAGTGCCTTATGCTAGTGCAGTTGGTAGTTTAATGTATGCAATGGTCTGTACAAGGCCAGAAATTTCCCAAGCAGTGGGAGTTCTTAGTCGATTTATGGTGAATCCAGGAAGGGCACATTGGGATGCTATGAAAAGAGTGTTTAGATATCTGAGGGGCACTTCATACTATGCTCTATGTTACCATGGATACTTGGTTGGATCACACAGGAATCTCAACATTCATGGATATGTGGATTTTGATTGGGCAGGGGACATTGACAGTAGAAGGTCCACCAATGGATATACTTTCTAGTTGAGTGGTGGTACAATTAGTTGGATGAGAAAGAGACAAGCTGTAGTCACTTTGTCCACTACAGAAGATGAGTACACGACATCAACTCACGCTTGTAAAGAAGCAATTTGGTTAAAATGTTTGTGTTCTAACACTGGGTTTGATGTAAAGAAGATTACAATTTACAGTTGTGACAGTCAGAGTGCTATTTGTCTGGAAAAGAATCCTACTTTCCATGCCAGGATGAAACATATTGATGTGTAGTATCACTTTGTACGAGATATGGTGGAGGATGGAAAGGTCTCTTTAGAAAAGGTGGATACTCTGGAAAATGTTGCAGATGCATTGAAAAAACTAGTGAGCACAGACAAGTACAGGTGGTGTACCAGTTCAATGGGCCTTGGTGCCCATAAAACTCAATAGTTTTTTTGTGCTCTGGAAGTGTTAGTAAGATCTTCGTCAAGTGGGAGATTTTTGGAAAAAGTGCCTCAATGCTTACTGACATTGAACTCCTGAAAGAGCAATATTAGTGAGACCTTTGGAATGTCTTGCCAATGAGCAACTGATCAAATCATTGTGACCATGGATCTATCTTGGCGATGAGAACCCTTGGGGTGACATGATCTATTGGAGTGAGTTTCAAAAATCACTCTGAAAAAAAAAGTCTTGGCGACATCGGTGTGATCTGGTGGTTGTCTCGGCGATATCGGTGTGACCAAAATAGTCAAGGTGACATCTCCAGCTTGCTGTGATGGCAAATATCTGGGCAACAAAGATCATTGGGGAGAGTCTTGGAAATGAATGCGTCGGGGAGACTTGCGCTGTCGGTGTGACCTCCTGATCTCCTACTGATGGATTTGCTCTTGGTGAATGATTGGCATAAATCTTGCCGATATGCACGGTCTTAGTGTTCATTGGGTTGTCGAGGAGACATGAATGTTTGGTATGACTTCCCAATGTGTTGGTGATAGCGATTGTCTTGTCGATGATCCTGAAGATCAGGGAGACTTCATTGAAGTTTGAGCGATAGGAGTCGGTGCCATGTGCGATAGCCTATGGACAGTCTGACATTAGTTCGACACATTTTGTTTTCTCATCGATGAGCAATACAAAATGTGAACCGATTGGGCAGTTAAACTATTGTGACTGTTTTCTTGTGGGAAACGAATAGACAACTTGAGTGATGTATGAACAATTTTGATTGTGGGTATGGTGTGGTGGGTTAGTTGAATGATCAGTGAATGAACTCCATTGTATGCTAAATGAATGCATTGTAACAGGGTAATTCGATACAAGGTTGATCAGGAAAATATTGTTGATATAGAATTGTCATCTGAAAAGAAGAGACTGTAACTTGTATGTAATTCGATTACTATAATGGGTGATCCCACAAAGTTGGTTTACAATTTTTTAGAGGAACTGATATTTGCTGAAATCACATATTTTTAGAAAATATAATGATTTAAGCCTTTAAAAGTTTCATTTTAAGGATTCCAATTGAAGAGGGTTTGATCAAACCACCTTAGATCAAACTCCCTTGGATAGAACCTCGCTAGTTTTAAACCATACCTATAAATGATTCTCCTTTACACGTATCAAAATGCTGATAAAAAATCACTTTTGATTTACCTTTTGGGGGATCAAATGAATTCATTTAAAATTTATTTCAAATGATTATGGTATTCCTCTAAATGAGCTATCCCACAAATATAATTTTGATATGTTTTGGTTTTATTATGTATGTGTTTTTTTAGTTTTATTAAACATAGGTTTTTCACAAAAAATCAAACTCTCTGTTTTGCACATGCGAAAAAATAGAAAATTATCAAAAAAATTTTAAAAAAAATATTTTCATGCTAGGTATTGATGTCCTTGATCCATTAAAAAGAAAAGAAAATAATTTTGATACATATAGAAAAATTTATGGTGTATACAGTCCGCCAATGTCTGAATTGCAATTGGTTTGACTTCGAAACTCTATTAAGAAAAAAATATTCAATAAAAAACTATAAGACCTAATGAAAGTGCTAGATATCATAGTTAAAAATATAAATTTGAAAAAATGAGAATTTTATCCTTCATACAAAAAAAGTTATGTTGTATACGGTGAGCGTCACTTTTTTAAAATGTTGTTTTTTGAAAAAAACTAGTTTTCGTGGGAGATGGAAAAAGAAGTGCAATATTATTCCAAAATATTTGAAAAAATATTTTTAGAATCTATAGACAAAATGTGATGAGACTCTAGTTTGCATCATCTTCAAATTCCTCACAGTTTAGCCGCTATAGGTGCCCGAATGTGAAGATTTAGTTAAAAATAATAATTTCAGTGTCCAGTTTGGCCAAAAATTGTAAACCACTATTGTTGGATCACCCTAATACAAGTAATCTTTCTTTGGTGTGGTGGGTTTTTCTCCCGTAAGGGTTTTCACACATAAATCTGGTGTCAATTGTGTTATGTGTTTATTTCTCAGTTTTGTTATTTCTTTCATGTGTGTCTTAATGAACTGTAATTGTAAACATTAAAAGACATATCTCCTCCTCTGAGACTTGGCATTAGGAAAATTTGTTCCGCAATTGAATTTTTCAGGTAGTGAGCCTTTTTGTAATCAGTTTTGATATTCTCTATAGTGTGAGTTAATCCTCATTTGGGTTTCCACGTAAATTTGGTGTTATTGTGTTTATGTGTTGGATTTGAGTTTTTGCATTGGCATTTGATGATTAATCATTTAAGTAGTGTTAAGTATTAGTTCTGGTGATTGAATTAAAGGTTAAAATATGTGACAACTAATTCACCCCCTTTCAGTTGTCCTATTCAACATGAAGATCAAATGATAGAAAATTATTTCTAGAATTATACTATTATCAACTTTAAAATCAAGAAACACTATATTTAGGGTTGAATAATAATATAAATATATTTATCTTTCAAATCTAACCATTATTAAAAATTCCAATAAATTATTGTGTAAGTTCCTTTGTGTGAACAACAAGCTATAATGCACCAATAACATATCTAATGAGTCTAGCCTTGAAAATAGATTCTATTAACAAGTATTTTTGTACATCATAACATAGATAAAACACATTATTTTGTCTCTCTTGATAGGAAATCTAACTGCTAAGACTTCAAAAAGATTAACCCAAGGCTTCAATAACCAAGTCTCGACCTTACAAAAATTACTCAATGGTTCAATATTTTTCTATTTAATAAGGGGCCTTATAGTTACTTAGTTGAAAATTGATAGTAGGGTTTTGAAAGATATGAAGTTGACATAAAACCCTAATTGGACTTCTATCTATCCAAGATTTGAAAAATAAACTTCAACATCTGGTATTGCAATATGAGTGATGCTTTTTCCTAAACTAACTCGAATATTCAAATAAAATTAAAAAAAAATGTAAGAAGAGATTAAGTTAAGAAACCCTAAGGACAATGACAATAATGATTTGATGATTCAAATAGACAGACCCCTCATAAAAACTAATTCTTGCTTAATCAATGATTAACTCACAATGCTACAAGGATAGTGCAATCTTCAAAGGTAATGAAAAGATTTCCAGATCATGGAAATTTATGTAAATACCCAATTCTAGTGTAATTCAAACAAATTTTCACAATTGAAATGATAATAAATAAGGTTCAAACTAACCATAGAAATGAAAAATGGTGTAAACCAAAGATCTATCAAATATCCTCACACTTCATCATCATTATAATTGAACTTTATCTAATATTGAAGAAAGGAACCATGAAAACATCAAAAAGCACAAGGTGAACACCAAAATTCAATGATTTTCTTGTATTGATTTCAAATTTTTGGTTATAATAATTCGTATTTAACAACATTTTACAATGAGAGAATATTCCCCTTTTATAGGCAAGGGAAGCAAATCCTAGGGCATGATCAATGGTGGAGACTACCTCAACACCAAGGGACAAGATTATATTTGAATTTAATATTTGGAGTGCATTAAATATTATTCTTTCATCACCAATTGAATTAGTTATAATCCTCCTTGGAAAAAACAAAATCATATCCCAAAGGCACCTTTGCAAAATCTCAGTTGGTATAGATCTAGCATTAAACTCTTAAAATATTATTTAATTCTAGTTCAATTTTAGTTATAATCTCTTCTAGTTTGAAAATATAAATAGCATCTCTTTGGGTTTCTTGGAAATATAAGACATATTGATCATATTTGTAGCAATATTTGATTAATATCTGGGCACAACTCAATATAAGTAAACATTTTAGTCAAAACATTCTCCCTTGGAAGGTCTAAAAAAATTAGAAAACCATTAAAAATATGAACACAATTTCTTTAAAAACTCATTTGGGAATTTTGATCTTCGTCCTATCAAGTCAAAAGGTGCCCCATCTATTGCAATAAGAACACTAAAGTTTTTATTGCAAAAACCTTCCAAGCTTATCTCTCACTACTCCTGTGTCGTGCAAAATATCATAGTTTAGGTCTTCAGACATATCTTTAATGCTTGATAATTTCCCCAACTTTATCTTATTTAAAATATTAAAATTCATCAATTTCATATCCATAGTCTGTCATGAAATTATTCCTTTAAAATACACTAATTCATCATGATTTGACTCATGTGGGGCCTCAAGTTATATGAATATATTTAAAATCTTATCATTCCCTTTTTTATATAACTCCTCTAAAGTTGCAGAGATCCAAATGTAACAAGGATATTGGAGACATAAGTTGGAGAATCAAGAATGGTATGGATGAGTAATGTATTCCCACAAAAAAAGGATCACAAGATATTTGTGGGAAAGAAATTTTTTATTGTGGAGATCTATGGGTACTTAAAACTATACAAAATTTGGATACATGCACAACCTCATTGAGAAATGACCATGACATTAGGGTGCTTAATTTTATAAAAGAAAGGTTCAGAGAAAACCATGTAGGAAAACTAGGGAGACACAAACAAGGTGAGTATGCTCCTAATCTTCAAAAACCCTAGTTTTACATAAAATTACCCTTCCAATTTTTTAAAAATAGATCAACCTTGATTTTGCATAAAATAAATATTAGGTCAAGTGACTATCAAAGCTCTACAACTTAAGGTCCACAAGGATAAAAATAACATTATACTAAAAAAAATTGAGTAACTTGTGTTGATAGGGTTGAAAGAACACTAAATTCGTGCATTGAATCTCCATAAACCCTAGTTTTAATTTATGCACCGAGTGGAGTCGAAACCCTAGATCCTAATTGACAACTTCCTACATGAAAACGGTGGTGTGGATTTCCACAGAACCAGGTTTAGACCAGCCAACCCTAAGAATTCATTTACCTAAAATGGCCCAAGCCAGGCTAGCTTAATGGAGTTTGAAACTCAACAAAGGATACAAACTAGGGCATGAAACCATAAAATTTGATAAATAATCAATTAAAATCCCTAATTTATACTACATTTGATTAACACCCATAGTGAGGTCATCGTACTAACAATTATTTTAGGGAAAACCACCATTTAAATGCCTCATTAAATATTTTAAAGTTTTACAAATTATCCAATCGACCAATCAAAACTTTTCAAATAGAAGGATAATGAAAATGACAAAGAAAACTTGGAATATCACTCAAAAATTTGAAATGAGATTACCTTAGGAAGTCTAAAAATCATAATGAGATATCAAGTCAAGTTGTGTAGATCTCCACAACATCACATTTAGTTCTTCAAATGTTGCAAATGACTTCGAAATCAATCATAAATGTTTAAATACCCTAGGTCAACTACCCGATGCAAGATTAGGTGGCAAGAACTCACTTGCATAAAATTGACACTCACCCACCTTTAGATAAAATCACATCCCCTTCAACCTTGTGGAGAAATGACCCTTCCCCAATCTTGGTCGTGTCGCAGTCAAATGAATGCAAATAAAGGTTTACAAGGAATTAGTAGCTCCCAATTTTGTGAAAAATCAAGGGTTGCTCAACCCTACAAAAATTTAGGGAGAATCCGACTAACTATCAAATCTCTTCATCTCCCTTAAAGTGTCAACTTAGAAGGCCTAAAAGGAAGCAAAAACAAGATAAGAAAGCACCCAAACCTCAAAATCATACAAGCACCTACCAAAAAGGAAAACTACACTAAATCACTCTAACCTAAAACCCTAAAAGCAAGACTTGACCAAGTAAAAAGAAAAGGAGGGGGTCCTCTCTTTGAACGAGGTATGTGTGCAAGGCACAAGATATTCCTTGGGGTAGTCATTTTCATTTGGGATTTGATTCCTTTCAAGAGATTTTTTAGTTCATTAAAAAAAGATCTAAGTTGAGAAGTTTTAAAACACACATCAACACTATATAATGATTCTCTATTTTCTATGCAAATAACACAAGAATATTTTAGTTTAATAATATATGTCTAAAGTACAATAATATGATGATAGCTCTCAAAAAGGTCAACCATAGTGGGAGTGTAACCATGTAGTAGAAACCTAAAAGTGAAGAAGATGTTGATCTAAAGGTACATGATATAGAGGTACCACTAACACTATTTCATAAAACTAACTTGAATGTATAATAGGTTAATATGCTATTAAAATCAAATATTACAATTATTTTGTGGATATTTTTTATGTAAAAAAGGAAAGTAAAGGTTATTTCATCTAGTCCATTATGTTAGGTGATTAGCCTTGTAGGTATTTTATATCATAGGAAACTATCTCATATTCTTACCATAAAGAAAAATGTAGAAATTAACAATACCATTAAATTTTGATATTTATAAAATAGAATTTTGTATTCATTTATTAAACCTTTATCTATTGGATTTAGATTGAGTTTGAATCTTTGTTTCTATTATAATTTAGATATTTAATTTTAATAATTTTAGAGGCTTTTTTTTTTCCCATGGTATATATCTATGTTGTTCCGTTTATTATGATCGTTTCTATTTTATCTATTATCATTATTTATTTCCTAGGTACATTGATTATTTTTTTATAGATTTGTTTATTGTGATATTTTACTCAAAGGATTAATGTGGAAATAACTATATGCTTAATAATTTCATTTAGTTTTTATTTAATTTTAAGGGGTTTACGAGTAATTTTCCTAGTATTTATACTATTTTAACTTTGAGAAGTCTATCAAAAATTACTTTTATTAAACATATAAGTTATATTGATGATTAATTTGTAAAATTTTATTGGTGATTACTAAATTTTGAAGTTTTACCCAATATTTTAGAGTTCAATATTCAGTTTTACATCCATACTTTTTATATGTGAAATAACTTGTAAATTAGTCTCCATTTGTCAACAAGTCAACACTTTCATAGCCACTTAACACTTATTTCATAATTTTTTTTACTTTCTATGTAGTTAAGATAATAATTCTTGAATTTAAAAATATGATTCTAAATTAGCACTTAATTAGTAGATAAATACTTTTTATGTAATGATTCTTTGTTTTCTATGCATCTAGCATAAGAATTTTTAAACTTTTAATAATATGCTGATAAAGTTTATGATGATAATTCTCACAAAAGTTAACTATAGTAGGAGAAGAACCATGTAGTATAAACTTAATAGTGAAGAAGATATTGATCACAGGGTATGAAAGAGATGTATATGAGATAATGTGTGGATTACAGAATGGGCGATGGGTCCATAGTACCACATGTCATAAAATTGATTAACATATAAGAGGTTAATGTGCTAGTTAAGATCATACAGGTTATAATTATGTTAGGAATACTGTTTATGTAAAAAAGGAAAGGAAAGGAAAGGTTATTTCATACTCCATAATGTTAGGTGACCAACCTTCTATGTAGTCTAGATAACATATGGAACTACCTCGTACTTCTACCATATAGAAAAATGTTGGAACTAACCATAAAATTAAATTTTAATACTTATAAGATATAATTTTCTATTAGTTTACAAAAAAAGATCTCTCTTAGATTTATAGTGACTTTGACCCTTTGTTTCTACTATAATTTAGTAATGTTTAATTTTAATATTTTTTTACAAGTTTGCATTTAATTTGAACCTAAAAATTAAAAATTTCTCTATTTTTTCAATTTTCTTGATGTTCACATTGTTAGGTTGAGGATTCCTTTGGTATTCTTGGTATTGGACCAAAAACACAAGAATGACATTTTTTCCTATTTTAAAAATTTAAATTTATTTATGTGCTAGAGCCAACATAATCTTGACTATTTAGTACATGTTGACTAACATGAAAAATATTCAAATGTGAAAGTGGGTCCATGTGATTAAAAAGGAAAATTCCCAAGACCATTTAGACATAAAATATATCATATCTTTAGAAAACATACAAAAAGTAGCTAGAGAAATCACTTCTTAAAATTTACATGTGCATGAGAATAGATACATAGGAACAACTGTAATGTGCTTGGGATGCCATCAATGTTATTCAAACATAGATGAATTAGTACACATGGTATTACTATGATTAAGACAAGTTAGAGATTCCCCCATTTGATATAAAGTATTAAAAGTGTTTGTAATAACTACCTAGTCCAAGTTCATACATGAAAATAAGTTTTCGAATAATTGGGGGTCCACAAAATTATGGTCACCAAATTCTAAGATCAAGACTCTAGATAAATACATGGCTAAAAATATTATGACCAACGTTGTCTATGTGGTTTTAACCTCTAATGAAGCATTTTTGATTATGTAGTCTATTGAAGCATCAATGTTGAAAATATGATAACATATTCCATAATTTGATGATATATTGCATGTTACAACAAAATGTCTATTGTGTATAGTGATAAGATAATTTATCCCTATTTATTTATACTAAAATATATTTCAACACTTGTCTACCCTCAAATATTTTCTTTAGCTTAATTATGATATCAATTGCCATGATTAATTTATTAGCCTAGTATTTTGTAAAAGTTTTTTTTTTTCTCTTTAATATTTAATCCTACAATAGTGAAAAATATCCATGCCATTTTTCTTTATACTTTTTGTGCCTCAAATCCCACAACTAAAGAAGGATAATAGAATGAAATATTTTGGGAAGAGGTTAATACTTTGATGGAGAAGCCTCCTAGATTTAATCTATGATTCATGAACATTCTTGTAGATTATATATCTATATATTTACACTTTAAATAGATTCTAGTTCATATTTTAATTGTTCCTTACAGTTTGATTTTTTTTATTTCTCCTTATTTGTTATGTTATAATTTCTTTACATTTATACTTTTATTTATCTTACCCTACTTGAGGGAATCTTTTTCATATGATTTTTTATTCTTAGAACTCATGATTTGTTATTTCTAGAACGAGTTTTACTATCATACATGCCTAGATGTATCCTTTGTCTAATATTTATCTTTCCCTCTTTGGGAATTCTATTGTTCCTTATGTATATTTACCTTCCATGATTTGTGTTCCTAGTACTATAGCCTTGTGTTGTCTTCTATATGCCATGATCACTATGCTCCTTGGGTTTATTGCCTTGATAACCTATGTTTACTTGTTGTATAACTATCACACCTACATACCTATGACTTCATGTTTATTTGTTCATGCTTATCATTTTTTTTATATATGCATTTAAATAATAATAATATTTATCTCATTTCTATATCTTATTATCAAATGAGCTTATGTTCTTTAGCATGCTTCGATACTTAACTTATCATACTGCCTATATTGATGAAAACTAAAATTACTTGTTCTTTCATGCCTACATATTATTTAATTATGTCAAGTTTCCCATCTTTCAATTTTATCACATATTTGACACACTTCCATACTTTTTATATATCATTTGGAGCCATCTTTTCCTTTATAATTTTTTTTTATATTAGGGATAAATTTGCATTCATTATAATCACCGTCCTTTGTAGTCAAATGCTTAGCTACATACCTATAAATTCTACATTTTTATGTACCTATTATTTGATACTTGTCACATATATATCCTATATTACATTTTTTATGTACCTACACAATATTATTAGGTTTGATATTCATTATTTTCTTGTCACATGATGCTACACATGATATTTTTTACATGATTTTACACATATTCTATAACATCATGTTTGTATTATCAAGTTCCATTATCCCTCTCTTCTAATTCCTTGCATAATATGTTTGCAACCAATTATATAGGAATATATTGTCACTAGTGTTCCTATTGTTGAGATTTCAAGTAGTGAATTATTCTACATATAGACTCACAACCTTACCTAGATGGATCTTGATCATACTACACAACTACATTCAATTGGTGTTCTATCACATTGTTTTAAGAGTAAAGTTACATCTTTCTAAGATAAATTAAATTTACATTACATGATCATACTAAGAATGCCATATCAAATTTTCATAATTGAATAGAGTATTAAATTCATATCATTTTTTGTATTGGCATAATTTCTAGCCCTTATCTCTTTCTCTACTTTTCACTTTTCTGGACAATTGAAGTGAGTTTTATTTGACCCTAATTCATTTGTGTGTTAGAATATACTCATTATATGTATTTTATTTATTGTGTAGGTTCTTATGGACTACTTATGCTAAGAAGCTGAACACAAGAATAATCAAAGAATGCTTCATTAATTTACATGAACCAAATATCATTTTGAAATTTCTAAATATTTTTATTTTTTATGCATAGTTGAAAATGATCACATAATTCAAAATTTATGCACATATTATATTTGCATGCACCTCAAATTAGGGGGAGTGGATTCTCATTTATTTCTTCGCCCATTTTGATTTAATATATTAATATTATTACATGTTGACAAGTAACACAATCTTGTGCTAAATTTGATTTACAATCCAATACCCATCCCTATCTATTTCAAATTCATTTGCACCTATTTCCATGCATTTGATCTTATTTCGTCCCTATTTAAATGTATAATTGTATAATTACCAATCGCATATAATTTATTAACCAACATTCATACACATA
Organism: Sequoiadendron giganteum; assembly: GCA_007115665.2. Lineage (NCBI taxonomy): Eukaryota > Viridiplantae > Streptophyta > Pinopsida > Cupressales > Cupressaceae > Sequoiadendron > Sequoiadendron giganteum. The sequence goes on from CM021108.1 coordinate 532,893,420, forward strand.
TCCACACATTCAACCTTACTTTGAACCTAACATTTCTTTGTCTTGGAATTGATCTTAAAATGCTTGAGATTGACCCCAAAATTTAAATTCTAGAATTCCCACCCCTTTTCACTAGTCTTTATTAGCTAGCTTAACACATTTTTATGAATTGTTGTTATGTCTTGGTATCTAAATACATTCATTTATGTAATTAGTATGCACACAAAATATATACTAGAACAAGAAGAAACTCACAAGAGCACATTTCATTTTCTAAGGGAAAAATAATCTTGATTTGTATTACAATTATAGTAGGCCATCTACAAATTTGTGCATGTTATCTTCAACAATTTTTTTTTTTTGGTGTGGCTATATGCTTCCATTTGACTATTTTTGAAATTTCTATCTTCAAAATTTAACTATTTTTAGGTTCTTAAGAAGTATCTATTTTCCCATATTTAATAGATTTTAATCTCATAAAAAATCACTTCAATTTAGAGATTTTAATTCTTTACAATAGACGTGCCATGCTATTGCATATAAAAAATTGAGCCCTAATCTCACCAACTTATCAAGGACTATTCATATTTCCTATACTCACCTCACTTTGAACAACATCATTGCTTAAAAGTAATATATTGATAGAAGTTTTAGACATTGAATCAGCATAAAATTTATATAATAATATGAATATTTAGTCATTGAATTGCAAAAATAATGGTATAAGGAAAAAATATTGCCTTCCAAGCTACAATTTGATTTATAATATGAAATAGATTGTCCAAAAAAATATGTTTCTTTATAGTGGATTTGCCAAGGTTTCTATAGAGTTTTGAAGAGGTCATTTATAAAATTATACCATAATCTTCGATCATTTTTTCAAAGATGTAAAGTTGGTTCAATGAGGGGTTAACCTAGGAAAACTTAACCCTAGTGATTCAACAGTCTCCTCTAAGTTGTTTATAAACACTACCTTGATGGAATTAGATGCATATAAGGTAAAGTTGAAGGGATCAATAGTGCAAATTTCTATTAAATTCTTCTCACACGCCACAAATCATTCATGTATACAAAAATATTCCTAATATGCTTGAATGCGATTATGATAGTCTTGGATTTGACTCAAAGATTTTTTATGCTATACAAAAGTCAAAATATTTATCAAAATGCAAGCATTCATTTTTATGTAATGACACCAACATTAATTCTTCATAGATACTTTGAAAATGAAATACATCTAATATTATTTAATTCCAAAATATTTATTACAATGATCAAATCATAATTACTAATTAAATAGATTTAATTATTATCTTATTATTTATATTTATTTAATTAAAATTTATATAAAATAAAAATTTCCCCTTAATCTTGGTCATAAAATAAAGTGAAAAACATATATCACAATACTTATGGCAGAAGTCAATACCCACTCATGAATCACATTACTTACGATTCAATCATTCACCCTCCACTTGCTAGTGGGAAAACCACTAGACATCTACACACACGTTATTCACTTCCACACTGCCGTCACTGGCATTGCCACAAAATGTTCTTCGCCCCGGCAACTATAATTGACAGAGACATTCTTATGCTCACAATTTAAGCAATTTACACAGACAAATTCTCATACTAGAAAACATTCTATTACTAAATCTTTTGAATGACTATTTCGACCGAATAGATGAAACAAACACTATAAATTTGAGTAATAGGTGGAGCAACTAACCAGTGGATGAGAGAAAGGAGAAGTGAGTGTTGTAGTTCAAACTGCAGCTATAATGTTGGGAATTACAACTGCACATAAGCCTCATAATTTTAGGCCCCTCATGGAACGCACAAGTCTGTCCCACCATACTATTATTGATATTGTTCCAACAAGTCCAATAGCGAATCCCAATCCCACAGCAATCACAGAAACGTGTTCATCCACTTTACTCCACACTGATTTACCCACCATTTCTGAAGGTGGAGGCACTGTTGAACTTTTATTCTGCTTGCAACTTTGTAAAGGGAACCCGCATAAACATCCCAAGCTTCCCTGGTATGATCTCTCATCAAAAGTCATAAATTGTGTTCCTCGAGGTATTGCTCCACAAAGGCGATTGAAGGATACATTCCAATAGCTCAACTTGGACAAATTAGACAGCTCCTCAGGTATTTCCCCACTCAGCTTATTTCGAGACAAGTCCAACTGCTCCAGAGGTTCTATTTGCCCCAAAGATGCCGGTATCTTTCCTTCCAATTGGTTTTCACTCAGATTTAGCAACCTTAATTGAGATAGATTCCCTATGTTTGGTGGTATTTCCCCTTTTAAATTATTGTTTGACAGATCCAGTATAGTATTTGCTGCCAGCACATATTCTAGCCTATACTCATTTCCTTTTATTTTGATGGCCGGTATATCCTCATAGAGTGTATTGCCCATGTCTTGTGAAACGTTAGGGTCACTAAATCCCTTCAGACCTTTCAGAACAGAGGGAATTCTTCCCCGAAATTCATTATTGGATAAATCCAATACTTGCAATCTGCTGAGATTCGTGATCCATAGAGGAATATCTCCCTTAAACCCATTAGAGCTAAGGCTTATAACCCTTAGCAGTAGACAATTTGCAAGAGGATGTGAAGAAAGCTCACCGATCAATCTATTCTTGCTGAAATCAAGAAGAGTAAGGTTTGAACTATTGCCCAACGATGCAGGCAGGGTCCCAGAAAAATTATTAGAATGAGCAGACAAAATTTCTGTAGTAGAAGAAAAATGGATTTCTGGATCTCCATTGAATGAGTTGCTGGACAGCTTTAGCCTCTTTAAGGCTGTGCAGTTACTCACTGTTGCTGGAATTCTTCCAAACAAGAAGTTGTTGGACAGTACCAAATCAGTTAGACGGTTGCAATTCCCTAGGGATGGTGGAATTCTTCCCGTCAGCTGATTATCAGAGACATCTAATTTCTGTAGTGAGATCAACCCACCAAGGCTTTCAGGAATATCCTCCGAAAGTTTATTTTTGTGGATGAAAATCTCAGAAAGATTCTTGAGTTCACCAATATCATATGGTATTGGTCCAGTTAAATTGTTTTTATACAGATACAAAATTTCCAAAGATTTGAGATGTCTTATGGTCTGTGGAATTGTCCCTGTCAAATTCAATGAAGTATAATTCAGAACAATTACTGAGCGGAGGAGAGAAAGCAGTTAGCATGTTGCCTTCAAAGTAAAAGACATGAGAGTAGCGTACCTGTGAGACAGTTAGAGGCAAGGCTTAACCAAACGAGAGACGTGCAGTTTCCAAGTTCAGAGGGTATCGGTCCAGTTAAATTGTTTACATCAGGAAAAAATTGTTGCAAAGATTTGAGCTCTCCTATGGTCTTTGGAATTCTCCCTGTCAAATTCAATTCAGTATAATTCAGAACAATTCCTGAGAGGAGTTATGGAAGCAGTTAGCAGGTTGGATTAAAAAAAAAGACATAAGAGTAGCACACCTGTGAAAAAGTTATAGCCAACGATAAAATCAACTAGAGACGTGCAGTTTCCCAGAGAATCTGGAATGCTTCCGCTCAGAAGATTGCCGCTCAAGCGGAGATGCTTTAACTTCCCCAGAACCCCAAATTCTGAGGGTATGCTTCCCGTCAAGTAGTTGTACGGAAGCCTAATCCATTGAAGCTGCGAGCAATTCGCAAGAGATCTAGGGATGGTACCCACTAGCTTATTTCTTCTTAAGTCAAGTAACCTCAACGCTTTCAGCTGGCCAAGCTGAGGTGGAATCCTTCCCGTGAAAGAATTAAAGGAGAGATTTAAAGTGTGTAACAAGGAGAGGTTCCCAATGGATGGAGAAATGGTACCTTTCAGTTCTAAACGGGGGAGAATTATGGCCACCACTCTGTTGGTATGTTTTCTGCACCAAACACCGTTCCAGAAGCACAGGTTTTCTGAATTGATAGAAGTCCAGTTGGAGAGAGCTCGCCTGGGGTCGGCTGTAATGCCATCTTTAAAGGACAGTAGTGATTCAACGTCTCTCATAACATTCTCTAGGGCCATACGATCTTTAGCAACAGAGAACCTTGCTTCCATATGGGGGTGATGTGAAGCGAAGACGTGAGGAGAAGAGGAAGTGTTGGCATTCTGTATTGCGGTGGCGGTAGTTAATGTGAATGCCACAGCCAAGCCTAAGCAAAGTGTTGCGACCATTATAACTCCTTTCATTTCAGAAACAAACCTCTTACGAGAATCATCGACCCAGGTGCCCCTGTAATATAGGAGGAGGATGTATAGCCCAGTCTAAAAATGCCATTCACCGCCGAACATCGTATGGGAGGAGGACCACAGGTTTTGACGTAATCGATCAATGTACAAAGAATAAAAGTCAAGAAATTGCAAACCGACCTTTCTTAACATGATTGACTTGACTTAATTTAGACGCGTGGACTGGAAATTAGTTGGTGATAGATGAAATTACGGACTGATTCCTCGTACATATGATTAAATTTCTATCTTAATGGCTATGTGTCATGCAAGTGGATATTTTTGCAATATCCCCCACTTTTTTTCTTTGATTCACATTCACGCATCTCGGAGTTCCAGTGGTTCGTGTGGAAACACGAAACTTGTGGGTGGGAGTAATTTTGTTCTTTCGGATATCATGCTACGTGTCATGCAAGCAGATATCAGTCGCTTGGGAGATCCGTGCAAACGGATATTTTTGCAATATTCCCCAACTTTTTTTCTTTGATATTTTTGGAATATTCACGCACCTCGGAGTTCCAGTGGTTTGTGGAACAACGAAACTTGTGGGTGGCAGTATTTGTCTTATTTCGGAATTTTAATGGGATGTTTGGGAGACTATTAGGGAACAGGACTCCATGGTCGTGTACCGTAATTTAGACGTGTCTGCGGACCTTAGGACCTTAAAATGCGGCAGTAGCTATTCTACCCACAAAACGACTTGTTAAGTCATTCTAAGATATCATCATTTCCCATTCTCCATACGATGGCATGATGACGACGTGATTAGACTCGAGGATTGTAAACAGACGTTTCGGCTAGAAGGAGAAGCTATTCTCGGTGGACTATAGTAAATTCACTGTCAACAATTTATGGTTGGAAAATTTATTCTTATGACAAATTTATTTCATGGAAAATTTATCATCAACAATTCATTGTTAAAAATGTTAATGCAATAAATTATCTACGGCGGTGAAATTTTTACGAGATTTTTTTTTCATGACAATAAATTGTTTCATTTGTGCGCATACGTTGGAATTAAAATAAAAAATGATGTCGGGATTTTAAAAAATGTTGACACATGGGTTTTTAAATAATGGACAGTAAAATGTTGCTAGAACCGTTGTGTTATCATTTGCATCTTCGACGTTTGACATGTTAAGACAATTCCATTGGGCAAGGAAAGCCGACAACTCTCAGAGATTTGGAAAACAAAGACAGACAACAAGCAGGTATGCAACCCTTCAAGCAAAGGGACTCCCAGATGAATATTGGGGAGAGGTTTTAGCAACAGCTGTATATCTGATAAATAGAAGTCCAACAAAGGTGGTCCATGAAAAAATCCCACAAGAGGCATAGACAAAACGCAAGTGGACGGTTGAGCACTTAAGAGTGTTCAGATGTGTAGTATATGCTCACGTGCCTCTTTTGCCTAAAGAAAAGAGGCAAAAATTGGATGACAAGGGTGAGTAGTGCATCTTCATGGGCTATAGTGAAAAGTCCAAAGTTTATAGGCTATATAACCCTATCACCAAGAAGATAATGATCAGTAGAGATGTGGTGTTCTTAGAAGATGAGTCATGAGATGGCTTGATAGATCTCGACAGTTCCGGGTGAAGAAGAAAACGAATAGGAAAATCAACAAGATCCTACAACATTAGAGATAGTTGGCTCGTGACAACTCCTGACAGCTCTTGACACAACTAGATAGTCAGGAAGATAGTTGCAGACAACCAAAGAATTGGCCGTAGAGAGCTCCTGACAGCTCTTGACATGAACAAATAGAAAGACAAGCAACCACAAGCAACCAGAGGATTGGTTCCCGATAGCTCTCGATATCTCTGAACCCTGTTTATTTAGCAAAGCAACAACAATAGTGAAAGTTCAGACCCCACTCTTGCCTCCCTAATGCCAAAGAAGACCTAGATTCTAAGGGAGATCTACCAAAATGAAGGGTATGATGAAGATTTTAATGAGAACATGAATTTTGCATTATTTTCTCATAGTGATCTGATTTATTTTGAGGATGCTGTGAAAGAGGAGAAATGGTGTGATGCCATGGATGAGGAGATAGACACAATAGAGAGGAACAACACAAGAGATCTAACAGATTTGCCTCCCTACAAGTAAGTTATTGGGGTGAAATGGGTCTACAAGACCAAGTGCAATGTTGAAGGAAGGATAGAGCGGAAAAATACACGATTGGTTGTTAAGGGGTACAAACAACAATTTGGGAGAGACTATGATGAGACGATGCCCCCGTTGCAAGGAGGGAGACTATGCATGCAGTCATAGCAATTATAGCCCAACACAAATGGAAGGTGTTTCAAATGGATGTGAAATCTGCCTTCCTAAATGGAGTGTTGAAAGAGGAAGTTTATGTTGAGAAACCATTAGAATATGAAGTTTTTAGTCAAGAACACAAGGTGTGTAGGTTGAAGAAAGCTCTTTATGGGTTGAAGCAAGTTCCACAGGCATGGTACAATAGGATTGATTCATATTTGATAAGCAATGACTTTAACAAAAGTGATGGTGAGCCTACTCTTTACATCAAGACAATAAATGGTAAGATTTTGATTGTGTCTTGTATGTAGATGATCTAGTTTTTACTAGGGATGATGATTTCCTCATTGCTGATTTTAAAGAGGCTATGAAAAGAGAGTTTGAAATGATAGATTTAGGTCTCTTGAGATATTTTCTAGGCATAGAAGTAAAACAAATGCATGATGGTATATTTATCTCTCAAGAAAAATATGCAAATGAAATCTTGAAGAGATTTAAGATGCTTGAAAGAGCAAGCCTGCCCCAACACCAACAACCGTCTAGGTCTAAAGTTGAGCAAAGAAGATTGCAGCAACAATATGGATCCAACCATGTTTAAAAGTTTGGTTGGAAGCTTGATGTATTTGACTGCAACTAGGCCTGAAATAATGCATGGAGTGAGTCTTATTTATAGATTTATGGAGACTCCAAGAGACACCCATTGGCAAGCGGGTAAAAGAATCCCGAGGTATGTGAATGGCACCAAAGGATATGAAATTTTGTACACATCAGCAAATGAGTTTGGGTTGGTTGGATACATAGATAGTGATTGAGCAGGAAGTTTAGATGATAGGAAGAACACATCGGGTTATGTATTTCATTTGGGTTTGGGAGCTATCTCATGGGATTCCAAGAAGCAACCTATAGTTTCCCTATCAACATCCGAGGCTGAGTATATAGCAGCAAATACAACAACATGTCAAGCTATTTGGCTGAGAAGAATCTTGAAAGATTTGAAAGAAGAACAAGAGGATGAAACAACAATCTTTTGTGATAATGTTTCATCAATAGCTTTGACAAAAAATATTGTGTTTCATGGAAGAAACAAGCACATTGAAATCAAGTATCACTTTATTAGAGAATTGATTGAAAATGGTGAAATTAGAATGGAATTTTGTACATCTGAGCAGCAGCTAGTAGACATATTCACCAATCCTTTGAGTAGGGACTCCTTCAAGTGCCTAAGGGACAATTTGGGCATTGTTGATTTAGATCAGAATTGATCTTGTTTCATCGGCTCAGGACAAAGGGGGAGTGTTGAAATATTAATTGCTCTTGAAGCCTCATGTCGTTACCACCTACTTGTTAGAAACATTTGTTACCAATAGCTGGAAGATTGTCTTTGGGATTTGCTTTCCCAAATTGCTCCTGACGTGCAACTCAATTTGTAAGAGAATTTAATTTGGTAGGTAAATTCAAATTTTGAGAGGGAATGTTGAAGAGACAAAAGGAAGGAATGAAGAATAGAATGAGTTAGTTTTTTTTTCTGTAGCAGTCCGAAAGAATATTTTTTTGGGTTCTTTGTGTGATTTAGAGAAGCTCATGAACATCAAAAATTGTATTTTATTTGTATGTGTCTAAGCAGTGATTGCTCCAAGTAGAGATCTATATAGCTCCTGACATTGAGCTCCCAAAAGCTCCTAAAAGTTGTTAGTTTATATGAGAAGCTCCTGATTGCTCCCAATAGTTTGTAATATGTAGCTTAGGTTTATTTTCTGACTTTTTGTGTTTATCCTTTTGTAATGTTATTTCCAATTTATTGAATAGAAAAGAAAGTTGCATGTCTCCTTGCTTTGTTTGTGCTTCCACATTTTTTTTTGGGTATTCCCAGTTGATTGGGAAACATAGCAGCAACTCTATGTTGTTTTGAGCATTTAAATTTTTGACATGCTAAGACAATTCCATTTGGCAAGGAAAGCCAACAACTCACAAACATTTGGAAGAGACATTTAGATAGATAACAAGTAGGTATGTATCCCTTCAACGGGGATAAGAAATGTTGGCTCAACGATTTCATGATATTTTTCTTTGCATCTTTATGCAAGGTTTTTAAAATTTGTCATTTTTATTAGATTGAAGAATTCTCCCTAGAAAATAGCAACCTATGTCATCATAAGAAATCTTAGCATTTTGTTTTGTAGGAAGATTAGTTGAGCAATTATTTTATTTTCTTAGAGGTGTATTTTGATGTACAACTTATCTTAATCAACCTACGATTACTGTTAACTTACGTTTTGAACACACTTTTTCTTCCTAGGTGCTTCACATAAACAACTGATCACATTGCAAACATTTAAAGAGGCACCACCCAAGTACGCCTTTCCACTTGGATTTTTTGCAGGGTTTTTATACTTTGTGATTCTTATTAGATTGAAGGGGTTTTTTTGACCGATTATTTTTGTTATTTGTAGAGGCGTAATTTCATGAATTTTGTGGATGAACAATCTTGCAATTAGTATGTATGTATATCTACTAAATTTTTTTGTCAATTTTCCATTCTATTTTAGAACTGCGGAGAGAGTAAATAGAGGGATTGTGAAAAAGAGGTTTTTTTTTTCAATGGAATTTTCATGGCTGTTCGAAACACCAATTTGTATGGTGATTTCTATATTAGCATGATATTTTGTTTTCAATGGGTTTTCCATGACTTTTCAAAAAAAATGGTGTAGATACATTTTTTTATGCTTTTTTAAAATTCAATAGTATTGGATATTGCAATATTTTAACAATAATTTTTTTTGTGAAAAATGAATCTCTAAGTACTCTACAACCAATGATAATTAGGCATACATTCTTTGAAACTGTACAAATATGTGGTAAACATAAATGATATTCAAATAAATCCATCTATAAACAACTATTTCAAAACTAACTTCAATTGCAGACTTCAAAACCTTGCACAAAATTTGCAGTCCATGAGAGATAGGAAAACTTATTTCTTTGTTTCCAAGTTTGATGGTGAGAAGGGTTTGAAAAATGTTTCTCATTTCATAACACTTTGTCATCCAACATAATGAGAAGAAAAATTCTAGTGATTACTTGACAACCTCTACACCATTTGACATGGGTTCCTTACTAGTGGCACATACAAAGATCACATATTCATAATGTTGAGGTGTAGTAAATTCAAATGGGAAGAAGAGTGTATAGACAACTTACATATGGGATATATATAAGGGTTGACTAAAATAATTAAGTGAGATATACTTGTTTCATGTCTTGTATCTTGGGTTAAATTATAATTCTAGATCATTAAATTAAAAAAATATTGTGTTAAATCCAACATGATTCTTTTTCTTATTCTTTTTGTTAGATAAACATTGTGTTTTTAATCAATCTCTATTAAGTTCAGTCTAGCATACTATTAACAAAAATGTAGTATTATTTGTAAGCTAATAAAAATATAGGAAAAAATATTTTTCCTTGATAATGTTGTTTACATTATGTTGAAGGAAAAAGTAAGGAAAACTAAACTAGTGGGTCTTTTCATGCCATCTATTTAAAAATATTTTTGATGAACTTTGTTTGGTGTCTAAAACCATCCCTTCCATATGTAGAGATAGTAAATGTTACACACAACTTGACTAGACCAATCTGTTATATCTATTGTTGTAAGAATTTTTGTTATCAACTATAACTGGGTACATGGCATTTGGAGATCAATAGTCACATTTTATTTTTAACTTACAATTCATATTAAAGAATTTATTTTAACTTGAAATTCACAACATACCCAAACCATGTGTTTTTTTAACTATTTATATACCTAGGTTTGAATTTCAAATAGCAACAACACCATTGTTGTTGTTATTGGGAAAATTGAATATACATCTTTATAGTACAAGTTACAAAATATGATACATATTTTTGATACCTTATGAAGTGCATGTTATAAAAGCTGACATATTTGAAAATTGTAAGTTATCATACCCAAACACACTATCATGAAATGCACATTCAAATTTTAGTCTATATATATAAAGTTATAGGTTGAAATAAAAATTGCGTTTTTCAACAGGTGCAAAAGTTTAGTTCCTAGTTTGTAAGATTGTGTAGCATCGTAAATTTTCACCCTTGACAATTTCACACTATGTTTTGCTCCCCCTAAGTGATTCGACCTAATTGTGTTCCTAATTTCCTAAATCATGCATTATGTGGCCCATCTTAACACTTATCAAAAAATTAAATATGCAAGACCCAAATATAAATTTGATGTTTTACTCCTAGTACTTTGGATCTCGAAGATTGAGGGGTCTGGACTAGGGAGTCCTTGCACCCTATTCCCCTTAATGTGGCCCAAAAATTCAAAGAGTTGGTGGTAGTAAATTAATATTTAAAAATTAAATTTTGATTGTCAGGCATCGAGATTTAATTCTTTAAAAATTAGAGCAATTTCATATATAAATACTTAGTCATTTCATCATTTGAAAGTTAATTTGAACAAGTTGGAACAATATATTATGAATCAATTGTGAAGGGTAATTACTATGTACATCAAAATTAAGTCAGTGCATAGATTTATTGTAGCATTTCAACATTGAAGTATCATGTCAAGTTTTATGTGAGTTTGTTCATGTTTATGGATACATTTTATTTTTGAGGACTAACATTGTAGGTCTTCAAAGCAATCCAAGCCAAATTGCAATCAAGCCTTGAGGAGATGTGCATGACTTCAATCCTTCAAGGAAATTAAATTTGAGTGGTGAGTTTTAGTCCATTTTTGATTCATCATTCATTTGCCATTTTAGCCTATATCCCTCAAAAGGATAAGTTATCTATCATCAATTTTTCCATTGTAGAGGTGGAAACACCAACATGAGGTTTGACTGAGGGAAGCCCCTATATGGCACAACCCTTCCTCTCCTTTTGAATGTTCAGGTATAGATCAAAAGAGGATTGAAGGGAGATTTGAAGACAACTCACTGATTCATACATTCAAACCCTATAACTTGGAAAGATTCGAAAACTACAACATCTCAACAATAGACAAAGATTTGACAACAAAATTTGGAAGAGAGAAGCTATAGACTAGGTATTTGAGGCTTGTAAAATTAGATTAAGATTTAAAGCACCCATACTAGGGTTTTCTTTCACCCTAGTCCACCTAGAATCAACTCCAATTTAAATTTCAGGTGCACACATGTCTATTGTTTCCATTGCTAGCCCTTAAATTTGATTATCAATTTCCACTTTTTCTGTATTTAAATTGAACATAATATTGCATTTTCATAATTAGTTAGTCATATCATTGCATTTCATATAAAATCCATTCCAAAGTACCCAAATTTAGATCCTATGATTGATTACCTTACCTTCAGGTTGCAATTCAATCTCATATCCTAGCCAATCTTGAATTTTAAGTGATATTACCCTTTGGAAAAGCCTTGAAATCCTAAGGTGAAGTCCTAGGGATTCACTTTTATACCTTATCATTTTGGTGAGCTCGATGCATTAATATTATAGACCTTTTCAAATCTAAAGCATTTCATCTTAAATCTAAGATTAGCATTGCATTATTTTGCATTATTCATTTAGGAATCCATTATTGCATCAAAAAAGCATAAAAAAATTCAAAAATTTGCATATCATATTGCATTATAGGTTGCATTAGGGTTAATTTGAGCCATCATATGTCAAATCTACATCTTACTTGCATTTAAAAATATGCATTAAGTCATTTTAGATCATAAATAAAATATGAAAGTGTTCATTACATCCATTTGGGCATTTTTGCATTTAGTCAAAAAGGTAAAAAAGTACAATTTTTGTTGCAAAAAGATTTCAAGATCTTTATTTTCAAAAATTGTGAGTTAGAATCAATAAATTGATGCACTTTACATCTAGAAATTAGATTTAGAATTTTATTTTCTTGTTTCAACATTTTAAATTTCTTGCATACTGGCATTCTACATTGCATAATCATAAAATAGTTAAATTCTAGAAAATTATTCATTTTTAGACTTGATTTTTTATAGAATAGAACACTCAAACCATAGTACAAACATTGAAACTTTAAAATCAATAAAAAAAATTGCTAGACTAGGGCATCTTTACACTCCTTTCTAGCTAAATTTGGCTCAAATTTCTATAAAAAAATTGTTACTGTGTTCTCTATGTGTTTTTGTTCTCTAAGTTTTGATTCTATATGTTTTACTATGGTTGTTTTTCAATTTAGTGTCCATAGTGGGCACAACTAGTGTTTTGAAACTCATATGAGCTTTATGACCTAGTATCCTATATCAATACTACAATAAGACGTACTTGTAGACTTATGGCACCCTACATTGTTGTTACATCCGATGTGGATCCCAAGTCCTCCAATTCTTTCATGCAAGGTATTGTCAATACCCAACCCATTTTGGACTCCATTCCTAATCCCACAATACCCATGACAACTTCAAAAATCAAGCACCTGCATAAACATTGAGGCTATTGTTTCCCATGTGCCCAATGAGAAATTGAAACAATTAGACAAAGTTCTAGAAGGATTAAGACTATTTAAGCATCAAATATTTAGTAGGACAAATGGTTCCTATAGTGGATACCTTAGAAAATTGATCAATGATGCTCAAGGAATAGGGGTTTTGTGTGATCTAGCTCACATTGTAAATGCTAACATCCCTAAAGTAGATAATTGTTCTTAAGCATTAAAACACACTCAAAACCAAGGAGGAAAATAAATTTCCCTCCCCACAACTATACCTTCTATTCCTATATTTACATTGCCAACTATAGCTCTTCAACGATACAACACACTAATGGCATAACTCCAAGGTTTGGGATTCCTAGTGGGAATCCTTATAGTTTTATGAAATCACATGTAACACCTCAATATTTGTCACTACTCATAAACGTGCAACATAGTAGTCCACCAAACATTTACACAATCCTACCATATTCACCAAACTCTCAAAACATGTCAAACAATGATTCCATCATAAACAACCTTTTGTAAAATGCAACATCACTTCAACCAAAAATCTCCACATTGAATCAAAATCAAAATGGAAAACCATCACAATGTTTTAAGAGCAGCCCATTGTCATTTGAAAATTTGAAAACATCCATACCTCAAAACATAAAAATACCTCGATTTGAGAAACACAATGGTAAGGGAGACCCTAATAGTCATGTATCATCTTAGACGACATTATTTAGTGACTTAATTTTAAAGATACAGTCCTAGATAAACTATTTCCTATATCATTGAAAGACATGGCCTCAGAATGGTTATTGCAAATCCCAATAAAATATTGTGTAAGTTCCTTTGTGTGAAAAACAAGATACAATGTAGCAATAACATATCTAATGAGTCTAGCCTTGAAAATAAATTCTATTGACGAGTGTTTTTGTACATCATTTAACAAAGATAAACAAAAATGATTTTCTCTCTTGAAAGGAAATCTAACCTCTAAGGCTTTAGAAATATTACACCAAGGCTTCAATATCCACTTGTCTTGACCTTACAAAAAATATCCAATAATTCAATATTTTTCTATTTAACAAGGGGCCTTGCAGTTACTTAGCTGAAACTTGATAGTAGGGTTTTGAAAGATATGAAGTTGACATAAAACCCTAACTGGAATTCTATCTATCCAAGATATGAAAACAAAATTTATATCAGTGATGCTTTTTCCTAAAATAACTCAAGTATTCAAATAAAATTAAAAAAAAGGGTAAGAAGAGATTAAGTTAAGAAAACCTAAGGACAATGATGATAATGATTTGATGCTTCAGATAGAAAAACCCCTCATAAAAACCAATTCTTGCTTAATCAATGATTAAATCACAATGCTATAAGAATAACACAATCTTCAAAGGTAATAAAAATATTTTCAAATCATGGAAATTTATGTAAATACAAAATTCTAGTGCAATTCAAACAAATATTCACAATCAAAATGATAGAACATAAGGTTCAAATTAACCATACAAAACAACTTACAATAAACAAATAAAAAATGGTGTAAGTCAAAGATCTATCAAATATCCTCACACTTCATCATTATAATTAAAATTTATCTAATATTGAAGAAAAGACACCATGCAAACATCAAAAACCACAAGGTGAACACCAAAATTCAATGTTTTGCTTGTATTTATTTCAAATTGTTGTTTATGACAATTCATATTTAACAACCTTTTACAATGAGAGAGTATTCCCTTTATATAAGCAAGGGAAGAAAAACCTAGGGAATGATCAATGGTGGAGATTACCTCAAACCAAAGGGCCAAGATTACATTTTAATTTAATATTTGGAGTGCATTAAATATTATTCTCTCATCACCAATTGAATTAGTTACAATCTTCCTTGGAAAAAAAAAATAATATCCTAAAGGCACCTTTACAAAATCATAGCCGGCATAGATCTAGCATTAAATTCTTAAAAACATATTTATTTCTGGTTCAATTTCAGTTATAATCTCTTCTACTTTGAAAAGATAAATAAACTCCCTTTGGGTTTCTTGGAAATATAAGACATCTTGATCATATTCGTAGGAATATTTGATAAATATCTTGACACGACTCAATATATGTAAACATTTTAGTCAAAACATTCTCCCCTAGAAGGTCTAAAAAAACTAGCAAACCATTACAAATATGAGCACAATTTCTTATACAAACTCATTTGAGAATTTTTATCTTCATCTTATTGAGTGAGAAGGTGTCCCATATGTTGCAATAATAACGTTAAAGTTCTTAATACAAAAACCTTCCAAGCTTATCTCTCATTGCTCCTATGTCACAAAATATCATAGTTTAGGCCTTCAAACATATCTTTAATGCTTGATAATTCCCCGACTTTATCTTATTTAAAATATTAAAATTTATCAATTTTTAGATCTATAGTCTACAATGAAATTATTCTTTCAAAATACACTAATTCATCATGATTTGACTTGTGTGGGGTCTCAAATTATATGAAAGGATTTAAAATCTTATCATTCCCTTTCTAAAATAACACATCTAAAGTTGTAGAGATCTAAATGTAATAAGGATATTGGAGACACAAGGTGGAGAATCAAGAATGGTATGGATGAATAATGTTTTCCCACAAAAAAAGGATGAAAAGATATTTGTGGGAAAGAAAAAACTTGTTGTGAAGATGTATGGGTACTTCAACCTATACACAATTTGGATACATGCACAACCTTGTTGGGAAATGACCATGACATTAGGGTGTTTACTTTTATAGAAGAAAGGTGCGGAGAAAACTGTGTAGGAAAAATAGAGAGACACAAACAAGGTTGAGTATGGTCCTAATTTTCACAAACCCTAGTTTTACATAAAAATGACCTCTCCTCAACTTTAAAAAAAATGGATCCACCTTGATTTTTCATAAAATAAATATTAGGTCAAGTACCTATTAAAAATTTGCAGCTTAATGTCTGGAAGGATAACAAAAATATTATATTGCAAAAAAAAGAGTAGTGTGTTGATAGGGTTCAAAGAACACTAAATACGTCCATTGAATCTCCATAAACCCTAGTTTTAATTTATGCACTTAGCTGAGTTGAAAGCCTAGATCCTAATTGGCAACTTCTTGCATGAAAAATCATGGTGTGGATTTCCATAGAACTAGGTTTAGACCAACCAACCCTAAGACTTCATTTACCTAAAATGGCCCAAGCTAGGATAACTTAATAGAGTTTGAAACTCAACAAAGGATACAAACTAGGGTATAAAACCCTAAAGTGCTGATCACAAATCCTAGTGATTTGATAAGCAATTAATAAAAATCCCTAATTTATACTACATTTGATTAACACCCATAGAGAGGTCATCATATTAATAAATTTTTTAGGGAAAAACATCAGTTGAATGCCTCATTAAATGTTTTAAGGGTTTTCAAATTATCCATATGACCAATCAAAAGTTTAAAATGGGAGGATAATAAAAATCATGAAGAAAACTTGGAATATCACTCAAAAATTTGAAAGGAGATTACCTCAAGAAGTCTAAAAATCATAATGACATATGAATTCAAGTTGTGCAAAGCTCCAAAACATCAAATTTAGTTATTCAAATGTTGCAAATGACTTCAAAATTAATCCTAAATGTTTTAATACTCAAGGTCAACTACCCCTATTAATACGTTGTAGGATTTGGTGGCAAGAACCCACTTCCATAAATTTGACACTCACCCACCTTTACAAAAAATATCATCCCCTTAAACCTTGTGGAAAAAATGTCCCTTCATCAATCTCGGTCGAGTCACAGTCAAATATGTGCAAATAAAGGTTTGCGAGGAATTCTAGGAGCTCCCAATTTTGTGAAAATCCAAGGGTTTCTCAACCTTGCAAAAATTTAGGGAGAATCCAACTAACTATCAAATCTCTGCATCTTCCTTGAAGTATCAACTTAGAAGGCCTAAAAGGAACCAAAACTAGGATAAGAAACCACCCAAACCTCAAAATCACACAAGCACCTACCAAAAAGGAAAACTAACCTAAATCACTCTAACCTAAAACCCTCAAAGTAAGGAGAGTCAGTAAAAAGAAAAGGAGGGGGTCCTCTCTTTGAACGGGGTATGTGTGCAAGGCACAACATATTCCTTGGGGTAGTCATTTTTCATTTTAGGATTTGATGATTCCTTTCAAGAGAGTTGTTGATTCATTTAAGAAAAGAATCTAAGTTGAGAAGTTTTAAAACACACATCAACACTATACAATGATTCTCTATTTTCTATGCAAATAGAACAAGAATCTTTTATTTTAATTTAATATACTTCTAAAGAACAATAATATGATGATAGCTCTCAAAAAGTTCAACCATAGTGGGAGTGTAACCATGTAGTAGAATTCTAATAGTGAAGATGATGCTTATCTAAAGGTACATGATATAGAGGTACATAAAAGATAATAAATGGAGTAGGGAATGGGTGGTTAGTCCACACTACCATTATTTCACAAAACTAGCTTGAATATATAATAGGTTAATATGCCATTTAAAATCAAATATAACAATTATTGTTGGGATATATTTTTTATGTTTAAAAGGAAAGGAAAGGAAAGGTTCTTTCATCTAGTCCATGATGTTAGGTGATTAGCCTTGTAGGTGTTTTATATCATAGGAAACTACCTTATATTCCTACCATAAAGAAAAATGTTGAAACTAATAATACCACTAAATTTTGATATTTCTAAGACATAACTTTATATTAATCTATAAAAACTTTATCTATTGGATTTAGATTGAATTTGAATCTTTGATTATATTGTAATTGTAATATCTAATTTCAATAATTTTAGAGGCGTTCCTTTTCCCATAGTATATATCTATGTTCTATTTATTATGGTTGTTTCTATTTTAATATCTATATCATTATTTATTTCCTAGGTATAATGATAAATTTTTTATATATTTAATTATTGTGATATTTTCCTCAAAGGGTTAATGTGGAAATAACTATATGCTTAATAATTTCATTTAGTTTTTATTTAATTTTAAGGGGTTTACAAGTAATTTTCCTAATATTTTTACTATTTTAACTTTGAGAAGTCTATCGAACATTAATTTTATTAAACATATAATTTACATTGATGATTAATTTATTGTAAATTTTTATTAGTGATTTTAGTGTAGGAAAATGTATCCTTCTACATTTTCACACTTGTTTGGGTCCTCCCTACTAAAATTGGGCTTCTTTATGCCTTATTTGGTGCTATTTTGCATCCACAAGCCTTAGCAATGCATCTTTTTGAGGATAATCTTGACACACATTAGATGAGCAATGATAATTCAGTGATTTAGGATTGTATGGCCCAAATTTACTGATTTGGGCCTCATATTCCACCTTGGGAATATGGGTCCCACCTAAGTTTCAGGGCTTGGTCCTGAATTTAGCATAAGACTAAAAATTTCTTTAAAAAAGTGTCCCGAGCATAGCCTACTAGGACTCATACACCACAACTATAGTGTATGAGTCTTGCTTAGCTTGGAGCTATTTTGAATTCAAATTTTTGGTAGGATTTTATTCTCCTAGATCTGATGTCAATTTGTAGTGTTGTAATTTTGGGAAATTTGGCATGAACAAGTATAAATACAAGGTTATTTCACATATTTTCTCCTAGAAATTTAAGTGATCTTATGGGAATTCAAGTGAGAGAATTATAAATCATTTGAGAGGATTCACAAGCTAATTAGAAAACATTTGGAGCTACATTCAAGATTTGAGCATCATGTCAAATTCATCATGCACCATGTTTTTGTTTTGAGATAACATTTGTGATGTAGGTTCTTATGATTCAAGCAAGCATTCAAGTCAAGATCCACAAGATATAATCAAGAGTCAAGATCTACATTCATGATAGCCATTGATTACAATATTGTAGCCTTTTGTTCAAGGTTTTGGTGAGTTGCAACATTGCATATTTGTTCATTCATCATTTGTTCATTCTATTCGATTTCAATTTAAGGTTTGATTACCAAAATAGGGTTTGACAAAGGTAAATCCATATCCACTAACAAAACAACATTTTCCCCTCTCTTTGATGTGTGCTTGTAGATCTAGGTGGTTTAGGTTGAATATACATTAAAGATAAATATTGGAGAAAAGTTGTCAAGTTGTCAAATTTGTTTGCAAGATCATAGAAAGTTTCCTATAGGTTGCAATTCATTATTTCAAACTTAGAGATCTGGCATGAGAGAAGATACAACAGATCACTAGAGGATACTAGAGTTTCAACCAAACCCTAATACTAGGAATACATTTCCATCTTGGGCATACGAGTCCTAGTACAACACTTTTTATAGTTTTCAAGAGATCTAGATTAGTCATTGATAGATTCCAGTTTCTGCACAAAAACCCCAGTCTAGGACTAAATCACCTAGTTTGGCATATGAGTCCCAGTGAGCATTAAAAGTCATAATTTCAAGGTTTTGGAGCTTTTTTTGATCACATATTTCTTATAGGTACCTCTCTGTTCATTCTCAATGCATTATTCTGATTTTTAGTTTCATATCTTAGGTTGCATAGTTAAGTTTGCATATCATTTCATCTTCTTCTTTCCAAGCCTTTTCTTGGTGGTGAACCCCCTTTTTGTTTTTAATCACACCCCTAGGACACCTTATTGCATATATATTTCCCTCATTCCATCCCTAGATTGAGATCTCTAAGGTTTCCTTGAATGAAACTAGAGAAAAATAGGGTTCCCTAAGTTGCCCATCTCCTAAAAGGTGGGCACACCCTCTTTTCTTTATTTTAGTGATTACAAAATGTTGAAGTTTTACCCAATATTTTAGAGTTAAATATTCATTTTTACATCTATACTTTTTATATGTGAAATAACTTGTTGTAAATTAGTCTCCATTTGTCAACAAGTCAACATTGCATAGCCACTTAACACTTATTTCACAATATTTTTTATTTTCTATGTAGTTAAGATAATAATTCTTTAATTTAAAAATATGATTCTAAATAAACACTTACTTAGTAGATAAATACTTGTTATGTAATTATTATTTATTTTCTATGCATCTAACACAAGAAGTTTTTAGTTTACTAATATGTTTATAAAGAAGAATAATAGGATGACAAATCTCACAAAAGTTAACTATAGTGGGAGAAAAACCATGTAGTAGAAACTTAATAATGAAGAAGACATTGATCATAGGGTATGAAAGATATGTATACGAGATAATGTGTGGATTATAGAATGGGTGATGGGTCCACAATACCACCATGTCATAAAATTGATTAACATATAAGAGGTTAATGTGCTAGTTAAGATCATATAGGTTATAATTATGTTAGGAATAAAATTTATGTTAAAAAAGGGAAAGGAAAGGAAAGGTTATTTCATAGTCCATGATGTTAGGTGACCAACCTTCTATGTAGTCTATAACATATGGAACTACCTCATACTTATACCATATATAAAATGTTGGAACTAACCATAAAATTAAATTTTAATACTTATAAGATAGAATTTTCTATTAGTTTACAAAACATCTCTATTAGATTTAGATTGACTTTGGCCCTTTGTTTCTAATGTAATATTAATGTTTAATTTTAATATTTTTTTGATGGTTTTATATTTAGTTTGAATCTAAATTAAAAATTTTTCTCTATTTTTCAATATTCTTGATGTTCACACTATTAGGTCGAGGGTTCCTTTGATATTCTTGGTCTTGGACCAAGACTATAAGGATGAAATTTTTTCCTATTTTTAAAATTCAAATTTATTTATGTGCTAGAGCCAACATAATCTTGAATATTTAGTACATGTTGACTAACATGAAAAATATTCAAATGTGAAAGTGGTTCCATGTGATTAAAGAGGAAAATTCCCAAGATTATTTAGACATAAAAGATATCATCTTTATAACACATACAAAAAGTAGCTAGAGAAATCACTACTTAAAATTTACATGTACATGAGAATAGATACATAGGAATAAATGTAATGTGCTTGGTATGCCATCAATGTTATTCAAACATAGATGAATTAGTACACATATTATTACTATGATTAAGAAAAGTTAGGGACCCCCCCACTTGATATAAATCATTAAAATTGTTTGTAATAACTACCTAGTCAAATTCCATACATTAAAATAAGTTTTTGAATAATTGAGACACAAAATTATGGTCACCATTCTAAGATAAATAATCTAGATAAATATATGGCTAAAAATATTATGACCAAGGTTGTCCATGTGGTTTTAACCCCTAATGAAGCATGGTTCATTATGTAGTCTATTGAAGCATAAATGTTGAAAATGTGATAGCATATTCCATAATTTGATCATATATTGCATGTTACAACAAAATGTCTATTGTGCATAGTGATAAGAGAATCTATCCCTATTTATTGATATTAAAATATATTTCAACACTTGTCTACCCTCAAATATTTCATTTAGGTTAATTATGATATCAATTTCCATGATTAATTTATTAGCCTAAGTATTTTGTAAGAGGTTTTTATTATTCTCTTCAATATTTAATCTTAAAATAGTGAGAAATTCCCATGTCCTTTTCCTTTATACTTTTTGTGCCTCTAAAATGAGGAAAATGGTGTACCTCTCTTTCGCTTCTAGGGTTTTGGACCTAAAAGGAAATAGACCATTTCCTTGCTCTTCACTTAAGAAAAAACCCTTGATATTTCAATGCAAAGGAGATTGAAATATTGCAAAGGGACTATTCTAGGGATTGAATGATAGCTATTGAGGGGTTCACCACCAAGTTTGGACTTGGAAAAGAGAATGCAATACAATGTGAAATTCTAAACCTTGAATGTCCTTGAAAGATGAACAAAACACAATAGAAAGCTATGAAACTGAAAGTGTGCACATGTGAGACTAAAGAAGGAAAAATGGAAATCTAGATCATTGAAAAATCTATTGTTTATGTTAATTGGGACTCATTCACCAAGATAGGAAAATCAATCTAGTTTCCAAGAAAATGTGCAGAAACAGGTTTTAGCCAAAAGGGTATCTAAATCTGCAAAAATCTCTATTAGGATTGTACAGTGAGACTCTTTGGCCAATAGTGGTGAACTAGTCCACTTTTGCTTTTCTGGAAGTTCTTGATTGTGTTCCATACCTCTCAATTTTCTCTACTCTTTTTGACTAGTTTTTGGATCTGAATCTACAAAATGCCACATGTACATCTTCTCCAAGTTTCTCCAAGGCTTGATGACAAATTCAACAACTTTAGAGATTGAAAAATTTTCTCCAACTTTTCTTCTTGACAAATTTACAACCTAGCGCTACAAATCACACACAAGAAGAGGGAAAAATGTTGTGGGGTTAGAGAATATGGGTTTTCCTTGGTCAAACCCCTTGTTGGTAATTAAACCTTGAAATGAAAGAAAATGTGAATGGAGAATGATGAATGAACAAAGGACAATTTTGTAACTCACTAAACCCTAGCAATAAGGTGCTACAATTATGCTTGAAATGTCTACAATAGATGTGGTCTTTGTATCTTTCTTGAATGAAATGCTTGCTTGAATCATGGACTCTACATCACATTTTTTAGCAAAATAACAAACATGAAGAATGCAATATTTGACATGATGATTGGAACTTGAAGAATACTCTAGAATGTTTGATAATCTACCCTTGAAATTCCTTGAATGCCTTTGTGAATGCTCAATTATCTCTTTAGAAATATTGAATGCTAGGCGTATTCAGATTGCTAAGATCGCTTGTTAGTATCAAAGTGAGTGAAATAACCTTGTATTTATACTCAATTATGTAAGAATTCCCGAAATTGCAACACTAAAAACTGACAGCAGATCTAGGAGAATAAAATCCCACTAGAACTTTGAATTAAATTTGAATTTTGCTCACATGGGACTTATTCACCCAAGGTGGCAAATGAGTCCACCCAAGCCAAATGTATGGGACCAAAAATGAAAAGTGCTTAGAAATGTGTGAAACCTACATCGAGGCCAAAAAGACCTAGGTGAGACTCATTCACCCAAGGTGGCGAATGAGTCCCAAACACTAAATTTGGCCACACAAGACAAGAACACCTAAATTATGATTGGTTACTAATTGGTGTCAGCATTCTCCCTGAAAAGATGCAATAAATAAGGCTCGTGGATGCAAAATAGGGCCAATTAAAGCATAAGAAAACTCAAATATTAATGACAAGCCTAGAGGAATGTGAAAGTGAGTCACAACACTTTACAACAATCCAAATAAGGTAGGATTAATGTTAATTATGATTAAAATTATGTTTATTATGCTTAGCTAATTGATAAAACCCTAGAAAAATGTGAAAGTGTGTTACAACACTTCACAAATTTTTTGCAAGGCACCATTGAAATACATTAGTTCACAAGGGCCCAAGACCTAATGTGAATGTGTTATCCACATTAAAACACTAAATCAAGGCAACATTAAGCCAATATACACAAGGAGGACTCAAATGAGTGTGAAAATGTCAAATGACCCATTCTTCAACACTACATTTAGCCCCCATTTTAGTGAGAGGATGAAATTGCTTCAATATCGTGCACTAAAGTAGACAAACATGCACCAAGAGGGGTTCCCATATATTGATGCTAGAAATATGAGGTGAAAATGATCAAGAGGGGTGATCAAGATCCCATGACAAACCAACATAAGCACAAGGGAAACCACACAAAAATTATGTAAAGAACAATGACAAGGCACAAGCATACACTACCAAAGACAAAAGAGAAAAAGGTGAAATTAAAAGGAACTAGAACAAGCTTCAAATGTTTGTCCATTGGGATGTGGATCAGATATAGGTTGTTTTTCTAAAAAATGCATACTCAAACTCTAAGGTGACAAAACTCTAGGCTTTCCACCAGGTGAGATGTCCTAAAAGGTGAGAAACATACACTCACATGGATAGCATGTACTCATACACACACAAGTGGCTATGGTGAAAATCATGCCTCATATTGGGCTTCTTTCTCAACCATACCAAAGTTATAGCTCCTAATAACTTTGATAAGGCACCACACAAAAATCAATGATTTTCGAGCTTCATGAGACAAGAAAAACCTTGTATGCTTGGAGCTCATGAAAAAACATGATGGCTCCATGGGTATGCAAGCCGTATTATGTAAGGTGGCCATATAAAAACCTTGCAAAATACAAAAATAGGAAATGTTCAAATGAGTCTTTCTTAGTTCATGCGAGGTATTAACCTAGGGAACATTGTGCCTAATGTCTCAAAGAGAGGACCAATCAAAGAATAGAAGATTCACAACTTAGGGGATGTAGTGCATCACATCAAGCCACTAAGAGGAATATAATGTGCTAAGAGAGAACACGCTTCTAAAGGAAATTACATCCAATGTCATCCATAAAAATATAAACACATCGTATGAAGTAAGAAGGTTGCACTAAGAACTAAGAAAATGTAAAAGAATAATGCCAATGTTTGCCCTGACTTTAAATAAATTGCTAAAAACCATGTTGTGAGTAATTACTTTAAAGTAGAAAATACAAAATTCTAAGAAGAAGAAAAAAATGAGATCCCACTTGGAAATCCCTATTCCAAGTCATATGTTTCCAAGTAAAGTTGCGTCATGTGAGAGAAAAAGAAAAGAGAGGGGTTGCCCCCAAAATGAAAACACCAAACACACAAGGGATCTATAGATTTGGGGCCAATATTTTCTTTGCTACAATGCTTTTAGAGAGCTTGGAATTGTCATCATCCCCCAAATACACATAGAACTAGAAGAATGACATGAAGAGAGTGAAAATAAAGGAAATTTTTTTGGGTCAACATGGAAGAAACATGAATTTCTCAATGCATTGCATCATCCCCAAAATGAAAACACAAGACAAATGAAAGATAGATAAAGAAAAGGAAAAGGAAAAGAAAGCATTTTGGGTCAACATGGAAGAGACATAGAGTGTCTCGACACCTTATGTCATCCCCAAAAAGAAAAAAAAAGAAAAATGAAAAAGATAAAGAAAAGGCAAAGGAAAAGAAAGCCTTTTGGGTCAACATCAAGTCATAGAGTGTCTCAATGCCTTGCATCATCCCCAAAAGGAAAACACAAAACAAATGAAAAAGATAAAGAAAAGGAAAAGGAAAATAAAGCCTTTTTCGGTCGACATGGAAGAGACATAGGGTGTCTTGATGCCTTGCATCATTCCCAAAATAAAATACAAGATAAAATGACATAGAGAAGAATGCAGGTACAAATAGAGGAATGTCACAAAGAGAGAAAGAGCATCGAAATAAACGTCACGAGGGATCACATCACGCACATGCAATCACACAAAATAAAAATGAAAAATAAATGATGCAAAAGACTAGTAAGGAAAATGCGATTCAACCTATGAGAAATTCATTCACCTCCCAATCTCAATCTGTATAAGCTGAAGGTGAATAACGAACAAAAGGGACAACAAAAATTGTATTACTAGGACAAGGCTATTAGCTTCTTTCCCCCATTGAGTGCAAGAAAAGAATGAGCTGAGGTAAGTGATGGGAAGGGAAATTTAATAGTGAGAATATGTTGTTCTACAGCTATTCCATTAGGGTTAACACACAAAGGTGGTTTACATTTGGAGTGAGGAAGGAAAAGTTGTAAAAAATGACCTCATGTCAAAAATAATCATTTTTGGGGTTCAAACAAACTATTAGGTTTGAACGAACCTAAAGAGAGCTCAAATGAACTAGGGTTTGAGAAAAACCATTCAATTAACTTCCCACCATTCCCACAAAAAATCCCAAAGGAAACCATTTTTGAAAGGGGGTTTTGTGAAGTCTCCATTTCCCTCCTCCCCCTCAGGTGGTGAAAAATTCCAAAATTTTGTGCTTCAAAGCTTCAGTTTAGGATGAAAATGGAGACTTCACAAAATCAACTAGATAATGGTAGCCCTCATAATGAGCTATCCAATGAATATAATTTTAATATGTTTTGGTTTTATTATGTATTTGCTTTTTTAGTTTGATTAAACATAGTTTTTTCACCTAAAATCAAGCTCTTTGTTTTGCACATGTGGAAAAATAGAATATTATCAATTTTTTTTTTTGAAAAATATGTCTAGGTTGGGTATTTATGTCCTTGATCCATTAAAAAAAATAAAAATTGAAATTCGATACACACAATTTTTTTTATGTTGTATACGATCTGCCTATGTTTGAATTATATTTGGTTTGACTGTGAAAGTTGATTAAGGAAAAAATATTTAATAAAACACTATGAAACCAAATGAGATGGTTAGATATCATAGTTACGAATCTAAATTCAAAAAAAAAAATTTTTTATCCTTCATACAAAAAAAGTTATGTTGTATACGTTGAGCGTCACTCCTTAAAAATGCTATTTTTAAAAAAAAACTAGTTTTTGAAGGAGATGAAAAAAGAAGCGCAATCTGATTCCAAAAAAAATGAAAAAAAAATATTTAGAATCTATAGAGAAAATGTCACAAATCACTAGTTTTCATCATCTTCAAATTCCTCACAGTTTAGCCACTATAGGAGCTCAAAAGTGAAGATTTAGTTAAAAAAATTTAGCTCACTGTCCAGTTTGCCCAAAAATTGTAAACCAGTATTGTGGGATCACCCATGAAAAGGGGGTTAAACAATATTAGACTTATGCAATCACTCAATGGCAATCATTTCCATTGAAGTGAAAGTTTTTCAATATTAACTGGAATGCACGACATTCTTCGGTATTGTGTCCAAGAATTCGATGATGGGTAAACCCATAATAGTGGTGTACAATTTTTATGAGGAAGGAAATTTGAGAAAATTCCCACGCATTTAAAATTTCATGTTTTGAAGGGTTCATTCGAACTAGGGGGTTCGTACGAACCCAAAAGAGGGGTTCGGTCGAACCCCTAGTTCGAGCAAACCCCCTTTTACATGGTGGGTTCACTCGAACCCTGTGATGCCACATTCCCTTATGGGGAATTCAAAAAAAAGGGGTTCGAGTGAACCCCTTCACCCTTTCAAGCGAAGGGGGTTCACGAACCCCCTTTTTGCCCTTCTCCCCCTCTTCCACCAAATTTTAGCAGAATTCTGCCCTTCGAAGCTCGGGTTGAGGATGAAAATGGAGGATACTTCACAAAATCAATTGGAAAATGGTAGTCCTCAGAATGAGCTATCCAACGAATTAAATTTTAATATGTTTTGGTTTTATTATGTATGCGTTTTTTTATTTTATTAAACAAAGGTTTTTCACTGAAAGTCAAGCTCTCTATTTTGCACATGTGGAAAAATAGAAGATTACCAAAATAATTTTTTTTAAAATATGTCAAAGTTGGGTATTGATGTCCTTGATCCATTAAAAAAATAAAATTGAATTTTGATACATACAAAAAAAGTTATGTTGTATACAGTCTGCCTATGTCTCAATTGCAATTGGTTTGACTTCGAAACTTGATTAAGGAAAAAATATTCAATTAAAAATATGAGACCAAATGAAAGTACTAGATATTGTAGTTACAAATCTAAATTTTAAAAAATTAGAATTTTATCCTTTATACAAAAAAAGTTATGTTGTATACGGTGAGCGTCACTTTTTAAAAATGTTGTTTTCTTAAAAAAACTTGTTTTCGTGGGAGATGGAAAAAAAAGTGCAATCTGATTCCAAAAATTTTGAAAAAAATATTTTTAGAATCTACAGACAAAATGTGATGAGAATCTAGTTTTCATCATCTTCAAATTCCTCACGGTTTAGCCGCTATAGGTGCCCAAATATGAAGATTTAGTTAAAAATAATAATTGCAGTGTCCAGTTTGGCCAAAAATTGTAAACCACTATTGTGGGATCACCTTGATATGTGCAATGTGGGACCTTTATATCCTTAGAATCTAGGACTAATCTATTCATAGGTGAAAATGTTATTAATTATTTGTTCAAAATAAATTATAGATTCCGTTCACTTTCAAGCGGCAAACGAGGAGGTTGTAGCTTTTGTAATTTGTAAGGTCTGTTGTGTTTGCTAGACTCACCAACTTCTCTAGTTGAAGGTTGAGGAGGAGGACCTGAGGGGATCCTATCATTGTTATGAATCATTGGATTTTATTAAGAAGAAGAACATTCATATCGGGATGATGATCTAAGATAACCATACGATCGTTACAAATTCTTAGATATTCTTTAGGAACATGTTTGTTGCGAGGGGGGTCTTGATAGCTGATTCCCTTGGTATTTTCATCAGTTGGTATTTTTTCTAGGAGTTGATGAATGTCATGCTCATTTGTTGTATCATATCCTCGTTTACTCAAAATTGTGAAGCCTTTTCCATATATTTCTTCTAGATTGATGGGAGTGTTTTTTACTTTGTTATCATAGGATGATTGAGTGTTTGCTTGTCTAGAGGAACTAGGTTCACCTATTGTAGGGAACTTAGGTTCAACTTTTGTTTTAGGATGTAAGTAACCAAAAATCTCAAGAGGTGGTATTGTGGGGGGAATCTAGTTATCTCACAGATGGATATAAGGCTGCATTAGCTTCAAGGTTGTTAAGAAAATCATTTAGCAACTTATTAATGTTGTCATCATCTTCTCCAATGATGTCAACATCATGAAGAGGACATGCTTTAGGAATTGAGTGAGCATGGGTGAGTTCAATTTCGTTAGGGTCATTTCCAAAGGCACAACTTGACACATACACTAAGGATTTTAATGACATCCAAAGCTTGTGAAAACACATATCCATGATGTAAATTTCAGATTCTAAACTATGCAACAATTTTGATAATGCAATTTTGATTTTAAGAAATGCACAATATGAATGAGATTAAGCTAGATGCAATGATTGGAATGAAAAAAAAAGTTTGCAACTTGAAATAGAAAGGTAAAAACAAAAAACAAAGACTCATAAAATGAACTGTGAATGCCAAAAAATGCAGTGAAAAATATGAAAAGGGACTGATTTTCTCATGGTGGCGAATGAGTCTAGGTACCAATTTTTTTGAATTTTTTTATAATTTTAGAATTGAAATCTATGCTTTTTATGTTTTTTGATGTAGATCTGAGATGCAAATGCAAAATTTGATTGATTTTTATTGAAATTCGATGCAATAATGCAAGCTAAATGAGAATTCACTAATTCAAAGATTGAAACCCTATAATTCAAATTAACTAGAGTGCAAAACCTAAAGCAATGTTAGTGCAAGCTAAGTCTAAGATTTAAATGCACTCCAAATCAGAATTATGATGTTCTAAATGCAGGTTCACAAAAATGAAAAGAGGAAAATTTTCTACCTCTCTTTCACTTCTAGGGTTTTGGACCTAAAAGGGGGTGAAACCACAAAAGTGGTTTACAATTGGAATGACGAAGGAAAAGTCGAAAAAAATGACCACTTGTCAAAAAAATTCATTTTTGGGGTTCGAAAAAACCTAAGGAGGGTTTGAATGAACTAGGGTTCAAGCAAACCCCATTCAATTAACTTCCCACCATTCCCACAAGAAAACCCAAAGGAAACCCTTTTTGAAAGAAATTTCGAATGAACCGTAGTTCGAGCAAGCTCCCCATTTCCCTCCTTCTCCCCCTCAGGTGGTAAAAAAATACAGAATTTTGTGCTTCGAAGCTCGAGTTGAGGATGAAAATGGAGGAGAATTCACAAAACCAACTGGATGATGGTATTCCTCAGAACGAGCTATCCAACAAATATAATTTTAATATGTTTTGGTTTTATTATGTATTTTGTTTTTTAGTTTTATTAAACATAGTTTTTTTACCAAAAATCAAGCTCTTTGTTTTCCACATGTGGAAAAATAGCACATTATCAAAATAAAATTTTGAAAAATATGTTTTAGCTGGGTATTGATGTCCTTGATCCATTTTTCAAAAAAATAAATAAATTTGATAATACATAAAAAGTTATGTTGTATATGGTACGCCTATGTCTGAATTGTAATTGGTTTGACTTCAAAACTTGACTAAGGAAAAAATATTTAATGAAACACTATGAAACCAAATGAACTAGTTAGATATCGTAGTTACAAATCTAAATTTGAAAAAAATAGAATTTTATCCTTTGTACAAAAAAAGTTATGTTGTATATGGTGAGCGTCTCTCCTTAAAAATGCTATTCTTTTTAAAACTAGTTTTCGAAGGAGATGGAAAAAGAAGTACAATCTGACTCCAAAAAAAATGAAAAAATATATATTTAGAATCTATAGATAAAATGTCACAAATCACTAGTTTTCATCATCTTTAAATTCCTCATGGTTTAGCCGCTATAGGAGCCCGAAAGTGAAGATTTAGTTAAAAAAAATTAGTTCAATGTCCAATTTCCCCAAAAATTGTAAATTAGTATTGTGGGCTCACCTTAGGAGAGAGA
This sequence comes from Sequoiadendron giganteum, assembly GCA_007115665.2. Taxonomy (NCBI): domain Eukaryota; kingdom Viridiplantae; phylum Streptophyta; class Pinopsida; order Cupressales; family Cupressaceae; genus Sequoiadendron; species Sequoiadendron giganteum. Next base: position 532,923,691 of record CM021108.1, read on the forward strand.
CCATTTCTTTTCTCTTCACTCAAGAATAAACCCTTGAGATTTCAATGTAAAGGAGATTGAAATATTGCAAAGGGACTATTCTAGTGATTGAATGATAGCTATTGAGGGGTTCATCACCAAGTTTGGACTTGGAAAAGACAATGCAATACAATGTGAAATGCCAAACCTTGAATGTCCTAGAAAGATGAACAAAATGCAAAACAAAGCTAGGAAACTGAAAGTGTGCACCTGGGAGACTAAAGAAGGCAAAATGGAGATCTAGATCACTAAAAAAATCTGATGTTTATGTTGATTGGGACTCATTTTCCAAGTTGGGCGAATTAGTCCAGTTTTTGGGAAAATGTGTATCGAAACAAGTTTCAGCCAAAAGGGTATCCAAATCTACAAAAATCTCTGTCAGGCCTATACAGTGGGATTCATTTTCCAATAGTGGTGAATCAGTCCACTTATGCTTTTTTGGAAGTTCTAGATTGGATTATGTGCCTCTCAATCTACTCTACTCTTTTTGACTGGTTTCTAGATCCAAATCTGCAAAATACCACCTATAGGTCTTCTCCAAGCTTCTCCAAGGCTTGATGACAACTTTGAAAAATTTTCTCCAACTTTGCTTCTTAACAAATCTGCAACCTATCCCTGCAAATCACACATAAGAAGATGGAAAAATGTTGTGGGGCTAGAGAATAGGGATTTTCCTTGGTCAAACCCCTTATTAGTAATTAAACATTGAAATGAAACCAAATGTGAATGGAGAATAATGAATGAACAAAGGACAATATTGCAACTCACCAAAACCTAGCAATAATGTGCTACAATTATTCTTGAAATAGCTTGAATGGATGTGGTATTTGACTCTTGCTTGAATGATGTTGATCTTGAATGCAATGCTTGCTTGAATCGTGGACTCTACATCACAATTTTTAGCACAATAACAAACATGAAGAATGCAATCTTTGACATGATGATTGACACTTGAAGAATGATCTAGAATGCTTGATAATTTTCCCTTGAAATGCATTGAATGCTTTTGTGAATTCTCAATGATCTCTTGTGAAATCTTAAATTCTAGGCATGTTTAGATTGCTTAGATTGCTTGTTAGTATCAAAATGAGTGAAATAACCTTGTATTTATACTCAATTATGTAAGAATTCCTGAAATTGGAACACTACAAGCTGACATCAAATCTAGGAGAATAAAATCCTGCTAGAAATTTGAATTAAATTTTAATTTTGGTCACATGGGAATCATTTTCCCAAGGTGGTGAATGAGTCCACCTAGGCCAAATGTATGGGACCAAAAATTAAAATTTCTTATAAATGTGTGAAATGCGCATCAGGGCCAAAAATACCTAGGTGGGACTAATTCCCCCAAGGTGGAGAATGAGTCCTAGACACTAAATTTGGGCCACACAAGTCAGGAACACCTAAATTATGATTGGTTACTGATTGGTGTCGGGATTATCCTAAAAAATATCTAATAAATGAGGCTCATGGATGCAAAGTAGGGCCAATTAAAGCATAAGAAAGCCCAATTATTAATGACAAGCCTAGAGGAATGTGAAAGTGAGTTACAACACTTTACAAAAATCCAAATAAGGTGAGATTAATGTTAATTATGATTACAATTATGTTTATTATGCTTAGCTAATTGATAAAACCATAGAAAAGTGTGAAAGTGTGTTACAACACTTCACAACACTTTTGCAAGGCACCATTGAAATACATTAGTTCACAAGTGCCCAAGACCTAATGTGAATGTGTTATCCACATTACAACACTAAATCAAGGCAACATTAAGCCAAAATCCACAAGGAGGACCTAAATGAGTGTGAAAATATCAAAGGACCCATTCTTCGACACTATAGCCTCAAATCCCATAACTAAAGAAGGAGAATAGAATGAAATATTTTGGGAAGAGGTTGATGCTTTGGTGGAGAAGCCTCCTAGATTTAATCAATGATTCATGAACTTTATTGTAGACTATATATCTATATATTTACACTTTAAATAGATTCCACTTCATCTTTTAATTATTCCTCACACTAAATTTTTTATTTCTCCTCTTTTGTTATGTTATAATTTATTTACATTTATAATACTTTTTTTTATCTTACCCTACTTGGGGGCATCTTTTTCATATGATTTTTTATTCTTAGAATTCATGATTTGTTATTTCTAATGAGTTTTAATATCATACATGTCTAGATCCATCCTTTGTCTAATATTTGTCTTTCCCTCTTTGGGAATTCTATTGTTCCTTATGTATATTTACCTTTCATGATCTATACTCCTAGTACTATAGCTTTATGTTGTCTTCTATATATTTACCTTTCATGATCTATGCTTCTAGTACTATAGCCATGATCACTATGCTGTTAGTGTAATTAATATTTAATTACACTTGCATAACTTTACTTAGGTTTTGCTTAGGTAATAATTAGTTTACTTAATTAATAAGTAAGCTTTATTTAGTTGAGTTGTTTTTAGGTCAACATTAGGGTTGCATACATTGCTTTTATAAAACAATTCTCTTATTGTAATTTCTTAATTCTGAATATTATCAATTTGCACATTTCATGCAAAGCTCTGTTTTTTTTATATTTTCTCTTTTGTGGAAGGTGTTTAGGTTTGCATGTCTGATCTAGGGTTTCTAACATGGTATCAAAGCCTTGACATGCAACCCCTTCTCAAATTCTGGAGAAAATCATTGCAGCATTCGTTCGGGGTTCCTCGAGGGTATCGTGCCTTGAGTTCATTTATGCAGCATCTTGGATCAAATCAGGAATTTCCATTGGATTCAAAGCGCTAGAAAAAATCAGGAATGACTTTTATTTTTCTGATTTTCATCATCGTTGAAGAAATTTGTGAGGGTTTCAGGTTCGATGATTTTTGGGAAGCTCTGGAGGTAGCTGAACTTTTGGAGCATTTTGAGCATGAACAAAGGTCACCATCATGCTCAAAGTGGACCAAAACCCTAAGGATGTCTATCGTTTAGTCAATTTCTGAGCTTTTGATCCGAAAGGCAAAAAATTTTTGCCAGAGAGGCCATACGGGCTCCCCAGCACGCACTCTAAGGCACGATTTAAAAAAAAAATAAAAAAATGGCATTGATTTTCATGCCGCCAGTTATAATGGAAGGCGTCACCTTGTGGCCACCAGCCCAGCGCTGCCACTGGTGGCTCCCCCTTCAACCCCCATCGGCTGAGCTCAGCCCCCATGAGCTTCTTTACATCTGTGTGCAGTCCTATTGAGGACCGGGGGCTACGCCCCAACCCCCTGGCACCAGATTTAGCACCCACAGTGGTCACATGGAGGACCAGGGGCTTTGACCTAGCCAATGCATGATAGCCCCTGGTCGCGCATAGGACTAGGGGCCGAAATATTTTAAGCCCCCTTGGCTGCCTGGAGGCCTTATTGGCCAAATTGGAGCACTTTTACAAAATCGGGCATAACTTTTGCGTACGGTGTCCTTTTTTTGCAAACAAGATATCGTTGGAAAGTTAATTCCAACGCCAATCCTGTGGTGAAGATATTTTTTTCTGATTTTGCTCCAGTTTTATTTTTCAGGTCCTTGAACTCAGAACTTATGTTTTTTCACTCTGGAGGGCATATCTTTTAACTCGATGATCCTTTTTTCGCCATTCTCGCGGCATTGGAAAGATGGTTCAGTCCTCTACATAGATCTAAGGTATTTTTTAATTTTATATTTATGAATGTTTAGGAATTCTCTCCTTTTTCAATCATTGGGTATTGTAATAAATGAACTGATATAAAGTTCCATCGAGGGGGTTTCTTGCATAATAATCTGATTAGAGTGTGCATGCACTTTGATCTTCATTGTATTTTGATGGAAACTCGCATGGGTTGTAATCTGGTTTCTTAGTTTATTTTGGCCACATTTTTGTCTTACCTTGACACATTTCAGATTCATATTGGTTCACACTTTAGATTGAGAGCCTATGGTTAATGATCCGCATCAGATCCATCTCAGTTTGAGGGCCACTACATTTGTGGTTAATGTTCCAGAGTCTTTATGGTACTTTTTCCCATGGAAGTGTTTCAGTCTTATTTTGACATCGACATCGAGATTCACAGCTTCTAGATTCTATCATCACCATTTCATCTACTGTTGCTTTATGGATTCCAGGGTTGTTCCAGTTTGGAGTTTCCACTTGTTATGTGGAATTAGATTGTTCCTTGCTTTTCGGATTGTGGTTCCAGTGTTACTCTACAGTGTTCTTTCGGTGCTTCTTTGCAACAATTATCTCATTGTAGGGAGTTGTCCCACTCGGTTTTCCTTCTCTACCTCATTATTGAATTTGTATATGGGTACTTGATCAGGCCTTGTTGCTGGGACCCATTCATGCTTTCTTGCATTCATCTTAGTTTTAGGTGCATGCTTTTTTTGGTCTCCCTAAGTTGTACTTATGGGGGGGTGTTAGTGTAATTAATATTTAATTACACTTGCATAACTTTACTTAGGTTTTGCTTAGGTAATAATTAGTTTACTTAATTAATAAGTAAGCTTTATTTAGTTGAGTTGTTTTTAGGTCAACATTAGGGTTGCATACATTGCTTTTATAAAGAAATTCTCTTATTGTAATTTCTTAATTCTGAATATTATCAATTTTCACATTTCATGCAAAGCTCTTCTTTTTTGATGTTTTCTCTTATGTGGAAGGTGTTTAGGTTTGCATTTTTGATCTAGGGTTTCTAACATATGCTCCTCGGGCTTATTTCCTTGATGACCTATGTTTACTTGTCGTATAGCTATCATGCCTATATATGTATGACTTCATGTTTATTTGTTCATGCTTATTATTTTATAAATATATGCATTTATAATAATAATATTTATCTCATTTCTATATCTTATTATCAAATGAGCTTACATTCTTTAGCATGCTTCTATAGTTAACTTATCATATTTTCTATATTGATGTCCAAGCTAAAATTTCTTTTTATTTCATGCCTACATATTATTTAATTTTATTAAGTTTCCCATATTTCAATTTTATTACATATTTGACACACTTCGATGCTTTTTATATATCTTTTGGGGTCATCTTTTACTTTATAAATTTTTTATATTAGGGACACATTTTCATTCTATATAATCACCATCCTTTGTAGTTAAATACTTAGCTACATACCTATAAATTCTACATTTTTATGTACCTATTATTTGATACTTGCCACATACACATCTTATATTATATTTTTTATGTACCTACATAATATTATTAGGTTTGATATTCATTATTTTCTTGTCACATGATGTTACACATGAATTTTTTTACATGATTTTGCACATATTCTATCACATCATTTGAATTATCAAGTTTCAGTGTGAAAATGTAAAGCGATACATTTTTTTACACTAAAACTATGTAGGTTATTATGGAATACTTATGCTAAGAAGAGGAACACAAAAATAATCAAATAATTCTCCATTACTTTACATGAACCAAATATCATCTTGAAATTTCTAAATATTTATTTTTTATGCAAATGATCACATACTTCAAAAAATTTACACATATTATATTTGGATGCACCTCAAACTAGGGGGAGGGGATTCTCATTTATTTCTTGGCCCATTTTGATTTAATAGATTAATATAATTACATGTTGACAAGTAACACAATATTTTGATAATTTTCATTCACAATCCAATACCCATCCATATATGTTTAACATTCATTTGCACCTATTTCCATGCATTTGACCTTGTTTCATCCCGATTTGAATGTATAATTGCACAATTACCAACTACGTATCATTTATTAACTAAAATTCACACACATATCCACAAATTCAACCTTGCTCTGAACCCAACATTTCTTTGTCTTGGGTTAATCCCAAATGTCTTAGAATTGATCTTAAAATGCTTGATATTGACCCCAAAATTTAAATTCTAGAATTCCCACCCATTTTCACTAGTCTTTATTAGCTAGCTTAACATGCATTTTTATGAATTGTTTTTATGTCTTGGTATCTAAATACATTCATTTATGAAATTTTATGCACAAAAAATATATGCTAGAACAAGAACAAACTCACAAGAGCACAATTCATTTTCTAAGGGAAAAAGAATCTTGGCTTGCATTAGAATCATAGTAGGCCATCTACAGGTTTGTGCGTGTTATCTTCAAAAAGTTTTTTTTGGTTGGCTATATATTTCCATTTGACTATTTTTGAATTTTACATCTTCAAATTTAACTATTTATTAGGTTCTTAAGAAGCATCTATTTTCCAATATTTAATAGATTTTAATCCCATAAAAAGATCACCTTAATTTATAAATTTTAATTCTTTACAATAGATGAAATATCCCCCTTAGTTTTTTTGAATTTTAACACAAAACACTACACCCATTAAGGTTAAGGTAGTAAACATAACTAGTTAGAAAGGTACCCTTCACTTTCTGATCACCAAGATCCTAGTGTGGGTGAGGTGAGAGCATACGGTGTGAGGGGGTCGTTAGTTGAAAATTGGAAATGAAAGTACAATGCTACACATGGGTAGTAGACCATTCTAGAAAGTAAATAGTGGAAATATAAATGTGCAAGGGGATAACCGACCATGAGAGCTCTACCACTTATTTAGTGGGAGAAAAAATATAATTAGAAATGAAACACTCAACCAATTGTTTAGCAGGAGTAAATAAACAAACTAAAATGTAAACAACTTGACCACTTATTCAATGAGAGTGATATATACAAGAATATAAAGTGCAAAAATATAAAGGTTGATCAATACTATTGAAAATCAACGTTACAATATAAATATTTAGGTGCACTAGAAAGGAGATATACATAGCAATAAATCATCAACATGTTAGGCAACCATCTCCAACATCAAATACATGATAATCAACTAGAAATATGTAGAATAGGTGGAATATATCAAGTTTGATATAAAATAAAAGTGAATAGAAAATAAAACCAACAAGCATAGAAATCACCTAAGGGTGATCCCACAATAGTGGTTGACAATTTTTGGCTAAACTGGACACTAAAATTATTATTTTTAACTAAATTTTCACATTTAGGCACCTATAGCGGCTAAACTGTGAGGAATTTGAAGATGATGCAAAATAGAGTCATCACATTTTGTCTATAGATTCTAAAAACATTTTTTTCAAAATATTTGGAATCAGATTGCACTTCTTTTTCCATCTCCCATGAAAAATTGGTTTTATTCAGAAAACAACATTTTAAAAAAGTGACGCACACCGTATAGCGCATAACTTTTTTTTCATAAAGGATAAAATTCTAATTCTTTCGAATTTAGATTTGTAACTTCGATATCTAGTGCTTCCACTTGGTTAGATAGTTTTTTTATTGAATATTTTTTCTTTAATCAAGTTTTGAAGTCAATCCAATTACAATTCAGACATAGCGCGACCGTATAACGCATAATTTTTTTTGTATATATATCGAAATTCAATTCTTTTTGCTGGATCAAGGACTTCAATATCAAGTTCACTCATATTTTTCAATTTTTTTTTTTGATAATCTGCTATTTTTCCGCATGTGCAAAATAGAGACCTTCATTTTAAATGAAAAACCTATGTTTAATAAAACTAAAAATGAATACATAATAAAACCAAAAAATATTAAAATTATATTCATTGGATAGCTCGTTCCGAGGACTACCATAATTATTTGATCCCCCAAAAGGTAAATCAAAAGTGATTTTTAATTAGCATTTTGATAGGTGTAAAAGAGACTCATTTATAGGTATGGTTTCAAACTGGCGAGGTTCTACCCAAGGGGATTTGATCTAAGGTGGTTTGATCAAACCCTCTTCAATTGAAATCCTTAAAATGGAACCTTTTAAGGCTTAAATCATTATATTTTCTTAAAATATGTGATTTCAACAAAAAAGAGTTCTTCTCAGACATTGTAAACCAACTTTGTGGGATCACCCCTAAATTCTCATATTTTTCTCCAAACACCTTTGATTAATTTGAAACTGAATGCAAATAAGATCTAGAGTTGGGAGACCAAGACCACTATGAGAGAACACCACTAAACAACCTAGATTTTTAATGCATGCTTCCCAATGTAGCCATAATGAAAAGTATAACCTCCAGAAATGAGTGATCTAATCAAGAAATTCAAAGACTCACTCAAAAATCATGAAACCTTGAGAAAATGGGTACCTAGGGTAGATGAATCAATAGGAACAATACCCAAAATGATACCAAAATCCCTTTGAAATATATGAACAAAATTGCTCTTCAACCAAGCACCAACCAACAACATAAAATCATATTATACAACATCAATCTCAAATAAAAAATCAAAAGGAAACTCAATCTACACTCCTAGATGAAGCACACTATTCAAAATCCAACTAGGTACTATCTTTCAAGTACAAAACTAAATGAATGGAGCTAGGAGGTATGCATTCCTTAAAGCAAGAGTTCTGAATTCAATTCAACAACAATTCAATAGGATAATAAATCATGGATGTAAATGAAGGAGCAAGGTACTGAATAAATAGCTTTCTTGGAATTTGAATCACTTCTGTAACCTCTAAGAGGGATGCCCAAACAATTATTAGAAAAAAATAATTTAAAATACCTTATTGATTCAACTCCCTAGGCATCCAAAAGGCTTTTGGCAAACATTTTACTTTTAAATATTTAATTCTTCAACTTGCACATCCACATAAAGTACCTCTTTTAAAAACAAATTTAAAGTCATACGTCTAGGCATGGGGTCTAAAAGTAATAGTAAAACATAATATGACTTAAGTTAAAAATTTCCTTTTTGAGCCCAAGAAGACTAGAGATGCCTAGCCAAATTGAATCGCCTTAGTGCCAGAAATAACGAATTTGTTGAACTATTGAATTGCTGCTAAAAATAACACTTCCATAATAAGCGCTTACTAAAAATACCATACTACTAAACATAGTAAGTAAATTCAAACTCATTTTAAGCACAACTTAGTCAGCCATTGTAATTTACTAAAAATAGTAAGTTCGAAAAAGTTCATTAGATGTAGATGCATGTTACACCATTCTGAAGCTCTCTGAAAACCCATAAAGACCTAGAAACCTTACTACAAAACTCTTGCATGCAAACCCTCAAAAGCTCAACTGAAACCCTACAAAATAGGAAACCTAATTTCCACATCTAACTAGCCTATGGGCCTCCAGAAATATGCTAACAATCACTGAAAAGAATAGGGCTAAAATGGGAACATTAAAGTCTACCCTTCCCAAAATTGCTTTTGCTCAAGCAATTGCCACCATACTCCAAAAAATAAAAGATTGATCCACTTTCAAACAAGTATGATCCCAGGGTTCCATGTTCGCCTCCAAAAGGACCCATCATGTCGATGTTGCACCAGTCTAATCATCCAAGTGAAACCATCATTCCAAATTTGCATTGACCTACCTTGTAACCCCAAAAGGTTAACATCCATAAAATTCAAGATGGAAAACTTGGGAGGACTAAAATCAATTTTCTGTAGCATCTCTTGCCCAAATATCTCTAAGAAGTCAATATCTACAATGCTAATGACTATCACAATCCTGATCAATAAGAAAGAAAATCTACTCAACTCAAAATCATACTCCTCAACATAACTTCTCAAAGTTTCGAGTAGAGTCATGACTACATATGTGACTCCTCCAAACCTTCTTGCAAAGAAGAAAGCAACTCTTTGCAAGAGATTAACAAAATCATCCTCATAATACCTCATGAATATATTATGCCTCCTCTGAATTATCTTGAAACAATAATGAATACTTCTAAAAAATCTTATAGAACCCATTCTCAGAGTCTCAAAATGATGAAGCAAAGCAAGAAAACGTTTGTTGCCCCAAACATAACCACAAGAAAATTCATAGGAATAGTCACTGGTAACAAATTGAACACCTCCCAAAAATGGATACTGATTGCTTTGAATTACCACTTCTCTCATTTGTGGCCAAAAATTAGTCCTGATAGGAGATTGTGAAGTCTGAAAATGAGTATACCAACTTCCCACCATGACTGAAAGGATTGACTTAAGATCTGATTTAAGGATAATGAACATCCAAAAAAATGAATAGCTACTACAACATTGAAAATCATTATCCAAATTAATACATATGTTGAATGTCCAAGGTTGGAAACACCCTCTCAAGAGACTCCAACCCCACATAAAACCACCGTTTGCTCAAAATATCTCTCCAATCCACTAGTTGATGAGAAAAAGGAACCATCAAATGGTTGGTAAGGATGGGGACAACACCAAAGAATCTGAAAAAATTAGATCCTTATCTCTCCAAAGATCCTTCTTTCCACTTGTAATAATCTCCATCAAACCATGCTGAGAATTCCAAACATGAATTCCCAACCGAGAATAAACTCCAACACATTGGAAAGAATACCCAACATGTCCTTGAGTACCAATTAGAACCAAGTGCATACTCAAGAAATTGGTGTCTTCTCTAGTGAACCCTTGAAACCCATCCATGAGAGCTTAAAAAAAAAGGGAACATGGAACAATCATTGTCTTCAAGCCTATTGTACCCCAAATTAAAGTTTTTTCTACACTTAAGGATTTTGAGGAAATGGTCTAAAGTCTTTTTAAAATTGTCAAAAATGTCAAAAATTGGGAATTTGCATGTCTTCCATGAGGTTTAAAAGCTCAAAATTTTCAAAATATGACGATATGGGTCTACTTAGAGTGCCCTAATCTACAAAACCCAGATCTCAGTTTTTCGACCTAAATTTAAAAATAAATAAATCTATTTTTAGAAACTTTCTAAAAATAGATTTTTTTTGGGTTTTTTCTGAGTTCCTTCTCAAATGTATACTGGAATTTTTTTCTAAAAATAGAAAGTTTGGCTTCTAGGGTTCAAAACAATTTTGATTGGCTTAAAATACTTCCTCATCAGGTTGGTCCAGTTAGAAGCATGAAAAGATCAGTTTTTGCCTTGGTGGGTCTATTCTATGTTTTTAGAAGCTTTTCAGGAGCTCCAAGGTCATTAATGGAGGTTGCTCAACTGCTAGGTGTTAGATTCAAAGTCTCAAATACTACATAAATCAAGATGCTGCGATACATGATTGAGGATGAAGAACGAAGGAAGGAGGTTGGAGAATCTTGAAAATTACAAAATTTTAACTAAGTCTGGGAAGTTCAGGTGCCCCGGATCAGACTAGGTGCCCAAGATTTTGTGCCTTAGAATATTTTTCATCCTGGAAATTCAATCATGATGTGGTGAATGAGGAATGAGGGAGAAAGTGAAAAATGTGAAATAGAAAATATCTCTAGAGATTATGGGCACCCCAACTAGCCAAGGGAGCCCATGATTTCAAGGTATTAGATAATGGAGTTAGGGTTTCTTCATTCAAGATGTTTTGTTCACAATTCTTCTAGCTCCATAATGAATCCAACAACAGGTCCATCAGATAAATAAATCAACTAGAATCTTAGAACAAACAAAGAAGTCTTCATCAAAGAGAAAATTGGAAATTCAAGAATCATCAAAACTATTCTAAGTTTGGGAACTTTGGGTGCCCTAGGTAGCCGAGGGTGCCCAGGGTTTTGGAGGACCTAATCTAACAATTAGGATTTTTTAGACCAGACATTGTCTTCAGGATTCTTTGAGATTTTTAGTGAATGTCTTGGAAAGATTATCGGATTCATCAGTCACCCTCAACTACAAATCAAATAGAGGACAAATCATAGAAGATCAAGTTTGAAGGTTGAAAAATGCCAAAAAATGATAGAGTTTGAAGGGTTTGGGTGCCCTAAGCAACCAAGGGCACCCAATGATTCGAGTGCTTGAAAGTTGAAATTAGGGTTTGCAATCTTCACAACATTTGTTTAGATTCCAGCTGAGTGTTCAACGAAATCAACGGTGACCTCATTAGAATTTGCAATCATCAAATATTTTTGATCAAACAGGTAGAGAAAATGGAGGAAAAAAGTGGAAATCATAGAAAAACCTAACTTTGGAGGAGTTTGGTGCCTCAGCTAGCCAAAGGGTGCCCAACCTTTTGACCCTTTAGAATTAGTTTTTAAGGATATATCACCTTTATAAAACCCTCCTTAGAATTCGTCAAGCTATCCAATGAATCTAACAGCCAGTTCATCGGGTGAATCTAGCTCCTGCAATTGCAAATTCATCTAAAGAGTCATAAAGAAATTTAAAGTTGAAGAACATAAAAAATGGCTAACATTGGGAGCCATGGGCACCACAGGTAGCTAGGGGTGCCCAAGATTTTGAGGCCTTAAATTCAGTTTTTCGAGGTTGCAGTCTCCAAAAAAATCTTTCCAAATTCAATTAGGCTTTGAAACAAGATCATCAACTAGTTCACTAGATTCATCAAATGCCAAGAATCGAGGATCAAACGAAGGTCAAAATAAAAAAAAAAGTTGAAAATGTCCAAAAATTGGCTAACTTTGCTAAGCAAAAGTGCTCCTAGTGAAGAAGGGCACCCAAGGCTCAATGCCTTAGAAATTTTTTCATTTTTCATCTACACCATTTAAATAAGTTTCATATTTGATGAATTTGATCAAAATCGGCTTCAAAGGATTTAAATATGGAGAATAAAATTTATTTTGTTCCTCAAAATCTATTTAAGGAGGCTTTGAAATTCATTATTCACAAATGTTTGCAAGTGGCATCCAAGAGCAAGAGAGGAGGAAACTTAAAATTTTATTAATTTCAAGATTCAAAGGCCAAAAACCAATGCTTTTTCAGAGTTCTTCCTATTTTCTAGATCATTACACAAAGGGGCTCGCTTTTCCATGCTCTATTTCTTTGGGGCATAAATTTTTAGAAGAAGGGGGTCAATATTTTCAAATTTTGACAATCTGGGTCAACTTGGTTCTCTATAGCTTTGGAGAATTTTTCTACTTTCAAGAACCCGCTATTTCCTCGCATGTCCAAGAAATCTTTAGTATTTTCAAAATCTAATCAACTAGGTTCATCCAAAACGTGATTCTGCACAAAACCCAACTCTTAGAGCTTTTTTCAAGAAAAAAATTAGGGTTTCTACTTTTTCAACCAACCATCAACAATTTTCAAAATAGGATGATCTAGGTCTCTTTGCAATGAGATTCTACACAAAACCCATATCTCAGATTTTATTTTTTTAAAATTGCCCTTTGAACAAGAAAAATCAACAAGCTATTTTTAGATTTTTTTCCAGAACTTGTCTGAGCATAGTCAAGTTTATAGTCAAACTTCAAGTTTTTCAGCATGGAGTACTCTCCCATCGAATTTAGAACTGAGTCATTGTTGTATCATGATTACATCAAAACTTTTGATACTACTTTGCATCATATTAAAAAAATGTTCGATTTGCGTGCTTTGGAAGATGCAAGAAATGTTGCAATCAGACATCTTGGTCATTCTAGATTACTTTGAACATCTTTAATTCCCATCTCAATACAAATTACAGAGTTTATAATGGCTTGTGTCAAGAATTACAATCCGATAACACAAGAAATTCAAGCAACAGATGGAAGAGTTTATTTTCCCTAATTTCTGGATTAGATTGTGTAAAATATTTTTGCATCAATGTTTCGGATCACACTTCCTAATCCATCATTAGGATGAAAAGAAAAGAGCTCGACGAGAAATGGATAGTTGTAGACAATGAAAATCTTTAATAAAGGAAGAAGGGGATAGAAGGAAGCATGAGGTTCAAGGAAGACAAGACTAAAAAATATAAATAGCATGAGGTTAGAAGAAGGGGATACCCTTGATGGGAGGGAATTGTGTTTCAAATCTAAACAACTAGAGCTGCTAAGGATCAAGCTCTCAAAGAAAGTTGTATACCTTTCTTTTTTAAAAAGGTGTAGGGACTCCAAATTAATCCCTAATTTTTCCAAGGTCATCCATCACCTATGGAGTTTCAACACTAAGAACATATTCATATGGGTAGGTTTATCCCTCCTAAGATCCATTATCAAATCTACCAGGGCACCAATTAATCTTCTAAATTCAAGGTTGTTGTTGTTGCATCTAGAACTCGCAAGGTGTTTATGTCTAGACCTATGGATCATGTTGGACCCATCCTCATATGCAAGAGACTTGGGCCAACAATAAGAATGTGTAAGAAGGTAGAAGAGGAAGTTTTCAATGTTGTAGTACAAGTGTTTCTCCTCCTTTCACTTGCAACCCCCATTAGTCCATACCAGTTCTTCCTCTCATCATTCTCTCCTTTGTAATCCTTGCTTTATATTTGAGCATCATCCCTTTTCATCTCCACCCATCCAACTCGTTCTTTCTAGTGTTGAATCTCCTTGTTCGCCTCAGTTTGTCACACCACATTTTTCTATCTAAACATCTTCTTCTTCTATAGCTCGCAATCATGCCCCTCAGTCATCCTTGTCTTGCTGACACCGTTCTGTGGAGTGCTGCATCTGCACATTGAAGACCCCTCATTCTCATCTCTAAATATTTTCTTCATAGTGCACTCAGCAAGAGTGCAGTCTTATGAATTTAGATGTTAATTTTGAGGCCAATTATCTCATTGCTCTATCCGTTGAGTATCTTTCCACTGACTTTGTTAATTAGGCTTCATCTTCAAGCAGTTCTACACTCTACAAACAAGCCACATCGGTGCAATCTTGTGAGAAACGTTCCTCCTCCAACGTCTCTCTTCCTTCATTACCAGGTAGATCCTCTCCTATCTTTGTCACTAGGCTTCCTTCTTCTATACTCAACATTAATTGTTTTGCTCACTCTTCTTTGGTTGGTGTTTACCATTCCTCTCAGGATCATGTGTTACTTGGTACTCAATATCCCGTGGATCACATCGTACCTAGAGCCCAACTGATGTTGTTCCTCCTCCAACAATTTCCCCTCCTCCTATCTTGTCACTCTATCTCTCCCAACTCGCGCCATGTGCCTATTGGGGTTCAATTTTTTCCTCCTCTAGTTGCATCCTTTTCTCTAAACCTTGCTCACGGTTGTTCCAATTTAGGTTTTTCCCCAACCTCCACTTTTAAGCCTCCTACTGCCATCTCTTTTAGTCCTGTGTGTTTTCCTTCTACTTTGTTCCCTTCTTAGTTGTCTCTTCAATCCCCTCTCCCTTGTTTTTTGCCAATTTTCCTCCTATCCATGATTGGCATCTCAAATTAGTTGTCAAATTATCCAATGTTAATTTAGATCCCTTGGCCATTAAAGTTCTAAAAAGAGGCATTGGTTTTTTCGTGTCTCCTCGAGCTATCCCTCACATGGATTTTCTCATAGATGTGGAGAATTCCATTTAGTCTCTTCCCATGGATGTGGCTGAGGAAGTCAAGCAAGATTGTGTCATTGCCCTTAGGCATGCCAAACCCCCTTCGTAATATTCCTAAAAGTGAACTTCAGGCTTTCAATAAATTAATTAGAAATAAATATTTTGTTATTTCCAAAGCTGACAAAGGCAATGTTGCAGTCATCATGAACAAGCAAGAATATTCTTCTAAATTTCTTGTTCTCCTCTCTGATCTGAGTAGCTATAAAATCTTGTCTTGCAACCCTTGCTCCAAAATCCTCAAAAAGATCAAAGATATGGTTTTTTCCTCCCCCTTTGATGAGGCTACCAAAAGGCATCTTCTGCCCCAAAAGGAAGTGACCCCTCGTATTTATGGGGCACCCAAAATTCATAAAGCTGGTATTCCCTTGAGACCCATTGTTGACACCATTGGATCTCCAACCTAAAATTTTGCCTCTTTCCTTGCCAAATTTTGGTGTCCTCTCATGGGGAAGTCTGTCTCCTTCACAAAAAGCTCTAACCATTTTGTCCAATTTGTTAAGGAAATAAAAGTTGAGAGTAGCGACATCTTAGTGAGTTTCGATGTTGTCTCTCTTTTCACTAAGGTTTCCATCCTTGACGCCATTGAAATCATTAGACGTAAGTCTAATGATGAAGTGGATTCCTTGGTGGAATTATGCCTCCGATCTTCTTTCTTTGTTTTCCAAGGGGTCATCTATGAGAAATTTGATGGTGTGGCGATGGGTTCTCCTCTTTCTCCTATCATTGCTAACCTTTTTATGGAACATTTTGAAGAGTTTCCTCTTCATTCCTTCCCTCTCAAGGTAAGGTGGTGGAAACATTATGTGGATGATACTTGACGAGGTAAAAATAACCTCATCATGATAACATAATAGAACCCTTCCTCATAGATGCAAAATAATTTCTCTACCAATTAATTAAACTTTAGGAATAATAATTGCTTATCTTTTGAGAAAAATAGTACAAAATTTATTTCTTGTGATTTATTGAAATATCTTACAAATGCAGATTTAATGGGTAGGTTTAAGTGTTTTGTAGGGTAATAATCAATCATCATACATTAGTTAAAATCATTCAACCAACACAAGATCCAAAAAAAATTGAAGATATGCTTTGGGAACATGCTCCAAAACTTTAGGATGATGGACCAAAATCATAGTTTCTCTTAGTTAGAATTCTTTTATGTTTTAAGACTTCATGGCTCAACTCGAGCCTCTTTAATATTTATGTAATGAACATTTAAAGACATAAATTTTGTTTACAATCTCTTGTAGACTTTTTCAATGGTAATCTAAGCCATTTGAAATATAGGATTTAGTTAGAAACTTTCTATAAATATGTAATCTCTAGAACCAAAAGACAACGCATAATAGTACTGTTATGCTGTCGACGTGTTTTTTGAATATATATCAATAAAGAAACTATTGCATATCGATCTCTGAGTTATTGAAATTATGGATGAAGATTATTTTAAAGAGGAAGATTTCGATTATATTGTGCATGTGACTTGAGAACGTAGGAACCCGTGAGCTGATCACTTGAGGAAGGATAGACTAAATAGATGAGTACTTTCCCTTCTGTCATTTTTATTGCATGGATAATAATTATGAATGTAGTCATTTTTATATGAAAATCTTGTAAAGAGTCCTTAAGTCTCTCATCTTAGAGTGTGAAGTTCTAAAGCACTCGTTGTCTTACATTTCTGTAGTTCTATTAACTATTAAGAATTGTTGTTTACTATTATTAATTATATATTTCATAGTTTTTTTACGAGTTTTTCTACTTCTATAGTTTACATGATTCTTAGTTTAGTTATCTTGGTGTCTTATAGTTTAGTTATCACGCTTTCTAAATTAATTATATTGTACTTTCTAGTTTAAATACTTTCTAGCTTTCTCGACAAATTAATTTCTTGTTAACTAGTTATACGAAGTTAGGTTAAAATTATTTTCAATTGCTATAAAAAGTTAGAAAATCTAAGAGAGTTAGTGAAGCTTCCTTCTATTGCAGACAACCTTCGACACTGCCCGGTTGACATAGTGATGTTTTATCTTCTAAAGTAATGGGACCTAATGACAACCTATTAATTTTTGGCATCGTTTCCAAGGACAACTTTATTTTTGAGTGTTAATAGGAGATACCTTGAATACTTATTTTAGGCCAAAATACCCTCTTTGGCTTCCTTTTCTACATGGTCAAGAAAAGAGGCCCTCACAGAAGATTTATACCAAAGACCTGGGTATGTGTAGGATCATCATGGAAAGAACATGCCCTTAAGTGGCAATGAAAATTCAGAAAATTAGAGTTAGGCAACTTGACATAAAAATCTAAATAATTTATCTATATTATTTCAAAAATATGTAAGAATATAATTTGTAGAAAATTGAATGTAGTTTCTAAACTACTTGGTTTATTTTAAAAAAAAATCTATTTGGTGAAAATTTGAAATTTCAATATAGTAGTACTTAAATTTCAGGGAAAACATAAGAAGTAGGTGTTTGTCTGACCACCCTAACCACAATAAAATGATAATATTTTTTTATAAGATTTTAGATATAAGTAGAGGACTCATGTCCTAATGTGATGCATATTTTTTTGTAATTTTTTTCCAAGGAAATAATTAATTATGAATTTTTTATTACAAATTTTAAAAAATATAAAAACTCGTATCTTTGACCACCTTAACTTGGTCCAAACTTCATGAAATTCATTTTTTTATAATCCTATACTATGTAAAGTATAAAATGTGACACATGTTTCAAATTCAAAAAATGTGATACCGTTTGAAAGCTATAGATGTTTTTCAATCAGCCTATCAATTAGGACTTTAGTCGTAATTCAAATAGAAAATGAATAATAATTATTTATTAAATTCAAAGTAAACTATAATTTATATTGGTAGAAAGCTGAGAATTTCCTTTAAAAACCCTTTTCGTTTCATCAATTTTGGGTAAAAAAAAGTCATCAGCTACATGGGCCATCATATCACTTACATATCGCCACTTTTTGGCCCATCATGATCCTATACATACCCGCCCCACAAAATATGTTCCAATCATACATAGGGACAACCAAGGCTCAAGAGATCACTCTATTGAAGAATTACTTGAGCCTAGTCAACTAGAGACTTTCCACTATTTTCCTGAAGGTTGTCCAGAAGAACAAAGCGTCATTGAGGAAATTATCCAAGAGGAACATATTCCTCTGGATATCATGGGTGATTGAAGGGCTAATGCTAACTGTAACAACAATGATCATCTGGTACTACGAATTTTCACTTATCCTATTACTTTGGATGCAAATGATGATACTATGATGAAAAACATCTCTCCAGCTTTCCTACCAATTTTTTTAGGGTTTCCCTTGGAAGACATAAACTAGTTTCTTTTCGAATTTAAGGTCCTCTATCAAACTTTTGACTATAAAAATGATAACCAGAAATTGAAGTTGTTCCCTTCTAATTTGAAGGATACGACCATGCGTTGGTTTATGGGATTTACTGTTGGGTTTGTTACATCTTGGGATGACATGGAGAATTATTTTTTGCAAAAATACCAGGCTATATTGTAGGGTGAGTGATCGTAAGGAGGAGCTGTTTAAACTTAAGAAAAAAGAGGATGAGAGTCTAGAGGAATATCTAGACAAATTTGTTTTCTTGTCTAAACGATGTGGAGAAGAGACCATCAGTATTGAGATTATCAAGACTATATATCTTAGTGGACTCAATGAGGATGCAAGAAGAAGCCTTAATCTAATGGGACAAGGAGACGTGTCTTACTTGGGCCTTGACGACATATGTAAGTTGTCTCATAATTTCTCATGTACTTGAGGAGGAATCTGCAAAACTAATCTTTTTTAGAGGGTCCAATGAAATAGGAAAACTCTGAGAAGAAATAGCAAACCTCAAAATGGACATACTTGTTCAATTGAACACAATGCTGGATGTCATACAAGCTAAGAGACATAAACCTGATACTTTGTCCATCTATTGTCTAAGGTGTTGAAATAAACATATTTTGCAAGAATGTCCACTAGACAAGGTTAATGTTTGTCAAATTTGTGAGCAAAATCATCCTACAAACTAGTGTGAGCTTCTTACCGATCTTAGAAATTCCAAGA
Source organism: Sequoiadendron giganteum (assembly GCA_007115665.2). Lineage (NCBI taxonomy): Eukaryota > Viridiplantae > Streptophyta > Pinopsida > Cupressales > Cupressaceae > Sequoiadendron > Sequoiadendron giganteum. The sequence continues at coordinate 532,943,052 of CM021108.1, forward strand.
AAAGGACTACATAGATTGATGAAGAAATAAATGTGGTAAATCAATGTGAAGGAGGGAAATTTTCTTATGGATAGAATTCCTATCCTTCTTGGAGACTCCAAAACAACTAGACTAGTAACTAATGGACTCCAACTTTGCCTCAACCACCACCTCAACAACCTAATTGGGGAACTCCCTATTGGGGACCCTCTGAATGGGTGAACCAATCATTGGGAACTTAGTAGTGGCCAAACCAAACTCCACAACAGTGGTATCCACAACATACTGCTCCTCAATGGAACTAGGGACAAAATAAATTCTATACTAGCCTTTGGAGGAATCAACAAAAAAATTTGCTATAGCCATTGGGTGAAACCACAAAAGTGGTTTACAATTTGAGTGAGGAAGGAAAAATTCCAAAAAATTCCCCCACTAAAAAATTTCGTTTTGGGGGGTTTGAATGAACTCCAAGTTTGAGTGAACCCCTTTGAATGTGGGAACCCATGTTTTCCATTGTAGAAGGGGGGTTTGCTCGAACCCCTAGGGGTTCACTCGAACCCCCCTTTTCCCACCTTCCTACCCTCCAACACAAAAAAAAAAAACAGATTTTTTCCCTTCAAAGCTCGGGTTGAGGATGTAAATGGTGGAGATTTCATAGACCTAACTAGAATCAGGTAGTCCTTCGAATGAGCTATCCAATGAATATAATTTTAATATTTTTTGGTTTTATTATGTATGTGTTTTTTTAGTTTTATTAAACATAAGTTTTTCACCAAAAATCAAGCTCTTTGTTTTGCACATGTGGAAAAAAAGAAGATTATCAAAATAAAATTTTGAAAAATATGTTCAAGTTGGGTATTGATGTCCTTGATCCATTAAAAAAAAAATTGAATTTTGATACATACAATTTTTTTATGTTGTATACGGTCCGCATATGTCTGAATTGTAATTGGTTCGACTTGAAACTTGATTAAGGAAAAAATATTTAATAGAACACTATGAAACCAAATGAAAGTTCTAGCTATCATAGTTACAAATCTAAATTAAAATAAAATAAAATTTATCCTTCATACAAATAAAGTTATGTGTATACGGTGAGTGTCACTCCTAAAAAATGTTGTTTTAAAAAAAAGCTAGTTTTCAAAGGAGATGGAAAAAGAAGTGCAATCTAATTCCAAAAAAATTGAAAAAAATATATTTTGAATCTATAGACAAAATCTCACAAATCACTAGTTTTCACCATCTTCAAATTCCTCACTTTTTAGCCGCTTTATGAGCCTGAAAGTGAAGATTTAGTTAAAAAAAATAGTCTAGTGTCTAGTTTTCCCAAAAATTGTAAACCAGTATTGTGGGATCACCCCACCCCAGAATCCTCCACATAGTGAATAGATAAATCAACATCACCTCCCAGTGCAACCACTTCCTAATCCTAAGAACAATTGATAGAATACTTCGATATACTCCACTGAACAAGACAATGTCACCAGACTTAATACCATACATTGTGGAAATGTTCAGTTGCGCTCTAGTAAAACAATTCAAACACCAACGATTGAAGAAATTGTAGATGAACCCACTTCCAAAACTCTTGAGAAGGCCACTCCACCCAACCAAACTGTTACCACACATACTACTCTACCACCATAATTAGCTAGAGATTCTAACTTACCTCAGGAGGAGGAGGAAGGTTAGTCTCCAACTGATCTTAGGAAGGATACCACTCCAAAAGAGAAAACTCAAGCACCATTCCCGGAGCATCTGAAATCGACCATTTTGAAAGATACTCCAGAAATGCCTTTGACCTCTAAAACTACGTTAATACAAGAAATCAAACAACTAAAAATAGAGGTTCCCTTACTACAAGCAATAAAGAAGATTCCAGAGTTGAACTAGCTAATGAAACAACTATGCATTAAAACCTCAGGGAGGAAACCAAAGAAAATAAATACTATGCACATCAATGGTTATTTAGCTGAATTTTTGTTTGGAAAGACCGTTGCTCCAAAATATGATGATACCGATAGTCCACTTATAACTATCACGATTAATGAGGTAGCAATACTTAATGCATTAGTGGATTTAGGAGAAACCATTAACATAATGACTGTGGACATGATGGAAAAATTAGGCCTGAGACTAATTTACGTACCACAACTACAATCTTGCAGATAGAAAACCAATCCATAGCCATTCCCAAGGGTGTTATTGAAAATGTTCTTGTCAAAGTTGATGGATGGGAATATCCAATGGACTTTAGGTAATTCAGTCACTTACACCCAAAGACAACTATCCTATAATTCTCGGAAGACCATGGTTGGCCATTGTCACAACTAAAATCAACTGGAGAGAGGGAGGAATGACCATTTCACATGGCCTAGACAGTAAATTCTTATTCCTATACCCTCCTGCTAAACCCACTGAATGTAACAAAATATGGGTTGACAAACCAAAAGAGTCAAATGGTCAAGACAGTTTGGCCTCGTTAGCCATGGTAGTTATTAAACAACACAGAGAAGAATTAGAGGATGTGTTAGTAAACAATATAGCACACCTTGCCATAGGCTCAAGTGATGAGGAAATGGTGGATGCTCTAGAAATTTTAGGACAACCAATTGATGTACATGGGATGTAATACAATTACACTACTATGGGAATCGGTAAAAGTACAAACCTGTGTCACACTTTATAAGAGAATCGGCCAACATGAGAAAAAGTTCTCAACTTCAACCACATAAAAGTGGTATTTCTGTTTTGAATTTCAAAATGATGTAAACTAATAAAATGTAGAAATTTGGTTGAAGTTTATTCCTGTAAATTTTTAATTTTTTTATCAATTTAAAAGTAGATTTCGTTATGGTAAAAAATTTAAGAAAAAGTGACGTTAAGTTCACGTTAAGAAACAAATAGGAAAAAAAATCATTTTCTCCTGATTTTTTTCCCATAAATAGCTTACTTCAATATCTAGGTAATGGATTTTTTTTTGAAATTTTGATGTATATTTTTCTCGTAATAACATTTTAAAGTCAAACTAGCTTGAATTTGATAGTTTTCAGTTCACACAAACTTTTGTTTAGTTTTTTTATCATTTTCAAAAAACAAAATATACCCTTTTGAAGAGGATTGCCTCCTCTAGGGCATCATATAACTTCCAATTTGTTTTATGATGATTTACTATTTTTTATTTAATTTCAATTGAGCCTCTTTTAAACTTTGAACAACCTACTTGTAATATTTTAAAATATTTATATACTAAAACTAATCAATATATATGGGCTTTCAACATTGTGAGCTCTACAAAAGGGTATTTTTATTCTTAAAAAAAAAAATTGATTGGAGAAATATTTAGTAGAAGTTGAATTTTTGAGAAAATTTGAGAAAATGGTGACTTTGCTGCCATGTCACCTCCCATGTGGATTTATTCGGCCAAGCAAGATTCAGCTGAATCCTAATCAGACGAATAGGATATGGCCAAATAGTATTTGGCTAAATATTGTTCAGTCGGATCCTATTCAGCCGAAATTGTGATTTTTTTGAATTTTTTTTCTTCGATTGTTTCCATTTTCATTGAATTTCTAATGAAACATAGAATGATCGACTTTCTATTTTTTGATTTTTTTTAGATTTCTCCCATTTTGTGTCTAATTTTTATTAAAATAACTATTTAAGTCAGCTTTTATTAGTCTTTTTTTTAAAGGTTTTTTCCATTTTTTAATGAATATTTCTTATTTTTTTAAAAGATAAATTTTTGTGATTTTATTTTTTCTCTTAAATCACTAAGAATTTAATAAATTGAACAATTGATACTTTTCTAATCATTTGCATTTTTCACAGGCTATTGAGTTGAATAAGAAAATCAAGCATCTGAAACAAAAGATTTGGTAATTTTCTTTAATTTATTTTTTGTTTTGATGTTTATATGTTCATTGTTAGATTATTTTATGTTCATGCTTATATTTTCATTGTGTTTTACTATGAATATTTTGAACTAACACTTGGACTAAAAAGTGGTGTAGATGTCAACCTTCAAAGACTAATATTGAAAAACTACTAATATGTGGTTTTGTAGAATGTTTGAGCAAAGACTTTTTATTTTTGAAATTGATTGTCTTTTATCTTAGAGCACATTTCAATTGGTGTTTAAAACGATTTTTTTCTTTCGTCATATAGATTCAACTAGGGGATGAATGAACAATATTTGTTATGTTTGAGATGGTAGGAAGTATTCTCTGATCACCTTGTGTGAACTTGGTGATCAGAAACCAAACCCATCATCTTTGTATGTGTTTAATCCTTTAGAGGGCTTTCCTTGCTAGGAAAAAGTAATCACCTTGAGGGAATAACCCAACCAATAATAGGCTAAAGCCAAGCTAGTTCCAAACGATATATAAAATGGGTGCTTGAGGAAAGTTCAAGTACCACGAGTGTGGATGTATTATGCCGACAAGTGAATCCCCATAAAAAATGTAGAGCATAACCTCTGCAGCCTGGGAATCCTCCTTATCGGAGCTAATCTTTCTGCATGTATAACCAATGGAATGGATGCCCTTACTAGACACTTCTTGTTTTAGTTTCCAAAATCCCTCTATTTGTTGATGCAAGAGGTCGAACCTCTAAAGTCATCCCACATACTTGTGGTTCTTAGCAGAGATGAAGAGTTTGTCATGGGAGATTCATGAGAACTTGAAGCTTGGTTGACCTGAGAAGTGAGTTTCGTGTAAGGGGGAGCCAGTGTGGACAAGCTTCTAAGTCATCTGCTAAGAATAAGCACAGCTAGAGAAATCCAAGTGGGAACTCAATGAATATTGTCCTTTCCAACCCTAGGATTGTGCATGATTGTTTTCATCTTGAATCAAGAAAAAACTAAAAAACATTATGTCTGCTATGTCTTGCGTGTGTGCTCAAAAATAAATCTAAAAAAAACATCACACTTAGTAATTTTTAACACTTGAAACTTTGCAGAACTCACAAGGTCAAACAACCCAAACATCCAACATGAACCCATCACTAAAATATCTTGGGGGCATCATCCTTCAGTTTTGATCTTTCAATCCTTGCATTCCACCTAGTCCTTGCATATCCTGTAGACTTGCATATCCATTATTGCTCAAACAAACCTTTAACTTGCACTTAGACTACTCTTCCTAGGTCTTGAAATCAAACCATTGGCTATTTATCACCCGCATCACTTGAGGTTCATCATCCTTAAGTTAGGGAATACACAACTATCCTTGAGTAGGGAAATCCTTTTGGAGTCCATCATAGCCAACTTTGGACCTTGTGTCTATCCATCATAACACAAGTAAAGCCTTTACATCATAACCAACTTTGGACCTAGAGTTTCCTTTGAGCTTTTGCATTCTTAGCTTGTCATATCATACCATACCATTTTCATATCCCATCTTAGAATCATATCCTTTTACTGCTTCCTAGTCTTAGATCTCATACATTATCTTACCTTCGATTAAGGATCATAACAATCACATATGACCCTAGATCAAGAAGAGCTGAGCACAATGAATGATAAGGCCAAAAAATCCTATCAACTAGGATCATCCACTTTTATCAAATCAGGCTTTCTCACAAAGGAGAGGATTCCAAACAATAGTTTCCACATACATCTTGTTTTTAGAGTAAGAAATAGTGATACCTCCATGATATTAGGGGACACTTTATCCATTACAAACATCAAAATTTTTGAATGCACGTTATTTTTGTATGCAGGTGAATTCAAACCTAAGAAATTTGTGATGGGGAATAAAAATAAAAGAACAAGGTTGTATGATAAAAAAAGAGATAGTAGAAATGTGGATGAAGGAACATATTTTGGAGAAGAACCCATGGAAATTATTGATGACCAAAGAGTATAGGTACCAAGACAAACTGAACGTGGTCATATAAATAGTTTCCTTTGTATGGAAAATATTATAGAGATGGATGAGGAATCCCTTTTTAATAATATTTCATCTAAAGATATGTTATCTAGAAGTATAGTAAAATTACATAGTAAAATAATATGGGATGAATATTTTGAAGAAAAGTCTATAGTTGGAAGAGCACAATTACTTTCATAATTATTTAGGAGGAAAGAAATGACCCCTATTTTGGAGTTGTTAGGGGTTGATAATAAGAAAAAGTCATTAGGATCATTAAAGAAAACAATAGTTGAAAACCTACAAGAAGCATTGAATTCTATTGAAAACAAGAGTTGAGTTTTTTATTTAAGTGTGGCATGTAGAGCATTGATGATGGTAATTTTTAGTAAGAAATTATCACATAGAAGACAAGTTAAAGTAGTTTCTGATTTACTCAATGTTTTTAGGAGAACTGTTCAAATATATATCAGAAAGAGAAATAGATTGGATGAAAATATTTAGAATAATTGGGTAAATATTTGTAGGGTTCCCTGAAAAGATAAAATCTTAGAAGATGTAAAGGAATAAGTGATTGAATATTGGACTAGCCACTCTTGTATTTATTACAATAGAAGGGACACTATACAAATAAAAGGTGAAAATGGTAAAAAAAATTCACATCCGAAACATTTTATAGATACAACTCAAAGTGAGCTTTTTGAAGCATTCAAACAAGAATTTTTAGATGTGAAGATTTTTCAAAGGATGTTTGAGAGACTATGACCAAGTTTAATACGTATAAATGAGATACATGAGACTTATTGTTGTCAAAATCATGTTGAATTTCATCTACACCTTCAAACATATAGAAAATCTATGGCAATGATCAATCCAAATATAGTCATCCCTGGAAGTACAACACAATTTGTTAAGTCTCTTCTATGTGAAAAAATTAGAAGATTTAGATGAATTGAAATTGCAGTGTATAAAAAATATATGTAATGAATGTGGAAATTTGAAGAATATTTTATAGGTTGACAATTTTGATCATTCAATACAAGTTGTGTGGAAGAGATTTGAATATGGGAAATACTCGACAAAGTTAGGAGTTGAGACCAAAGAAATTTTCTCAAAGAGAGTGAGTTGTCTTACAATGAGTTTATGAACAAATATTGCATTATCATATATCCACATATTCAACATTGTCATGGTGCTAGATGGCAAGCTAAGAAATGTCATGACTCAAAGAATTGCTATTCAGTGGGTTGTATTCTCTCTATTGTTGATTTCTCTAAGAACTATACATTTAGTCCTCAAACTAATATCCAAAGTCAATATTATCATTCAGAGCAAGTTGCAATATTTGTACAAGTTGTTATAGGCATTTTGAAGAACATTTGGATGGTCTACAAAGTAGCAAAGATGAACACATTTTCATCAAAGAGGTTCACTTTTATATCAGTGATGATACGGGTCATTATAGAAGCTATGTAGCCCATTGTTTTGCAATATTTTTTGAAGACCTAAGGCAATGTCAAATAGATGCTTCACAACACTGGATATGGTCTGATGGATGTGTTGGTAAGTGTTGATTTTTTTTTATAAAAAAATATGTTTATTTGTTTACTTAACTTGTTTAGACTTAATTAGTTGTACACATATAGTTTATTTTTACTATCTTGGTTTTAAATGAAATTGGTTGTAATGTCACAGGACAATTTAGGTCTACAAAATCTTTTAATTAGTTAAGCCAACAACAAATTAGACGTGACACAATTTTTTTGTTGAATTTCTATGAGAGTGGACATGGAAAAGGAGATCATGATGGAGCTATAGCATGTGTGAAGCGTGCACTTCTCCAACATGAACTTGCAGGTAACACCATATGGATTTTTAGAAAAAATCTAATTATGTTTTTTCAGCTACAAAACCTCTTAACTTGACATTTCACCAACATGAACTTGTAGGTAATTCCATAAAGAATGCACATGAAATTGTTGAGTGGTGCAAAATTCATTTTGCTACCTATGACTCAATATACAATGCATGATATTTTTGGGAATTTAAAGGTACATAAATGACATTTTTTATGAATTTCAATGTGTACATGAATTGAATTTTCAATTTTATACACTGTTTAATTGGATGTTTGAAATTTATAGATATTGATCAATCAACTCTTACTAATTGTAAAAAAATTAGTGGTATTCGAAGTTTGCATCAAATCATGACAGTAGGAAATAGTAGGTCTCCAGTAATTCAAGTGAGAGAAAAATCATGTTTTTGTGTTGATTGCATTTAGAACAATGCAAATAGTCTACAATGTGAGAATATTAGACATGGGTATGTTTCACAATGGAAAAAAAAACAATTAGTGGACACATCAAACCCTTTTGAAGATAATGGCATTGTAGATATCTATGATCCTCTATATTCAGTTGATTAGGAATGTGCATCAGATTTAGTTGTTACAGGTAAATTTTAAATTTTTAAATTGAATTTTTGTTCTTACAATTGATTTATATTCTACCTAAGTTGAACATGGTTTACTACATGGTGTGTACAAGAGATATTTTTGTTGTTCTTGTAGATCCTGGCAATACAGAAGGTGTAGATTACTATCTACTAAGATGTACACAACCAAAATGCAAATTTTCAGAATCAATGAAAGATGGTGATGGATAAGAGTATCCTACTAGATTAGTGGTTGTTGAAGGCACATACCATCAACAAACAAAGATAGATACAAATGACATTATATTTATTGATTATATGCCAGGTCCAAAGGTTTTACATTATAGTTGTTTAGTTATAGCAACAAGATTAAATCTTGAAACTTTACCAAAAAGAGGGTGTGCCAAACAAAGGTGGAGGTTGCCTATTGAAGACCATGAAAACATTTTAGAGATAATAAAAGATAGCTCGAGGATCTAGATTACATGTACCAAGAACTTTAAGATATTTTTATACATATATATTTTCTATGACAATATATACATGTAACATTTTGGGATGATGAGGTCCCCTGTTTGTGACCTCATCGGTTCATAGCTTTGGGTCAAAAGCGTTTACCTCTTGAATAAAAAAATACATTTGGACCTAAATTTGAAAATCTTTTTATTTTATGTTGAATTCAAATAATTTCATTCAATAGTAGCCCATGAAGCTTTCTTGTTTGTGGATATCTTTGGTGCATAATTATAACACATAATTTTGATCTTAAGGTCCCTTCCTAGGTTGGATTGTGAATCACAAACACATACTTGTTAGCATCAAAATGTTCATGTAACTTCATAATATTAGAGATGGAATATTAAAATTTATAAATAACTTTCTCATTTTCAAGTGAATTAAATATTTATTTGTAAATCTAAATATGAAATTTAAGTTTTGGTTAAAAATAAATATTTAATCCTTTATTAAGCTTAACCACCTTAGTTAAAATGGAATTTTACTTGATTTATTAGAGTAAAAATGAATTTGTGAAGTATGGTATACATTTATCACTATTTAAGTTTTAATTAGACCAGCTATTAGAGACCTTCGGTTATGTGTCTAGATTTAATCCAATAGCATAACTCTATTATATAATCACCATCACATAATCTTCATATAAGAGCACTAATTACACCTACAAACCTCTTCCATGTGGGTATTATTATTTATTCAAAGATAATATTTAAAGTCCACTATGTAATTCCCCTCTAATAATAACCTTCTACTAATAATAACCTTCTACCAAAAGTCTAGTCTTGTACTTTTCTAACTTACCATCTACATTGAATTTATATAGAACACTTATTATAACCTATGATATTTCTTCCTTCATTTAAATCAACTAGATATCAAGCCTTGCATTTACACAAGGTCATCATCTCCTTTATCATGGAATCTATCCAATACTTTTTCTCCTTTAAAGAGAGATTCTTTCACAAATATAAGTTCATCAATAAAATTAGTTAAATTAAATGTGTACACAATAAAAAATTGGAGAGATATATGTTTCAAATTGTTTATGTTCTCTTGTGGACCTCTTAAAGGCAATGAAGATAGAGACTCTCATTTTATTCTTCTAAATTTTCCTATAAATTTTTTCCTCATCTTTGGCTCCTTCTTATCCAACCTATTCATTTCCCTATGCATCTTCACCTTAACTTGATATCAAATCATATTGTGTCCTCTTATATTTATTCTCGATCTCATTTCCCTATGCATCTTCACCTTAACTTGATATCAAATCATATTGTGTCCTCTTATATTTATTCTCGATCTCAAATATTGCATTTTTCTCCTTATGAGTTTCACAAAACCACCTTAAATTACTTATGCTTAAAACACTTGCTTATGAAACACACATTCTCACCTATATATTTATTCTTCAATTTTTTTTATCCTTTCTCACCTTGATGCATTTCAACTAATTCATTTGTCTGATCAAAAGTCATGGTATAGTTAGATTAAGTAGTACCATCCAACAAAAATAAATTACCATGCCTAATACCCAATTAAATTACTATCCAATTATTTTTGCAAAATTATTCAAATTATTTAGATAAATATACCCCCATATTATTTGATCTCAAATCTTGTATTTTTTTCCTTATGAGTTTCCACAAGCACCTTAAATTCCTTATGCTTAAAACACTTGCTTATGAAACACACATTCTCACCTATATATTTATTCTTCAATGTTTTTATCCTTTCTCACCTACATGCATATCAACTAATTCATTTACATGATCAAAAGTCATGGTATAGTTACATTAAGTAGTACCATCCAATCTAAATAAATTAAGATGCCTAATACCCAATTACATTACAATCCAATTATTTTTACAAAATTATTCAAATTATTTAGATAATATACCCCCATATTATTTTATCTCAAATCTTGTATTTTTCATTATGAGTTTCCACAAGCACCTTAAATTCCATTTTGATTAAAACTTCATGTTTGTGTGTAAGAAAATAAACCAAATATTTTCTTGAAAAATCACCAATGACAAGTGATGGCATAATATAGATGAATGGATCACATCTTGGGTCTGCAACAAACCAATTATTACATCTCCTTGAGCTCTATTTCCTGATGATAGATCATAGAGTGTGATCCGAAACGTTGATTTAAAAATTGGCACACAGTCAAATCCAAAAGCATAAAATTTGATAATATAGATGGTTTCTAAGATATAAAAATTAACTCTAAGATCCATTTTGCTATATGAGAATTTAAATTTATTTTTCTTATCAAAATTCATGGTATAGTTAGATTAAGTAGTATTATCCAATCCAAATTATAAATTACCATGCCTAATACCCTTTTCTAAAACCAGATCTCCCCTAACCAATTTTTAACCATGATTATCATAAATAATATGGACAATATTATGATTCATCTTAAAATTTTAAATATGATTTTTGGCTAAACCATGAACATGCAACACATCAAATAGTTTCTTCATTGTGCCATCACTAAGAACATATCCAAAATCCTAAGATACAAAAGCTACTAGACAAAGAACTTGGATCATATCCTAGAACATGTATAAGATGAACCATAATGTGAAACCATAATGTAAAATGTATATATACTGTAAAACATAATAAGATGAACCATAATGTGAAACCATAATGTAAAATGTATATGCTGTAAAACATAATAAGATGAACCATAATGCGAAATCATAATGTAAAATGTATATAATGTGAAGATCATCATCTAAGAACCATAATAAAACAAATCACAAAGTAAAATGTATAACAAATCATGTGTGTGCATGTAAAACAAGTCAAAGTGGAGGATGCCTATTATGAATATGGATCGATCTATCTCCTGATCCCTATCTGGATCCATGTCCCAATCTCTCTGTAGATCCGTCGCTTGATGCCTCTCTCAATCCATGTCTCGATCCACCTCCTTGCACAAGAAAGTACATTAATTAATTTAATGTACATGTGTAAATGTAAAGTCATCTTAAAGTTTTATACTTTCAATGTTTGAATGTATCAAGTACTTAAAATATTATAAATGAACCTCAAATGTAGCATGCATAGGATTGTATGCATGCTCAAAATCTCCAAAGCATGCCAAATCCTAGTTTTGCTAGAAATTTAAAAATACAAGATTTCAATGAAGAGTGAGAACTACTTTAAAGTCAATCTTATTTTATATATGTATGTGAAGTTTTAGAATGAAAAATATATAGATTATTTGAAAGTACCTACATCTCACCCTCAAGCACTCTACCAATTTCACTAAGGTCATGTGAATGCATAATCACATCAGGGACACCTATAGTAGGTAACAAACCAGTGCTAAAGAGAAGTAAGTTGTATGGGCCATGTACGTCATGTGTAGTAACCTCAACCTGATGTTGTGCAGGGATTGTAGGCTAGTCTAGAATATGTTGATCATCTTGTGAAGCCACCTCACCCCGACCTGACTGTCTACCAAAATTTCATCTAGTATGATTTGGTACATCTAAAGAAATCCCATATGCATCATTGATAAACTAGTATGATAATAGTAAATCAACAGTGGAAACCAAAGAACATTACGTACAGTGGCTTCACTCATCTGGGCCACATCTAATGGTGATGGTAGCTCTGCACGAATGTAGGGATCATAATTGGCAGATGTAGCCTTAGTGGGAGGAAGGCTAATCCATAGACGTAATAAGTATCTTCCTACACGATCAAATGACATCTGATCGACCTGAGTAGCAATCTTGGTAATTATGTCATAAATTTCAGATCTGATAGCTGTTGTTGCTACACCTCCTGCTATTGATAGTTCTAAATGTTTTGGAAGAACCAAAAGGTTTGGACCAACTAATGCTCTCTTGTTGATGGGTGGTGGCAAGTCTACACGTCTAAATTGAGATTTGTCAGCAAACCTCCCTTTTCCCTATCCAACATATGAAGGAATATGTGTGTAGTCCACATCTAACCCTAAATGAAACTCAAAATATAGTTTTTTTCAAAAATAAACTGGCAAATCATCATTATATGGCCATTTGTGATGGGCTACCAACCATCTAGGATATATAAACAGAGCCACAAGCTCATCTGTACATATAGTAACAACATATCCTCTAACTTTTTTTGTCCCATATAGTGAGGGAATATGTTATGCACATTATGTGTTGAAACTCTAGTACTAATATCATCAATTTTCATAGTGCCAATAACACTGCTGGCAAGGGACCTATAAAATGCCTCAGTGCTGACCTCATCATATGGATTATAAGATCGAATTGTGTGAATCATATGTTGGATCTCCTATTGAATCCTAACTAATCTATCTCGATTAGAGAGATTAGGGGAGTTTTGTATTGTTTGGTTTGGAAACATTTCAAAGCGTTCTCTAATCTCCTAATACTATCATTATATAAATTAGACCTAGCCTCATCTTGCTCTTGAGATTGAACGGAATTATGTGATCCCTAATCATTAGCCATATCTATATAAATAGAAAGATTTGCACATTTAATTAAATAAAAAAATTTACAAATATGTACTTATTTTATTTTTCTAAAAGTAAAATATGGAATAACCATTTTATAAGTAAGATTCTCCTTAGGAAAATTTGAAAAATAGGAAATATGAGCAATGAGTAGCTTGAATGTCATGAAGTAAAAATAAGAAATTTTTTAAGTTCATTCAACTATCTATGAAAAAGAGGGAGAAAGGGAGAAAGGGAGAAAGTAGGATTAAATTTGACTAACTTCGTATGAAATTTAAAGTCTTAAACAAAGAATCTCACGTATTATCATTTAAAATTGCAAGGTATCTCTAAATTGCAAATACCAATCATACAAGTGTATAATATAGGATAAGAGTGTATGATAACAGAGTGCATGATTAATTATAATTCATTTATATAAGTAGGGATATGGAGATAATCATGCATCTTAAGTGTTTATCCTTTTTTCATTACACACATCTAGGACTTTTTGGATGCCTCACTAAGTCAATGTATAATACCATTCTTGGTGATGGTGTACATTCAATACAATAAATGATCAATAAAATACAAAATAATATTAAATAACAATAAATGATCAATCAAATACTTTATTGAAATAATTTTGGAAGGCTATTAATTTGAGTTATGTGAATGGATAAGTGAAACTAGTTATAGTAGGAATTTTGGTGCCTACAATGTATTTTAATATATGACTTAAACAACTCTACAATTTCATTTAAATGCACGATTTTATAAATATATTTAGGTGGTGCATTTAAATGAAATTATAGTCATACTTTCTTACATTACGTTGTAAGTTGGATCCTAAAATACATTGTGCTAGGCATCAAAATTTCTACTATAACTAATTTCACTTATCCATTCACATAAATCCAATTACTAAGGGTAGTAATTGGAGTTATGTGAAATAATAAGTGAAACTAGTTATTTAGTAGAAATTTTGGTGCCTACAATGTATTTTAGGATTTGAATTACAACTAGATATAATTTCATTTAAGTGCATGCGTTTATGAATACATTTAAGTGGTGTGCATTAAATTAAATTATATTCATACTCTTACATTAAGTTTTAAGTCATATCATAAAATACATTGTAGACACCAAAATTTCTACTATAACTAGTTTCACTTATCTATTCACATAACTCCAACTACTACCCTTCCAAGATTATTTCAATAAAGTATTTCATTGATCAATTATTTTATTGAATGTAAATCATCACCAAGAATGACTATTAAACATTAATTTAGTGTGAAGCATCTAAAAAGGTCAATTATTACCCTTCCAAATTATTTCAATAATTGTTATTTAATATTCTTCTATATTTGATTGGAATTTTCCATGTTCAAGTGAATTGACAATGTTTGAAGGATGATATGTAAAAGAGTGAGTCTAAAAATACATTTTGAACTTAAGTTTTCCTACATTCAATACATTAAATGATCAATCAAATATAGAATAATATTAAATAACAGTATATTAAAATAATTTGGAAGGATAATAATTGGCCCTCTTCACCATTCTCGATGATGGTATACATTGAATACAATAAATTATGAATAAAATACTTTATTAAAATAATTTGGGAAGGGTATTAATTGGAGTTATGTGAATATATAAGTGAAACTAGTTATAGTAGAAATTTTGGCGCCTAGCACAATGTATTTTAGGATATGACTTATAACTCAATGTAAGAGTATGAATATAGATTGATTTAAATGCGCCACTTAAAATATATTCATAAAATCATGCATTTAAATGAAATTATATCTAATTGTAAGTCATATCATAAAATACATTTTAGACACCAAAATTTCTACTATAACTAGTTTCACTTATCTATTCACATAACTCCAACTACTACCCTTCCAAGATTATTTCAATAAAGTATTTGATTGATCAAATATTGTATTGAATGTACACCATAACCAAAAATGACCTATTAAACATTCATTTAGTGTGAAGCATCTAAAAAGGTCAATTATTACCCTTCCAAATTATTTCAATAATATTTAATATTCTTCTATATTTGGTTGGCATTTTGCATGTTCAAGTGAATTGACTATGTTTGAAGGTTGAAATGTAAAAGAGTGAGTCTACAAATACATTTTTAACCCAAGTTTTCCTACATTCAATACATTAAATGATCAATCAAATACAAAAGAATATTAAATAACAATTTATTAAAATAATTTGGAAGGATAATAATTGGTCCTTTTTGTCATTCTCGATGATGGTATACATTGAATACAACATTTATGATCAATCAAATAATTTATTAAAATAATCTTGGAAGGGTATTAATTGGAGTTATGTGAATATATAAGTGAAACTAGTTATAGTAGAAATTTCGGTGCCTAACACAATGTATTTTAGGACATGACTTACAACTTAATGTAAAAGTATGAAGTTATAATTTTATTTAAATGCACCACTTAAATATATTCATAAAATCATGCATTTAAATGAAATTATATCTAGTTGTAAGTCATATCCTAGAATACATTGTAGGCACCAATTGTTTAGCTATAATTAGTTTCACTTCCATTTAAAAATTCCAATTTAATAGCTCCAATTACTACACTCAATAATTGGAGTTATGTGAATGGATAAATGAAATATTAGCTATAATAATAAATTTTTTGCCTAAAACAATGTATTTTAAGATTACTTACAACTCTATAATTTCATAATGCATAAAAGTATAAAATTGTAAGTCATATCTATAATTTCTACTAGGCCCACATACTAAAATACATTGTTTTAGATACCAAAATGTATACTATAACTAGATCACCCTAAAGGCCCACATCCTAAAATACATTGTTTTAGACACCAAAATTTCTACTATAACTAGCTTCACTTAGGGTTGGTGTTTGTGAGCTTTCATTTTTTCATCAATGTTTACTAACTCTTTTGCTAAATCTATAAGACTCCTAGATTTTGAGTAGCATAGGTTATACGGTTTAGGTTGTGTACAAAAAGAGTTTCATTTTTAAATCTAATATCTCATAGATTCTTCTATTCTTTAAAAATATAAAACTAGTTCAATTTCATATTGCCATATCTTTCTAATTTTATTGGTATGGTCAACAAGAGAGCATTAATTGGTCCATTTTTTTTGGAATAACCAAGATGTTTGGACCAACTAATTCCATTTTATTGATCATACCATATTTATTTTTTATTTCATGAGCTACTTTATATTGGGTGAATTCTTGAGACATCAATAAATAAGGATGTGTAGCATAGAGATCTTGAAGGTCTAGTTTTTGTTATTAGGAATATGGAAGATTAGATTACAAAACTGAATGAAGAAAATTTGAGATTATGTGATCATTATAGTTCAAGCATAGGATTGGTTTTAGGTAGGCAAATAGACGTATAGGATATATTATGTAAAGGGAGGGATATGATGAAGTTTAGGTTAAAAATATGAAAGAAGAGCTTCAAAGAAGGAGGGAGATTAAAAAACTTGCAAAGGATAATGGAGAGAATCATATTTTTTATTTGATTAAGAATATATTGTAGTATAGGCTGAATTTTATTCTTACCATCTTGAGGAAGATGGGAGGGTTATAGAAGTTTGTGTGATGCATTAAGAAATGATATAAGGGTGGGAAACATATTAAAGTGTTTCCAAGTTAAGTTGTGTACAGTTAAATTGTAATCTTTAGAAACTTTTATTAGAGCAACCATTCCTTAGAAGCCAGAGGATTCATAGTCCAAGGTATATAGGTCACCACCTAAAACAAACTATAATCCTTTTTAAACCAATCATTATTATTTTAAGAATGATATATAGAACTTAACTCTGATTCCAAAACAAAGTAGTGTTTCCCTTTCAAAGTCACCCTAAAATATCTAGTGCTAATTCAAAACAAAACAAACTATATTTTTTGTTTCATTACTATGTGGATTTTATATTCTCCCATGTTTTTTAGCTTCTATATCATCAATGATTAGTTATAAAATTTAAAGACTAATTTAAATAAATGAGCACAAACTTAAGCCCAAGAGGATGCATATCATCTTCCAAGCTAGTGAGAGATATCCAACGTTATCTAGAAAAGACCAAATTTCCTAATTGCACTGCAATTAGCTATGTATTAAACACATCGAATTTTCCCTAGACCATGATTAGTTTAAATGAAATATGGTAGATTAAAGCCCTTAGAAATATTTAATTTTAAATTATTAACACATAATTAACAACCAAATTATTTGAATCAAGATTGACTTCAAAGCTATTTATTGCCATACAGTTCTTTTAGCCATTCAAGGAATCCAGTCAAAGAACCATCAAATGAGCACAAGTTAGCAATAATTACAATTTGGAAAGTTAATTGATGCACCCAATAAGCTAAGTTAACTCTTCTTACTCATGTAGTAGAATATTTTTAAAAATTTTTAACAACTAAAAATTATGTTTCATTGTTTAAATGAGAACATGATCCATTAAGACTTAAAATCTAGATTATAATGGCAATGATCTAAATCGTGTTATTTTTCTTGTAGGAGTTGTTGTGATCTAGATAATGCTTATGACCACTTTCTTAGTGGCCCTGGTTATGATTGTTATCTGGGACACACATTTATTACTGGTTCTTGCCTCTTTAATGGTATTTGGATTTAGAGGGGTTTTCATTGTAGTAGTCATTATGTTTTCATGGTACTATGGAAGGAAGAAGAAGAATAAGTATGAATTGGAAAATAAGATAACTTTAGATACTCTAAATGAATTCCTGTCTACAACAAGAATCCATCGTTCAAAAGGAATATGATTCTTTTATACAAGTCACCTCTCAAGGAGAGAGGATTCAAAGTAGTGTTAAAAAGTGGACACCAAAATAAGGGTTGGGTTTTCTCATTCACTATGATTTTAAGGGTTTATTAATAATTTATAAACTCTTAAAATCATAGAAAAAACCCTACTGTCTAGCCATTAAAAATAAATAAACCCTTTTAAAATGACAATAAAATCCTATTTTCAGCCATTAATTTTTTTTTGCAGATGCCATAACTAAAACCCAATTTTTTTTGGAACACATTCAAATATATTCTACAACCTTGGCAAATTTGGTTGTCCAAAGATCACATTTATAACAAAAAATAAATAAGTAAAAAAACACCAGAAACACAACATATCTTGTAGTTGCTTCAATATAAAACACAATTAACACCTAGCGAATGAAAAAATTTCCATTTCTACCAACTAAAAAATAATTTCACAACTAAAACATATGTGAAGATGAGCCATACTCAATAGCATGAGGAAAAAAATGAAAAAAAACTTGGCTTCAGGTATTCTTATAGAGTCGACCTTGGAATGAGCCATCTACGGCCACATTCCCTTTGGTCGAACGAGAAAAATACCTGTGAGTGGTTTTTGTTTGCTTTTATTTTCATATATTTCGGTCGAAAGATATTCGGCCAAGTAGGTTTTGGCCAAAACCTACTCGGCTGAAACAGTGAGGTCACATAGGCACCATGTTGTCGCTGCATGGTTTCAGTTGAAACTAATTCGGCTAAATACCTTCCGACCAAAATTGGTTTGATAGAATTCTTACAATTGGCCCAAAGTGTGACATAGGTTTGTAATTTTACCCAAATGCCTTGTCCTTTGGCCAATATTATTCCCAGAACTAGCCATGTTTTTGAGGAAATTACTAGATTTCACCGACTGATACCTTATAGTTGTCCTCTCAACACCTTGTTACAACCAATACATACTGTAACTTCTGCCCACCCAGGAACAAAAACAATTATGCTACTGCTAGGAAAAACTTTAAACATGAATAGTTGGATGACATAATCAGAGGAGGATATATTATTTAATGTTTTGGTAAAAAGGTCTAAGGATTTTTCTTGGGACTATACAGACATGAGAGGAATTCACCCAAGTGTTTGTACACATCAAATTTATACTGATCCTAATGTAAGGCTAGTACGCCATCCATAGAGGAGACTCAACCCTGCATTAAAATATCTTATCAAAATTGAAATGGAGAAAATCCTTTGAGTGGGATTTATTTATCCCATTTCTGACAGTAAGTGGGTGTCACCTATGGTTGTAGTACCAAAGAAAAATGAAAAGTGGAGAATATGTGTAGATTACAGAGAACTTAACAAAGCCACTCACCAAGATTATTTTCCCTTACCATTTGTAGACTAGGTTTTGGACAATTCAGCTTGGAGGAAATATTTCTCCTTTTTAGATGGGTTTAGTGGTTAAAACCAGGTTCAGGTAGCACCAAAAGACCAGGACAAGACCATGTTTACTTGTCCATGGGGAAAATTTTCATATCTTGTTCTTCCCTTTGGACTTTGTAGCGCTCCTGCAAATTTCCAAAGAGCCATTTTGGCTATATTTGTTGAGCTTGTCAATGACTGTGTAGAAGTCTATATGGATGAATTCACTATCTATGGGCCAACCTATGATGAAGCCCTTCAAAACTTGGATAGGATTTTAGAGGTTTGCGAGGATCACTGACTATCCCTTAGCCATAAAAAGTGTTTGATAATGGTGGAACATGGAATAGTCTTAGGTCATCATATCTCCTCTAAAGGAATAAAGGTTGATTACAAGAAAATTGAAGTCATTCATCAACTGACTACTCCTCATATGCAAATGGATGTTAGAAGCTTCCTTGGGTATCTTGGATATTATCAAAGGTTTATAGAAATCTTTAGTAAGATAGCGGCTCCTATGTTTTCCCTTATCCAAAAATACGTAGAGTTTAATTGGACATCGAAGTGTCAACTATAATTTGAAACAATAAATGAGAAACTTGTCTCTGCCCATGTACTACATGGGCCAAATTAGAATCTTTCATTCCATATTTATGCGGATGCTTCAGATGACACAATTGGTGCATTATTGGGGCAAGAAGATGAGAATGGGGGTAAATATTCCATATATTTTAGTAGTAAAAATTTGACATCTTTTGAGAGAAACTACATGACAACAAAAAAGGAATTCTTGGCTATAGTACATGCCATTAAAAATTTCCGCCATTACATTATAGGGTACAAAGTTACTGTCTATACAGACCATTCGGTTGTTAAATATCTGATAAATAAACCTATAGTAAATGGATACATAATGAGATGGTTACTACTCCTTTAGGAGTTCAATGTAACAATACTTGAAAATCCAGGGAAATTTAATGTAGTGAAAGACTTTTTATCTTGAATTAAATAAGAAGATTTTGACTGTGCACCTATGCAAGATGAGTTTCCAAATGAAAAATCTATTTTCTATCTCTACAAAGACCCCTTGGTTCGCTGAAATTGCCGACTATTTAGCCACTTCAAAAGTACCATATGGTTTTACATCAAAACAAAGGAAATGACTTGTTAGAGGGAGTGTCCCATTTAAATGTATTAATAGGATATTATTCCGTTGTGGCCCTAATATTATCTTAAAATGACGTGTCAGGGCAAATGAAACTTATAGTATCCTTAGAACATGTCATGATGATCCTTCTGGGCATCATTATTCTACAAAGAGAACTTCTCATAAAATCTTGGGCATTGGGTATTATTGGCCTTCAATGCATAAAGATGTCAAAAATTATGTTCATTGTTGTGATGAATGTCAAAGAGTAGGAAGACCAACACCCTTTGTTGAAATTCCTTTGCAACCATATGTAGTCCTTGAACCATTCAAGAAATGGGGATTAGATTTTATCAGTCCCATAGATCCTTACTCTCAAGGGAAAGAATACATACTAGTTTGTGTCGATTACCTAACTAAGTGGGAAAAAGATCAAGCCCTACGAGTTGCTAGAGAGGAGAAAGTCATTGATTTCCTCTATAATAAGATCTTTCTCCTTAGATTTGGAGCTCCCAGAACCTTTGTTACAAATCAGGGACCCCAATTCATGTCCAAAGTTCTCTTGGAGTTCACAAACCATTTTCAAGTGAGTCATAAGAAGTCATCTCCTTATCACCCTCAGACAAACGGTCAAGTGGAGGTGACTAATAGGGAGTTAGAGAAAATCTTGATGAATATAGTTTCTTTAGGGAGGAGATATTGGGCTAGGAAATTGCTCAAAGCTGTTTGGGTGTACAACACAACTTGGAAATCCACAACAAGGTTTAGCCCCTATGAGCTTGTTTTCAGAAAGAAACCTCTCTTGCCCATTGAGTTTGAACTTAAAACTCTGAGAACAACTATGGAGTTGGGTCTAGATTTGAAATAAGCCCAAGTTGAGCGATTTTTATAGTTAAGTGAGGTGGATGAGCTTCATTTGGATGTTTTCCATCAAAATGAGATAGTTCAACAACAATGAAAGGTTTGACATGACAAGAACGTTAAATAAAGAGAGTTCCATAATGGTGACTAGGCCTTGCTATTCGATTCAAGATATAAACATCACCAAGGAAAACTCAGAACTCATTGGTTGGGTCCATATGAAATTTCTGAGGTATTTTTGAATGGCATAGTTTAGCTGAAATCCATTGATGGTGATACATGCACTCTCTTGGTAAATGTTATTTGCTTACGTATCTACCATAAACCTGTCAACAAGGACGAATTTACAAAATTGGTAGAAATGCAAGGGGAAATCCAATGCATCGACTTTGCCTTGGTAGAATCAATATAAACCTTACATATTGCATATCAATTTTTTTTTTTGCATAAATATATGAAAAATTGTAATAAAAAAGGGCATATGACCAAATTTGTTTCAAAGAATTCTTCATTAATTCTTATTTCTTTGGACTTGGCTAAATTTTGTCTTTATTTTGTAGGACTTCTTATAAATCAAAAAAAACTTCTGGAGCACCTTACTATGATGCTTTGGAACTTGTTAGTTTGGGTGCCCCAATGCTTCAGAACTCACCTTCGATCACGATGGTGCTCTAGAAATCATGAGCTCGATTGCGGTGGTGCTCTAGAACTTGTGAGCTTTGAATCCTAGATGCTCCAGAACTTGCATTTCAACTCATCACATCATACATTATG
The DNA here is from genome assembly GCA_007115665.2 of Sequoiadendron giganteum. Lineage (NCBI taxonomy): Eukaryota > Viridiplantae > Streptophyta > Pinopsida > Cupressales > Cupressaceae > Sequoiadendron > Sequoiadendron giganteum. The sequence goes on from CM021108.1 coordinate 532,965,346, forward strand.
TTCATGTAGAATTGTGATTGATCGAGAAAAGGTCTAGAAGTTCGAGTTCATTCATACATCCATTTTTTGTCCTTCTGGTTGTATCTTTCGACAATGCTCTGAAATCTTCCTTCGGTTGCTACTCTGGCTACATCTTGTGATGACGCTCTATAATATTCCTTCAGTTCTTTCTTTGGCTACATCTTTCAATGATTCTTTGGAACTTTACCTTTTTTTGCAATGCTGCCTGCATCTTTCAACGATGCTTTGAAACCTATCAAGTTCGAGTGCTCTGATGCTCTAGAACTTATTCATCTTTTTCATTTTGAATGCATGCCTCAAGCGTGCTCCATAATTTTTTTTTTTTCAAGCTTATGTTCAAAAGCGTTCTCCAAAACTTATCCATTTCCATTCCGCCAGCCTTTTTCCATAAAATTTAAATTTCTTTCTGATGCTTTGATTTGTCAAACCCATACACATGCCTTCTTTTTAAATTTCTTTTTTAGTTGTCACTTCAATAATCCCCACTCATTGTGGTTATTCTGATTTTTTCCATCTTTCCATCATAAATAAAAGCCATTATGATAGCTTGTCCTCATTTATGACTTCATCATTCACAAGTTGCCTCACTCATGTCATAATAAATACACCGCCACCTTAACCAATACCATTCCATCATCCTATTAAATCAACAAAGGTACGTAATCTTTAGGCAATCACAAAATGAAAGTAAGTACAAATTTTTGGTTAAGTAATTAGTTATTTTTTAATAAGGTGTAATTAATTGTCATGAGTTTCTCCCTTCCTAATTTAGTAACTTGTGCCACTCATTGATTAATAGTACAATGCTCTTTTCAAACTCCTCCATCCAAATTATCATCATTGCACAGTAAGTTTTAAACAAAGAAAAATTTATAATTGATTTTCAATTAAATCTTCAAAAAAATTGTGCGCAAGCTTCTCGCACTATTGAATTTCTCAACAAAATTATAGAGCAGAGATAGAAGATGGGAGGTGCAAAGAATAAATCAGAGAAAACCTCAATGGATAAATTACTAGGATTGAGCAACATTTCCAGTTTGTTTCAGGAAGCGGGATGGTTGGATTTTATCAAAATGTTTTCAGGTGCATTTGCAAAAAATTATTCCAATGGCCAGGTGGTACTACATGGGAAGTGTTTTCAGGTGAGTCCAAAAGTCATTTCTCACTTCTTTGGTTTAGATAATTTTGGTATTGAATTATTTGAAACTTCTCAAATTACATATCAAAAGTTATCAGAATTATTTTTTAGAGAGGGAGACCCAAAACCCATGATAGTTATCATTACTAGAGGACAAAATAAAGGGTTTCAAAGGACCTCCATATTAGAACCCTGGGGAATAGTTGTTGCATGAATCATAAAATATTTTACTTGTGAAGGCCAACTTACTACTGTGGTAGGACTTGGATTTTGTATGTTGAAACATTTGCGTCATGGGAAAGAAAACCCTACCCTTAGGGTCAATTTGGCCAACTTTTTGAGTGAAATTGTTATCTCCTCCATAGAAAGATATAAAACTGGTTCAAGTCCATTGAAACACCACAGGTTAATTCAATTAATCTATAAATATCATTTTTGAAAGAAACCTGAAAGTAAGCAGGAAAAATTACTCCAAAAATTTGAAAAATCTATACCCAAAAGAAAAATAGAAGGGGAATCCTCTAAGAAAATGGGTTCGCCTTTCAGAGAAACTTCCCCTGAGGCTTTAAGAGCTACTAAAGCCCAAATTCCCACAACCCTTGGTGAGGAAGCACCAAAATTTTGAGCCAATGAATTGAGAACCCCAGAGCAGTCAAAGGATGTTGAAATTATTCATGCAAATGTCGAAAGAATTCCCTCTAGGAAGTGGAAAATATGATCAACTGTTACTTTTCAGAACACTCCTCTCTTGAGGAGAAGCAAGATATTGTCTTCTGAGTCTAAAAAAACCCCAATTGAAGATATAGGAAGTGTTTCAAAGAAAAAGGGAACTAAGAAATAGAAAAATTCAATAGAATCTGTGGACCCTGTTGATAATGTAGAAATAATGAAAACATGGGAGAAAATTTATCAGTCTCCAGACGAAGAGACCCCTATTGAAGAGATATCTCCTCACATTGGACGAGAGGAAGAGACCCTTGCTGAGGAAATACATAAAGAAGAGAGCGAACAATCTCCACCTTTTATGGAGGTCGAGGATAATATTCTAGAAAATTTGTCTCCCATTGTAAATAAAGTTATTGAAACAACTGAAAATGATAGTATCAATGCCGAATTATAAAAATTGAAATTGGAAATTAGCAACAAGAGGAAATATCAATACACATTACTATAATAGGAAAAAGTGATCAGGAGATTCAAAATTTAAAATTGCAGATAAAAAAGAAGTATACATTTATTAATGAATTGCAGATATAAATTCAAGAATGGAATCAAGAGAATAAGACATATAATGCTAATCCGTCTGATAGGGATAAAAAAATTGAAAGTTTGAAAAAAAATTTATGCAGATGTTTGAAGCTTTTGAAGAAGAAAAGAACAGACAAAGTGAAGAACTAAATGTTTCTCTCAGTAAGATTGTGGAACTGGAACATGATTTGCAAGAAAGCATCAATAAACCAACAATAGAATCAAAGGGAAATTAGACTGAACCAACTATAATGGAATGGTTCCAAGTCTGAATTCCCCCATTATTAATGAAATGGATGGAAATATGATATTTCTTGAAGGATGCTAGAATGGAGAATATCAAGTTGAAAAGGGAGTTGGTATTGATGAAAAAGTCATTTGATAGGGTCTATAGGGAAAAACAAGATGTATGTCAAATAGGAGAATTTCTATTAGCATGTAGGAGACCATTAAGGCTATATTCTATGTTTTTAAATGAACAATTGTTGAGATGGAAATTGATGAGAATCTATCATAACCAGCCACATGACCCTAATGCTAGAGAATTTGTTAAAGTGTTTTTAGAATCAACTCCTGACCAACAAGACATGTTATGCAAATTCTTTGTTCACAATTTCCTGATGAAAACACATACTGATTTCTTTATTAACCTTTTTGTTGGAGAAGTTCAATTGAGATATTTTTTATCTACTATGAATAATCAGGTTCATTGGCAAGAATGCACCAAAGAATACTCTCAATCAGAGAAGAATGTGGGTCTTCAAATGAGACACCCCAACATGAAACCTAGAACTTTCAAATCACATGTTTTAGCTGTTAAAGTGGAAGAAACTATGTATAAGAGATATGATGACAACCTCTGCCTATGTCACAATCATTTCATAAAATAGGGGCCAAAGTTGATTGGTAAGGCTTGGCATGCCTATGAAGAGAGATAAACCCCACTACCAACATACTTGAAGAAAAGAGAAGTGATCTCCCCTCTTAACATTAAATGGTCCTACAGAAGAGCAGATGCCTTGGCCAAAATATGAAAAGACCTCAGAACATATTGGATGGGGATGAGATACAAAAATCCCCTATCTCTTTTTCCACCAGTTTCTTTTCATGTTAATATAGATCAGGGTAATGGAGTCTTCAACATATGGAAAAAAGGAGTTTCTTATAAAAAAATAGACGATCTGTATGATATTAGTGCTGAATATGAAGAATTAAACAAAGAAGGAGGGTAGGAGGACCCGCTAGAAATTAGGAAGGGGAGGAAGTGATGAGGTAAAAATAACCTCATCATGATAACATAATAAAACCCTTCCTCATAGATGCAAAATACTTATTCTCTGCCAATTAATTAAACTTTAGGAATAATAATTGCTTATCTTTTGAGAAAATAAGTACAAACTTTATTTCTTGTGATTTATTGAAATATCTTACCAATGTAGATTTAATGGGTAGTTTTAAGTGTTTTGTACAGTAATAATCAGTCATCATATAGAAGTTAAAAGAATTCAACCAACACGAGCTCTAGAACAAATTGAAGATATGTGTTGGGACCATGCTCCCGAACTTTAGGATGTTGGATCAAAATCATAGTTTCTTTTAGTTAGAATTCTTTTATGCTTTAAGACTTCATGGGTCAACTCAAGCCTCTTTAATATTTATGTAATGAGTATTTAAAGACATAAAGTTTGTTTACAATTTGTTGCAAAAATTTTCAATGGTAATCTAAGCCATCTGAAATATAGGATTTAGTTAGAAAATTTCTATAAATATGTAATCTTCAGAAGAAAAAGATAATGCAGGATAGTATTGTTATGCTGTCGACATGTTTTCTGAATATATATGAATAAAGAAACTATTGCATATCAATCTCTGAGTTGTTGAAATTATGGATGAAGATTATTTTTAATGGAGAAGATTTTGATTATACTATGCATGTCACTTAAGAACGTAGGAACCCGCAAGCTGGCCACTCGAGGGAGGATAGACTAAATAGATGAGTATTTTCCCTTTTGTCATTTTTATTGCATGGATACTAATTATGAAAGTAGTCATTTTTCTATGATAATATTGTAAAGAGTTCTTAAGTCTATCATATTAGAGTTTGAAGTTCTAGAGCACTCGTTGTCTTTCATTTATGTAGTTCTATTAACTGTTAGGAACTGTTATTTACTGTTATTAATTAGATGTAACTTCATAGGTTGTTTACGAGTTTTTCTACTTTTGTAGTTTACATGCTTCTTAGTTTAGTTATCTCGGTGTTTTCTAGTTTAGTTATCATGCTTTCTAAATTAATTATCTTGTGCTTTCTAGTTTAAATACTTTCCATCTTTCTAGACAAATTAATTTCTTGTTAACTAGTTAAAGGACCTTAGGTTAAAATTAATTTCAATTTCTATTAAAAGTTAAAAAATCTAAGAGAGTTAGTCAAGCCACCTTCTATTGTAGACAACCTTGGACACTTCTCGGTTGACATATATTGATGTTTTATCTTCTAAAGTAATGGGAATTAATGACAACCTATCAATACTAATGTCTGTTGGCCGCATGGTTTGGATAAGTTATATAAATTTCATTCTCACCTCAATAACTTGTTCCCTTCCATTTCCTTCACCAAGGAAATTGATTCAGACAAGCAACTTCCCTTCCTCAACATTTTGCTTGTCAAAAATCTTGACGGATCCCTAGGCAAAAATGTGTTCTACAAGGCTACCCATACAAACCTCTATCTCCATTCCTCTTCTCATCACCACCCGAGCCAAAAAGTGGTGTCCTCAAAACCCTAGCCTTTCGTGCCTATCAAATTTATGATGAGGATCACTTATCTCTTGAGCTAATTTATTTACATCATGTCTTCAAATTGAATTGGTACTCTTTCAAGTATATTTTTTGAGCCTTTAACCAAGCCAAGGCTAGTCTTTCCTCCTCCATTAAACCCAACTACTTCTCTGAGCTACATGTGGCAACCATCGCTTATATCTATGGCACATCCCAAAAAATTGCTAAGATCCTTCTCAAAAAAGGCCTCTGTTGTGCTTTAGAACCTTTTTCCACTCTTACAAACTACATCCCCTCTCTTAAAGACTCCAAGGATATCTTTCTTGATTAAGGAATCTATAAGGCAGTTTTCTCATGTGGGGCTCTCTATATAGGTGAAACGAGCTGCTCATTTAGCACTAGAATCAAAGAGCATTGTGTTGATATTAGACATGAGAAATTTTAAAGTCTTCCCTAGTTGATCATTCCTCATCCACCAAACACCATATGTTTAGAAAAAACTCAAATCCTATTCAAAGAAGACAATTTCATCAAAAGAAAACTCAAAGAGGCTATCGAAGTCAACAATCACCCCTTAAATCTCAATCGTGATGAGGGGTGGAGGTTGAGTCAATATTGGCACCACTTGTTAGCCAACCTTCATTCCCCCAATTCCCCTTCGTCTTGTTAGTCCTTTGTCTCATTCTCTTGTGGGCTTCATGGTAGCCTCTTCTATCTTTGGTTTTGGGTTTGTTTGCTTTTTTAATTTTTGTACATGGTTTGTTTGGTAAGACTTGTTGGCTTTTGTAAGTTTTATATTTTTCTCTCTTTATTTTTATGGTTTTTGGATTTGTTTGGTGGGATGGGTGCAACGTCTATGTAGGTTTTTTTTTTTTATGTTTTGCGTTGTGTTAGCATGATTTTGGTTGCTTTTGTATGTATGCTTTTTTATTTTTGTGGTTGTAAAATTTGGTTTGTGTTCTTGGGCTCGGTTGTTTTTTGAAAAAAATTTGGTTTTTCTCTATTTTGGTTTCTTTGTATGTTTTGAGGTTTATTTTTAGGGTTGGTTGTATTTTTATTCACTTTTGGTTTGTGTATGCATTTTGGTTTTTCAGTTGTTTTGTTTGGGGTTTTGAGTTGGTGTGGTTGGGGTCATTCTAGTAAGTTTTTTGGTTTTTATAGTTTTGTTTGTATGCTACCTTCTTGTTAGCCTTTTTTGTCTTGGGTTATGGGTTTGTTTGCTTCTTACTTTTTTATCATTGGTTGGTTTGGTTAGTCTTGCTTGCTTTTGTATGTTTTTAGAATTGTTTTTTGAGTATTTGTGCTTTCTTTAGATTTGTTTTTGAATTTGTTTAGCTAACTAGTTGTGTGTAGGGTTTTTGTAGGTAATTTTATTTTTTAGGTTTTTGGTTTGTGTTAGTATGTATTTAGTTGTTTATGTGTGGATTAGCTTGTTTGTGGTTTTTATTTTCCTATTTATGGTTTAGTTGGTTTTCAATTGTTGTAATTGTTGGTTTTCAAATTTTCTTTTATGTCTCTCTTTATTTCCTCTCTTTTCTTTTTTAGGCTTAATTGTTTTTCTTGGTAGTCTTTGAGGTAGTTTTTATTCTTTTTTGGTTTTCAAATTTTCAATATTTGTGTTTCTCTTTTTTGTTGCGTTGTTTGTTCTTTTGGTGGTTTGTTCCTTTGCTTGTTAGTGTGCTTGGTTTTTGTTTATAATTATAATTTCTATTTTTCTTTTGTGTTTTTAGTTGTGGTTATGTTTGTTTGTAATTGTATAGTTCCTTCTTGTTTAGTTCTTCATATTGGTAATTTTTTGTGGGTATTTATGTTATTTCGGTTTTGTTGGGTTTTGCTTGAAGGTTTGTATTTGTAGGGATTTCTTTATTTTTTAATTTTTCTTGGTTTTGGTTGTTGTGGGTTTGTTTTTTATTATTTGTGGTTTGCTCTTTGAATTTTATTTTTATTTCTTGCTTCTCGTTCTTTCCTATTTTGGTTCTTATTTTATTTAATTACATTTTTCTTGTTTATATATTTTATATTCTTATTTGTATTTCTTTTTATGTTTTATTCAATTCTTTGGGTTTTTATTGGTTTTTTTGTGTGTCTTTGTGTGCCTTTGTCTTTGTTTAGCTATTTTTTTTTGCATGTAATTGTCCCCTTGTTTTTGTGTAGTGGTTTAGGGTTTTTGCTTATTTTCTTGAATTTGTAGGCTTTTAATAAGTTGTTATTTTTTGTAAGGTTGCAAGTTTGTTAATTTAGTAATATGTTTTTGGACTTTTTTAGTTTAATTTTTTAGTCTTTTCTTCCTTGAACCTCATGCTTCCTTCTATCCCATTCTTCCTTTATTAAAGATGGCCTTGGTCTGTAGCTATCCATTTCTCCTTGATCTCTTTGATTTTCATATTGATGATGGATCACAAAGTGTGATTCGAAACGTTGATGCAAATTTTTTTACGCAATCTAATCCAAAAATCAGAGAAAACAAACATTATGGATTGTGGAAACTCGATATCATTAATATATGGAAGAGTTTTTTGCAGCCTCAAGACGAACATTGTTGAAAAGTGTTTTTAATACCACCTTTGTCAAAAAGTTGGTCATCTCCATTGAAGAGTGTGAAAAGGTGTGACACATGCAAAAAGATAAATATAGGAAAAGAGTTGCAAATAAGTGGTTGAAGGAGAAGCAAAATACTTTTCAAAAGAATGTTTAAGATTCGATAAAGTAGTTTATAAAGTCAAATTTTTCCTAGGTTCAAATGTAGAAAGTGAGAAAATCCTAGAAAAGTAAGATAGTGCCTTAGATAGTATCAATGTTCGTAACATAGAGATGCAGTTTCTAGTGTTTTGATGGATGTGGTTGAGATTTAAAGTAGCAATGATCTTGAAGCTTTCTTTATATTCTTGGCTCGTCCTTATTTATTCTTTGTGAAATAGAAAGAATCAAGTTGTAATAGTTGGCACTTTCCTCTGTTTATTTTTCTTTCATAGGTTGTTAGATGGTTATCTTGTTTTAGTTTTAGAAATAATGCTTGCATGTTGGCACATCTTGTTGTAAAAGCAAGGAGATTTTAGGGTTCCCTACTCCTCTGCTTGTGTATAAATAAGGGTAACCTTGCCCATTATTTTTGAAATGGTTATTGTCATAGAAAATTGTTGGGCCTACTTTTCCTGCAAGTTGTTGTTTAGTTTCAGTTCATGAAGTGTAAGAGAAAGTTTGCAAGCCTCTTTAGTTGCAAGTTATTGTTTAGTTCATGTGTTTTTTGTGTGGATTGTTTTATGGTTTGATGGTTAAACTATAATTTTTTTATCGCTACAATCCTGTTGTCTCAGAAGTGCAATCTTTGTTACTTGAAACTTGAGAAAATAAAATCTTATGCTTGCTTTACTTCTTTGATCTAGACTATCTCAAATTTATGTTCTGCTTACATAACCTTTATTTCAACTTGCATTGAAAGTATAGCAGATGTGCATTGGAAGAAAGTTTTTTCAAGTATTTTTGTCAAAGAATCATTCCTTGTTAATTTCTAACTCTCAAGCTTTGAGTTTAATTGAGTAGTTAGAAACGTCATTAGAGTAGGCCTAGTCCTAGTTGAAATTCAAAAGAGAAAATATTAGCTACAAAGTTGGAGTTTTATGACCTTGTGCTCTTAGTTGAAAACAAATATTGGAAAATTAGTTTAGTTTACTTTCTTTAAGAAACATCAACAAAGAGGGAGCTTCCCCTCATAATTTGAAGAGCAGTTAATTTGTGCATACCTGTTCATTTCTAATTCACATACCAAATGTGTGAATTGAAACAACGATAGTTTTTTGGTACACATTATGGGGAATGAGGGACAAAAATTCAAGAAAGCTTACACTTTATGACATTGGAATGACCATGTGGTATCCTATCGCAAGATCCAACCAGAAGCAATGGGTGATAACAATAATAATGTGGGTAAGAATCTAAGACATCCACCCCCATTACCTTGGGGTAATAGCATTGGACCTTTGGCTTTGTGGGAACATCATGAATTACCTAAAGGGTCAAGAAAACACTTTTTTCAGTTTCATGGCCATGGAGGTCGGGATCCCGATGATCATATTTTTGTCATCTCAATGGCTTGTGTCATTTTGCACATGGCACATGAAGACATCACTGTGTGTCTCTTTTTGGAGACTCTTGTTGGCAATGTTGTTGACTAGTTCAATCAATTGGAGCCAAGTTGCATTAAAAAATTGGCTACTATGAGAGAAATTATTAGTGAGATTCAAGCCTACTTAAGACAGTCATTGGTTGTTCACCCAACTTGCAAATTCAAAGATAGAGTACAATGAGCCCATGCAGGAATTTGTGGCAATATTTAGTCATCTTGTTACACAACTTTATTCTACACTTAATCCATCACTAAAAATTCTGATGAGCTACTTCATAAATGCCCTTCCATCAAAGATAGCTTTCTTCTTGAAGATGACAAAAGAAACAAAATTGATGGAGGTGCAAGAACACACCATCAAGTTGGAGGATATTATGATCACCTCCGACAAGATGAGGAAGGATTCAATAAGACCTCTAGTTAAATTTTTTGTAGGTCCCCAACTACAAAAGGTAGCCAATGAGATGCTTGCACTACCACCACCACAATACCAACCTTAGCAACTATATTAGCCAATGGGAAATAATTTTCAGCCTTTTAATAATCACAGGCCATAGTTTCCAACACCTCCACTGAGACCAATAGTTGAAGCTACAACAAATACAATATTTTATTCTTTCAATGATACTGACTCACATACGGATTCTATATATCTTGAGAATTTAAGAATGAATAAATCATGGGATATGCTGATGCTGGACCCAATTTCAATTTTGTCCCTACACATAGTTTGAATGTTTTCTTACCATAGATAGACTTTGATGGTGATTTCGCTATGGGATACTCTAAAAGTGAGCCCGTTATTGAAGGAAAGGAAGATCTCCACCACTACTATCTTGCAGTAAATCATGGAAGACATTCTCTACCTGTGTTTACACATGATTTTCACTTGAAAGTGCTGAAAGAATAAGAAGAGAGGCTGGAAGCACAAAAAGAAAAAGGACAAAAAGTTGCTTCTTCTTCTAGTCCTACTTGCCTTCTCAAGAGAAAATTTAAGCAGTTGCTCAAGAATCATCTTCAACAAATTTTTGATATTGTAGACTCCTTGATGAAGACAAAAAGTGTTGATTTCTTAGTTGGAGTATCTTTGTGATCATCCTGAGCAGCTAGACAAAATAATTAAACATGTAAAGAAAGAAGCTTCAATTCAACCTACATTGCTCGAGTCATCTATTCCAATAGAAGAAAATCCCAAACCTTTCTATATATCTTTATATATAGGAGGGTAAAAATTGAGTAATTGTATTATTGATTTAGGAGCCTCAAAAAATGTCACGCCTTTACTAGTAATGAATGCATTGGGACTTTCATGCACTAAGACATAGGATGAGTGTTATTGACGTGAGTCTAATTTGGTGTTGTTGGTCGGACAATTGAAGGACACTCAAGTAAGGTTGGCAAATTTTTTGAAGAAAAAGATAATGATGAATATCCTAGTGGTTGACATTCGAGCTAATTGCAAGATGTTGTTAAGCTAAAGCTTCTGTAGAGATCTCTGTGGTGCAATGCAATTAGATTGGTCATCCACAACCATTCTTGTAAAGGAGGGAAAAATCAAGATAAAACCTGAGCCTAAATATTGATTCATGGTGGTGAAATCCCCAAACCCTCCAGCCAAAATTCTATATCAAGAAATAGGTCTTGGTAATTATGTGACAGTGTTCGAGATAGAAACTGAAGACCAAAACATTGCTTGTTCTGAAAAAAATTTGACAGAGGATACAAAGTTATGGATAATACAATTCAATGAAGTAGAGGAAATAATCATCTCCCCTAAAGGATAGTTTCACCCATTTGCACATTGCCAACAATTGGAATTCAATGAAGCTAAAAAAGAGGCACTTTTGTTAGACGTCAAAAATGTCAAAGACATGGGAATTGGACTGCTATGTGTTAAAGGGGATGTAGAGCTGATTGATGAGCCAATCAAAGGATATTTCCAGGTTAGGAAGGATCACCTACGATATTATAGAAATTGAGTTTCGAACCTGATCAACTAGTTTGAAGAGTTTGGCATCATAGACATCCTAAGGATGAACGACAAAAAAATTGATGCCTCAGTGGTCTTTGCTCCCTTCCTTGCGTCATATTCTTATTGTTGTCGGGGTGGCTCTACCTGGATGTATGAATATCTTAGAATCTTCATCCTAGAAGATTTGTTTCCTATGATACCCATGAGAAGAGAAGTAACTTGCCTTTTAGGCATAAATGACATCCTTCGAGGATTGAGTAATTTTCTTTTGTTTTCGTGATGTGTTTCCTCTTTTCGTAATGTGTTCATTATGAACTGTGTTTCCCCTTTATGTCAAAGTTTCATCATGTTTTAGGTGATAAGGTGTCTTATTTTAGGGAAGTTCCAACTATTAGGTGATTCTAGGAAGTCTTGTAATAGGTGACTTAGGGAGAAATTCTTGTTCTAGGTGATTAGCAAATGTTGTTGACTCCAAAACCCAATGGATAAGGAACTGGTCTATGCTTTAAAATCCCAAATATTCCATGATTCTCTTGTGTCATAAGTATCTAACATGGTCCCTAGACAAATCCAAATGTTGTACCCCAAATTATTTTTTTTGCGACACTTAGAGATTTTGAGGAAATGGTCAAAAGTCTTGTTAAAATTGTCAAAAACGATCAAAATTTGGGAATTTGCATGTGTTGTATGAGGGTTAAAAACTCAAAAAAATCAAAATATGATGATTTGGGTCTTCTCAAAGTGACGTAGTCTAAAAAACCTAGATCTCAATTTTTTGGTCCTAAATTTTAGGAAAATTTCTTTTTTTAGAAACTTTCTAAAAATATAACTTTTTTTTGGGTTTTTTGGGTTTCTTCTGAAATGAATATTGGTAAAAAAATTTAAAAAATAGAAAATTTCTAAAAATAGAAATTTTGGCTTCCAAAGTTCAAACTAATTTTGATTGGCTTAAAATACTTCCTCATGAGGCTGGTCTAGTTGGAATCGTCAAAAGATCAATTTTGCACTAGTGGGTCTATTCTTCTTTTTCATAAGATTTTTAGGAGCTTCAAGGTCATTAATGGAGGTTTCTCAATCGCTAGGTGTCAAATTCAAAGTCTCAAACATTGCACAGATCAATGTCACAACAGATGATTAAGGAATGTAGAACGAAGGGGGGAGGTTGGAGAATCTTGAAAATTACACAATTTTGACTAAGTCTGGGAAGTTTTGGTGCCCCAACTCAATATAGGCACACAAGATGATGCCTTAGAATATTTTTCATCTTGATAGTCGAATCATGAAGTGTTGAATGAGGAAAGAGGGAGAAAGTGAAAAATACAAAATAAAAAACTATCTCTAGAGACTATGGGTGCCCCAACTAGCCAAGGGCATCCATGATTTCAAGGTATCAAATAATGGACTTAGGGTATCTATATTCAAGATGTTTTGTTCACAATTATTCTAGCTCCACAACAAATATAGCAATAAGTCCATTAGATCAATCAATCAACTAAAATATTAGATTGAACAAAGAAGTCTTCATCAAAGAGAAAACTAGAAATTGAAGAATCATCAAAAATTATCTAGGTCTAAGAACTCTAAGCACCCTAGGTAGCCAGGGATGCTTAGGGTTTTGGAGGACCTAATCTAGCTATCAAGATTTTCTAGACCAATCATTGTCTTTAGGATTCTTTGATCTTTTCAATGAATGTCTTGACAAGATTGTTGGATTCATTAGCCACTCGCAACTACAAATCAAATAGAGGATAGGGCATAAAATATCATTTTTGAAGGTTGAAAAATGCCGAAAAATGACAAAGTCTGGAGATTTTTTGCACCCCAGATAGCCAAGGGTGCCCAAGGATTTGAGTTCCTACAATTTGAAATTAGGGTTTACAATCTTCACAACACTTCTTCATATTCCAATCGAATCTTCAACAAAATCAACAGTGAACTCATTATATTTGCCAATCATCAGATATTGATGATGAAACAAGTAGAGAAAATGGTTGAAAGAAAGTAGAAATGATAGAAAAATCTAACTCTAGAGGAGTTGGGTGCCCCAACTAGCCAGGGGTGCCCAACCTTTTGACCCCTTAAAATCAATTTTTTAGGATAAATCACCTCTAGAAGACCCTCTTTAGAATTCATCAAGTTATCCAATGAAATTGATAGCTAGTTCATTTACTCAATTTGGCTCCCGAAATTACAAATTCATCTAAAGAATCAAAAATCAATGTAAAGTTGAAGAACATAAAAAATGGCTAACACTAGGAGCCATGGGTGCCCCAGGTAGCCAGGGGTGTCAAATATTTTGAGGCGTCGGATTTAGTTTTTCAATGTTGCAGTCTCTAGAACAATCTTTCCAAATTCGATCAAGCTCTTCAATGAGATCATTAACTAGTTCACCGGATTCACCAAATGCCCAGAATTGAGGATCAAACGGAGGTCAAAATCAAGAAAAAAGTTGAAAATGTCAGAAAGTTGGTTGTTTGCTAAGGAAAAATGCTCCTAGTCAAGAAGGGAGTCCAAGGCTCAATGCCTAAGAATTTTTTTAAATTTTCATAATGCATCATTTAAATAATATCCATATTTGTTGAATTTGATTAGGATTGGTTTCAAAGGATTTAAAGTTAGAGAATAAAAAAAAAAATCTTCCTCAAAATCTATTTAAGGAGGATTTGAAATTCATTATTCACAAATTTTTGTAGGTAGCGTCCAAGAGAAAGAGACGAGGAGACTTAAAATTTTATTCCTTTCAAGATTTGAAGGCCAAAACTCAATTTTGTTTTAGATATTATTCATATTTTATAGATCGACACACAAAGGGGCTCGCTTTTTCATGCTTTATTTCTCTAAGGCATCAATTTTCAGAAGGGGGTCAATATTTTCAAATTTCAACAATTTGGGTTAGCTTGGTTCTCTACAACTTTGGAGAATTTTGAAACTTTCAAGAATCTTATTTTTCCTTGCATGTCCAAGAAATATTCAGTATTTTCAAAATCTAATCAAGTGGGTTCATCCAAAACATGATTCTACACAAAACCTAGCTCTTAGCTTTTTTCAAGAAAATCCTAAATTTTAGAGATTTTGCTTTTCCAACCAGGCATCAATAATTTTCAAAATTGGATGATCTAGGTCTCTTTGCAGTGAGATTCTACACAAAACCCATTTATCAATTTTATTTTGAAAAAATATGCCTTTTGAAGAAGAAAAATCAATAAGCTATTTTTAGCCTTTCTGTAGAACTTGTCCGAGCATACTGAAGATTATAGTCAAACTTCAAGTTTTTCAGCGTAGAGTACTCTCCCATTGAATTCAGAACCAAGTCAATGTTGTATCATGATTTCATCAAAACATTTAAAAATGATTTTCATCATATTAAACTAGTGTTCGATTTACGTGCTTTGGAAGACACATGAAATGTTGTAATTAGACATCTTGGTAATTTTGGATTACTTGCAGTAACTTCAATTCTTGTCTCAGTATGAAGTCTAGAGTTTTTAATGGATTGTGTCAAGCATTACAATCTATCAACACAAGAAATTCAAGCAACAAATGGAAGACTTTTTTGCAGCCTCAAGCCATACATTGTTGAAAAGTACGTTTCAATACCACCATGTTCAAAAAGTTGGTCATCTCCATTTACGAGTGTGAAAAGGTGTGTCACATGCAAAAAAAATAAATACATAAAAAGAGTTGCATATAAGTGGTTAAAGGAGAAGAATAATACTTTTCCAAAGAGCGTTCAAGATTTTATAAAGAAGCTAACGAGGTCAAAGTTTTCTTAGGTTCAAATGCAAAAAGCGAGGAAATCCTAGAAAAGTGGGATATTGCCTTAGATAGTATCAATGCTCCTAACATAGAGATGCAGTTTCCAAATTTTTGGTGGATGTGGTTGATATTTAAAGTAGCAATGAACTTGAATCTTTCTCTGAGCTTTCTTTCTATTCTTGGATTGTCCTTATCCATTCTTTGTGAAAGAGAAATAATCAAGTTGTAATAGTTTGCAATTTCCTTGTTTTTTTTTTGCTTTCATGGGTTGTTAGATGGTTATCTTTCTTTATTTTGAGAAATAAAGCTTACAAGTTGGTAAGTCTTGTTGTAAAAGAAAGGATATTTTAGGGTTCCCTACTCCTCTTCTTGTGTATAAATAAGGGTATCCTTGCTCATTATTTTTGGATTGATTATTGTGCTAGAAAATTGTTGAGCCTACTTTGCTTGTAAGTTGTTGTTGTTTGGTTTTAGTTCATTTAGTGTAAAAGAAAATTTTCAAGTCTCTTTAGCTACAAGTTATTGTTTAGTTCATGTGTTATTTGTGTCAAGTGTTTTCTAGTTTGATGGATAAACTATAAGCTTATTACCGATAAAATCCTACTGTCCCAAAAGTGTAATCTTTGTTACTTGAGATTTGAGAAAATAAAATCTTATGCTTGCTTTGTTGCTTTGATCTACTGTCACAGGTTTCCATTCTACATACATAACCTTTATTTCAACTTGCATTGAAAGTACAATGTATGTGCATTGGAAGATAGTTTATTTAAGTATTTGTGTTGAAGAATCATTCCTTGTTCATTTATAACTCTCAAGCTTTGAGTTTACTTGAGTAGTTAGAAATTTCATTAGAGTAGGCGTAGTCATAGTTGATATTCAAAAGAGAAAATATCAGCTATGGTGCTAGAGTTTTATAACCTTGTGCTCTTAGTTGAACAAAAATATTGGAAAATTAGATTAGTTTACTTTCTTTAAGAAAAATCAACAAAGAGGGAGCTTCCCCTCCTAGTTCAAAGAGAAATTAATCTATGCATAGTTAACCACTTCTATTTCACATACCAGAGATGTGAATTGAAATTCCAATAGTTTTTTGGAATCCACTGTGGGGCACGAGGCATAAAAAATTGAGAAAGCTTATGCTCTATGACACAAGAATAACAATCTAGCACCCTATTGCAAGATCCAGCTAGAAGCAATGAGTGATAACAATAATAAAGCTGGCATGAATCTGATATGTCCACCCCCATTACCTTTGGGTACCTAACCACATTGGGGTATGTGCAGGATCATCATGGAAAAAATAGGCCCTTAAGTGGCAATAAAATTTTAGAAAATCAGAGTTAGGCAACTTGACGTAAAAATTTGAACAAGTTATCTATATATTAAATTTCAAAAATATGAAAGAATAGAATCTATAGAAAATTGACTTTAGTTTCTAAAATACTAGGTTAATTTAAAAAAAATAAAAATCTATTTGGTGAAAATTTGAAATTTCAATGCAGTAGTACTTAAATTTCAGGGAAAAAATAAGTACGTGTCTATCTAACCACCATAACCACAATAAAATTATAATATTTTTTTATAAGATTTTAGATATAAGTAGAGGACTCATGTTTGAATGTGATGCATTTTTTTTTGTATTTTTTTCCCAAATAAATATTTAATTATGATTTTTTTATTACAACTTAAAAAAAATATAAAGAATCGTATGTCTGACCACCTTAACTTGGTCAAAAATTTATGAAATTCATTTTTTTTAATACTATAGTATACAAAGCATAGAATGTGACACATGTTTTAGATTCAAAAAATTTGCTACCATTTGAAAGCTATAGATGTTTTTCAATCAACCTATCAATTAGGACTTTAGTCGTAATTGAAAAAGAAAATGAATAATAATTATTGATTAAATTCAAAGTAAAGCATAATTTATATTGGTGGAAAGCTAAGAATATCCTTTCAAAACCCTTTTTGTTTCATCAATTTTGGATAAAAATAAAGTTGTCAGCCACATGGGCCATTATATCACTTACATATCGCAACTTTTTGGCCCGTCATGATCCTGCACATACCCATTGGACCTTTGCCCTTGTGGGAACATCATGAATTACCTAAAGGGTTAAGAAAACACTTTCCATGGTTTCATGGTGATGGAGGTCAACATCTTGATGATCATATTTTTTCCTTCTCAATGACTTACACCATTTTGCACATGGCACATGAAGACATTGCTATGCGTCTATTCATGGAGAATCTTGTTGGGAATGCTATTGACTTGTTCAATCATATGGAGCTAGGTTACACTACAAACTAGGCTACTATGAGTGAGAAATTCTTGGTGAGATTCAAGCCTACTGAAGACAGTCATTGGTTGTTTTCCCAACTTGAAAATTCAAAGATGGAGTACAACGATCCCATGAGAGAGTTTGTGGCAATATTTAATCATCTTGTTACATGAATTTCTTATACACTTAATCCATCACCGAAAATTCTGATGAGATGATTCATAAATTCTCTTCCATTAGAGATAGCCCTCTTCTTGAAGATGGTCAAAGAAACAAAATTGATAGAGGTGCAGGGTGATCCCACAATAGTGGTTTACAATTTTTGGCCAAATTGGACACTGAAATTATTATTTTTAATTAAATCTTCACATTCAAGCACTTATAGCGGCTAAACAGTGAGGAATTTAAAGATGATACAAATTAGAGTCTCATCACGTTTTGTCTGTAGATTATAAAAATATTTTTTTCAAAATTGTTGAAATAAGATTGCACTTCTTTTTCCATCTCCCACAAAAATTGGTTTTTTTCAGAAAACAACATTTTTAAAAAGTGATGCTCACCGTATACAACATAACTTTTTTTGTATGACGGATAAAATTCTATTTTTTTTGAATTTAGATTTGCAACTATGATATCTAGCACTTTCATTTGGTCTCATAGTTTTTCATCGAATATTTTTTCCTTAATAAAGTTTCAAAGTCAAACCAATTGCCATTCATACATAGGCAGACTGTGTACAACATAACTTTTTCTTTATGTATCAAAATTCAATTTTTATTTTTTTAATGGATCAAGGAAATCAATACCCAGCACAAACATATTTTTTAAAAAATTATTTTGATAATTTGCTGTTTTTCCACATGTGTAAAACAAAGAGCTTGATTTTCGGTGAAAAACCTATGTTTAATAAAACTAAAAAAACACATACATAATAAAGCCAAAACATATTAATATTATATTCATGCGATAGCTCATTTTGAGGAATACCATAATAATTTGAAATAAATTTTAAATGAATTCATTTGATCCCCCAAAAGGTAAATCAAAAGTGATTTTTTATCAGCATTTTGATAGGTGTAAAGGAGATTCATTTATAGGTATGGTTTAAAACTAGCAAGGTTCTATCCAAGGGGGTTTGATCTAAGGTGGTTTGATCAAACCCTCTTGAATTGGAATCCTTAAAATGGAACTTTTAAAGGCTTAAATCATTATATTTTCTAAAAACATGTGATTTTAGCAAGAATCAGTTCCTCTCAGAAATTGTAAACCAGCTTTGTGGGATCACCCTGCAAGAACATGCCATTGAGTTGGATGATAATATGATCGCCTTCAACAAGATGAGGAAGGATTCAATCAGAATTCTAATTCAGAGTTTTGTAGGTCCCTAGATACATAACATAGCCAATGAGATGCTTGCACTACCACAACCATAATACCAACCTCAACAATTGTATCAACCAAAGAGAAATAAATTATATCCTTTCAATCATCACAGGCCATGGTTGCCAGCACCTCCACTGAGACCAACAGTTGAAGTTGCAAGAAATGCAATATTTTTTTCTCTCCATGATATCAATGCACATACCTATTCTACATGTCCCTAGAATTTAAGAATGAATCAAATCATGGGATATGTTGATGTTGCACCTAGTTTCAATTTTTTCCATACACCAGGTTCAAATGTTGTCTTACCATAGACGAACAACTTTAATGGTGACTCTACCGTGGGATACTCTAAAAGTGAACCCATTATTGAAGGAAATGAAGAAATTCACCACTACTCTCTTGTAGTAAATCATGAAACACATTCTATGCCTATGTTTACACATGTTCTACACTTGCAAGCACATAAAGAAGAAGAGAGACTTAAATCTAACAAAAAGAAAAAGAAGTTGATTTTGCTTCTAATCTTAGGCCTTCTTAGGAGAATGTTAAAGTAGTTTCTCAAAAAAATTCTTCAACAAATTTTGATATTGTAGACTCCCTAATGAAGACAAAGGTGTAGATTTATCAATTGGAGTATCTTCATGATCGTCTTGGGCAGTTGCATAAAATAATTAAACATGTAAAGAAAAAAGATTCAATCCAGCCTACATTACTCGAGTCATGTATTCCAGCAGAGGAAAAGCCCAAAAATTTCTATATATCTTTGTATATAGGAGGGTACAAGTTGAGAAATTGTATTATTGATTTAGAAGCCTCAGATAGTATCATTCATTCACAAGTAATGAGTGGATTGGGAATTTCATGCATAAAAAATCTCAAATATCCTTTCCTTTGTATTATAATAGGTCTTTTAGCAACTACCAAAACATGTTTGAACAACACCTTAGTGTCAAAGATGTGGAAGTCACCATGAATCAATACTTCCAACTTTCGATGATACAAATCTGCACGTGTAACTTGTGATTTCTTAG
Source organism: Sequoiadendron giganteum (assembly GCA_007115665.2). Classification (NCBI taxonomy): domain Eukaryota; kingdom Viridiplantae; phylum Streptophyta; class Pinopsida; order Cupressales; family Cupressaceae; genus Sequoiadendron; species Sequoiadendron giganteum. The sequence continues at coordinate 532,985,081 of CM021108.1, forward strand.
GGAAATCCTCCAAATCAAACTCCTCTTGAAGACAATCAAGGTCTTCAATTACTTGCTTGATTCCTTCAGTTCTTAGTTCATTCTCTTGCTATTTGATACATTTAAAATCATCTAGTTGATCTTCTACCTTGGTTAGAGCCAACTAAGAATTCTCTAGCATGTCCTTTGTTGATTCAAGCGCAAGAGTGAGCTTATCAACCTTTCCCTATTTTCTTTGAAATGCACTAATGACCTTCTTTGTAAATTCATAGGCATATCCCAATCTCTAATCCAACATAAATATTCTGATTTCACAATCTCCAAGGAGTCTTTGATGAATTTCAAATTAAGGAGAGTGACTCTAGTGTGTTATCTTTCCCATCTCTCTTCAATTTGAGCCTTCCAATAGAGTTCTTCAATTGGATTGTGTGTGTGGTCAAATATGGGAAGAGCTTGCACTTCATTTTTAATAGAAACTATGAATTGACCTTCCCACTCATAAGTATGCAAGGATGGTGATTTTTTGATCTATAGGCTATATTTTAAAATCAAGACTTTGTTTATTGACTTCTTTTCCCTCATAGTTGCAACAAAAATCTTGTTTTTCATCACCCACTAGCTGAAAATGCTTGAGATCATGAAGAGGATACGAATCTACAAATTCTTTGGGCCTTTATTTACCATCAGCTTCATGAAGAGGTGAATAAATTTTTTCTTTGAGAACTTCTTTAAAATTTTCATCATCAAGAGCCCTATGGTCTTCTAAATCTACTTCCAAATCATTATCACTTTGATCAAATGTGAAGGAAAACCCAAACTCAAGCATAAAATCTCCACAGGTTGCTGATATAGAATCCTCATCAAGATCCATTTCATCATGCCCCTCTACTAGATTCACTGAGAAGTGAGGCTAATATCTTGTGTGCATATGAGTTTCCACTAAACATTAAAATTATTATTACTAGAATGAAGAAGTTGCTCATGAATAGATATTTTTTTGAAAGTTTTAGTAGCAAAAAAATCTTCTTTAATGGCCCCAACCATCTTAATTCAATTCAACAACAATTTGATAGGATAATCTGTGAATGATAATCTACACCTAGCTTAACATAGACAGACATAAGAGCATTAATCATTCAAAAAGCACAAAAAATAATTCCCTATGAAATTATTGATCATACTAAAAGATAACATGAAACCAAAGCACAAATACAAATCAAATGAAAGCATGTGAACAAACTAAGTATCAAACCTCTATTCCATAGGGGGATTTGTGTCACTTGTATGTGGAAAGTGGCTCTTTCGAGCAATCCCTTGTGATAAGCTCCAAGATCCTTTGATGTGAAGATGATGAAATTGATACAAAAAAGTATAGTATAATCAAGCTAAAATGATATGAAAAGCATGGGATTCATGAATGAAATGAGTAGAATAACAATGCATGAAGTTGTAGATCCATATTCAATAGAGAAAGTCTTTATTTATAAGAGAGAAGTGTTGAAGAATGAATGAAATTGGTAGATGTGGGACTAAAATAGGGACCAATAGTATTGTGACACTTTTCACAAGGCTAATGAAGGCCATGGGGATATGTGTGGAGCACATTTTAAAAAATGTAAAGAGTTAAGGCATGTAGGTGATATTGTAAGGGTATGTAAGAGAATTGAAGGCATATGGTTGAGGGTGTAAGAGGGAAAAAATGTCATGTAAGTGGAATTGAATGCTCTAGTAAGAGGAATTTAAGACCTTTGTAAGAGGTTTTAAAATATTTTGGAGGGAAATTTAATGAATGGGTAGTTGAGGGGAATATTCCAAAGAACTTACCTTTGTGAGGGAAAATAGGCTAATTAGTTAATTGAAAGAAATGAATTTCATGTGCAAATTGGTTAGTAAACCAAAGGTTTATTTGACCAAGGTGGAGTTAAAATCTAGAGAAATGGATAATGAGGATTAAGAGGTGATTAAGTTTAATCAATTCAAAATTAATTAACTTAAGTGGGCTAAGGGATTTATGAAATTTGTTTAAATAATTAGATTTATTTAATCAAATGAGAGGACATAAGGTTTTAATTGAATAGTTTGATTTATTTAATTAAATGAGATGAACATTACTAAGAAGAGGATGAATTAATCTGCTATAATTTGATTATTTGATTTAATAGTAGAAACTGATGAATTCAACTAAAAAATATATATTATTTCATTAAATGGGTAGAACAAGAGAAATTTAGGAAGAAACATTGTTAGTAATCAACTTCAAATGTGTAATACTGATCAGGACTATTTAAGTATCTACATAATCAATCATGGATGTAAATGATGGAGGAAGACAGTGAATATATAACTCTTTGTTGGAATTCAAATCACTTTTGTAACCTCCAAGAGGGACACCCAAACAATTATTAGAAATAATAATTTAAAATACCTTTTTGGTTCAACTTCCTAGGCGTCCAAAAGGCTTTTGGCAAATATTTCACTTTTAAATATTTAATTCTTCAACTTTGACATCCACATAAAGTCCCTCTTTTAAAAATAAATTGAAAGTCATACATCTAGGAATGGGGTCCAAAATTAATAATAAAAAATAATTTGACTTAAGTTAAACCTTTCCTTTTTGAGCCCAAGAAGACTGGAGACACCTTGGCCAAATTGAACTACCTTACTATAAAAAATAAACAATGTGTTGAACTGCTGAACTATAGCTAAAAATAACATTGCTATAATTAGCATTGTAAGCGTGAATAAGGTGTAAAGCACATAACACACTTCTTAATAAGACATTATATCAAAGACAAAGTTGAATGAATCAAATCAAAGCAATATTCAATTGAAAGCGTCATATTGTTCTCTATCCTCAAAGATTTCTTAAACCACTATTGCTCTCAGATCGTGAGGACACTATGATTGTTAAAATGACAATTCAAAGAACGAGATGGATGCTAATGCAATGATATGGAGCTAAATAGATAATACTAGATGATAAATAAACTAAACTAGCATGAATTGCCATGAAACAAATAATTGCAGCTACAAGAGGCAGCCATGGTATGAAAGTTTGATTGCTAGATATTGAATGCTTGATGCTTGATGTGTTTGATGCTTGAATTCCTACAGAGTAAGAGTGCCTAAGTTAGATTATCTGGATCTTTTCTTGGTTCAATAAGGTTGTATTTATAGAATTACTGGCTATAGAAATGCATAGGGAAGACATTAAGAGGCTTGGATTCAATTTGGAGAATTGAATGGTGAAAGATGGAGGAGATTGAGAGAAATTTGGAGATTGTCTCTACCCATGAAAACACCAGGCAAGAGAAGAGGAAAGATTGATGGAGGAGGATTGAGAGAATATTTTGGAATTTGTCTTCAATTTGTCTCCAAAACTTCCTGTGAAGTTTCAAAGCATTAATTGTGACATATTTTAGACATAAATTAGACATAAGATATCTAATTCATTTTTGAGGAATTATAGATGGAATATTCCTTGTGCTTTTATTCAAATATTTTGATTTATTTAAATTAGCAAAAGAAGGATAAATAATTTAATAAAACAAACTATAGAAGTTGTTTATTAAATTAAACAAAAGAATATGGCAATTAATCAATAAAGTGTTTTGATATTTATTTAATTAATTTAGGATCGATGTGATAGAATAAAATAGGAAAATGATAATTAAACCAAACAAAGTATTTAATTTTGTTTATTTAATTAAGATGAATTTAAATGTGAACTATATAAATAGATATTTCTATTTATTCGATAGTAGAGGAAATTAGGATAATTAATCAAATAATTTGTATTTAATTAATCAGATGCTTCAAACCATTTTTAGGTGTATACATTTTCCCCCTCTTCGAAGTGATGTGTTTACACGTTGATTCGAAGAAAATTTTGCTGCTACTACCAGGATTGATGATAAAGAGAAAATAATTCCGTATGCCCCAGACATTGATTTTCAGATAATTGTTGATAATATGCCCCCTCGGGAGATAGATTAATGATTTGATGATGTGTAGAATTTTTTGAATTTTTATGATTTTCTGATGATTTGATGAAGATATGATATGAAATAATTTATCTCCCAACAAATGTTGAAGAAATATAGTCTGTAGATGAATTTCAATTAATTCCATGGATAAAATTAATCAAAATATAATAAAACCCCTCAAAAATCCATTTTCAAAAATTATATATAGTCCAAAAGGTCATTTTCAAAGTCATTTGCACTTTTAAGTTTGAATAATCCTTGATAGAGACATTTCAGCCAGCTGGAGTAGGATGCCAATCCCTTACCACACTCATCATTTCGAGAGCATTAGACATCATCGACGACCGGCTGTGTATGGACCTCCGGTATGTACCCCTTAACCTCCTCGTACTTGATGAAATTTTGTTTTTTATGCATTTTAAATGTTTAAGTGTATTTTTCCTGTTTTAGAGCTTCGAAGCCGCGTTGTAGCACTTTCACTCTGGTGTAGCGCTTTCAGTTTGTAGATTATCGCTTTGAGATTTAGCGCTTGCATTAAATTCTCTAGCGCTTCCATAGGGTAAAGTAGCACTTTCGATGATATAGCACTTCGGATTTGAATTTTAGTGCTATGATGTCGGATTTTAGCGCTTAGAGAGTTCTAGCACTTTGATTTGGTTGATTAGTGCTTTCATGGTCTGTTCTAGCACTTCTGGTAAAGCGATGCTTTGATGGACTATTGTAGCGCTTTGATGCGAAAAAGTAGCGCTTAGGGTCTTTTAGCGCTTTAGATGCCTGTTATAGTGCATCGGAATGCTGAAGTAGCACTTTCGAGATTCAGCGCTTTGGGTGCCTGATTTAGCGCTTTTAACTAATAAAGTAGCACCTTTGGGTTTTTAGCGCTTTGGGTGCCTGATTTAGCACTTTCATGTCAAAATTGATGATTTTGACTTAGATAATCTTGATTTTGTCACTTTTGATCATGTCCATTCTTCGGATTGGTATGATTTGATAATCCAAATTTTTGATGTTGGATTGTGATGATTTAAATAAGACTACCTTCTCATGATAGGCGAGAAGAAATCCTATTGGTGATGATCCTCATGATAGGCGAGGAGATGATTCAATATCTGATAAATCTCATGATAGGCAAGATTAGATAATGTTTGATGAGCCACATGATAAGTGAGGTTTGTTGATGTTCGCCCATGAATTTTGATCAAAAATTCATTCCAAATTTTTGGAATAGACTTGATAGTAGAATGACTTTTGATTTCTTGACATAGTTCACTGATTGTGGATTTTTCATTGTGATGATAGGAGCATTTGGGTACTCTCCAGATGCGAGAGAGGTTTCCTTGGACCATGGACTTGATACCTCATCTGACACCAAATGAGCTTCAGGTTATAGGTTGATGCGGCTTGACCAGTTTGCTTGACATGCCCCAGATTAGGATTAATTGGGGTTTGTTGACTACTTTGGCTGAGAGGAGGCATAGTGACCACAACACATTTCATCTACCCACTGGCGAGATGACGATCACACCTGAGGATGTGTGGTGGATTCTATGCATTCCATTCATGGGAGAGATTGTAGTGTATGACTCTCATAGGACCGGTGGTAGAGATTCTCTTCGTAGGGTATTTCAGGATCAGGATATTAAGGGTCTGAGCATCTGATGGAGGAGGATCGCCGATTCCTACACGACACTACCAGTAGTGCCTGCTGGCTTTATTGGAGGTTTCCTTTGCCCTGATCGTAGGTCAAAGGGATTCCTCGTGGGCTAGGGTAGGACATTGGAGAGCATGATGGTACATGGTACTAGATATGCGTGGGGGATGTGCATGTTGGAACATCTTTATCATGATCTTCATTCGGTTGTGTACATAGGAGCGTGAAGCTTATCAGCAGGGATGACCCTGTTACAGGTGTGGGCATGAGAGCACTTCTCTATTGCTCGGCCATTCCCAGTGGTAGATAGACCAACAGGCAGACCCTATGTGTTTAGATACAAAGGTCAGCTTACACAGGCCCAGATGAGAAAGTTAGAGCACTAGAGGAGGGTGTTTGATGACACAAAGACCATTACCTGACATCCATACCTCGATTCTGAGCAGTGGGATGAGGATGATGCAGTGTTGGGATACCTTTGTGATTCCATGTATCTGATCGGCCGGACACCATTTGTTTTAGAGACATTCCTGTTGTGTCGAGTGTACCGATAGTATGGCATCATGCAGTGTATGCCATAGGGAGTAGCCCATTACACTAGGCAACAGATGGATATTCCTGATTGGGAGCCCTTTCTATCATATGATACTTTAGTAGAGGGATACAGGGCACTGTAGCCATCACCCTAGGATATGCATAGAGATATTGTAGAGGCACCAGTCACGGAGGAGTATGTTACATTCCTGGCCTTGGTTCCACATCCTCACATTACAATCCCAGATGAGCCAGCACCACTACCAGTAGAGGAGGATGCGGTAGAGGGGTCTCTAGAGAGTGAGGGTGATACTTCGACAGGCAGTAGCATAGAGAGTGGCAGTGATGGTAGCAACAACGATGACAGCGATGGTGGCAGTGGAGGAGATAGAGGAGTAGGGCTAGCTATTAGTGGTTCATCATCTAGTAGGCATCGCAAGAGGCGAGCAGTGACAGTGCCACCTATGAATCATCAGAGATAGATTGCAGGTCTCCAAGCACAAGTTTAGACACTACAGGGGCAGTTGGTACATGCCAGGGGTATGCTCGTTCAGACCCAGATGCAGATGCAGGCTCAGGCTCAGGCTCAGGCTCATGCTTAGGTGTTAGCGCGGGTTTAGGGATAGTTAGTCGCTGTACAAACATAGGTTGCCACTTTGACAGCTGAGCGAGACAGTGCTCAGCAGATTTATTAGAGGGCACAAGAGACAGCAGAGACCCTATAAAGAGTGGATGATGGCACCTCAGTAGGAGATTATATGAGGGAGGTTCTGCGGGCTGGCTGAGAGGTAAAGTTTTATAGAGGCAGGTATCATGATGCAGTGCCTACTGATTGCAGAGTTAGTTATGCTACATCGAGATCCGGGCAGACCCATATTCGGATAGTCAGTGAGGGTGTGACACAACCTCCATGTAGATATTCCAAAGATCCTAGTTCTTTTGGAGGTGGTGGTGGTACTGGTCCTTCCAGGGGTGGTGTTGGTATTGGTCCTGTTAGACCCGCACAGTCTGGCAATAGCAGATCGTAGATGTTATTGTGATTCTCCCTTTGAGCCATGATGTATATTATGATGTAGTTCATTTTTGATGATGTATCTTTATGTTTAGACTTCACTGTATACTTGACACTGATGATGATATATATATGAGATGCAGTTGATGTGATTTTATGATTGTTTATGATTTCTATGTGATGGATGCATTTATTATGTTGATCTATGTAATATGTGATGATTTAATTTCAAATGTGATGTTGTAATGCTTTTATTTGATGCAATGATTTAATGATAAATGTATTTTTAGAATACATGATATATGGATGTATGGTGTGATGTGATAATGATAAAAATGATGATTATATGATGGATTGATACTATGATGATGTAATGATAAAAATTGATGATCCGGTGAATGATAAAATGCATGAATGTAATGATAATAATGACATGACTTGCTTTTATTTTATATGTGATAAAATGTATGGATGGTAAATGATGTATGCCTATGATGTTTGATGGAATTGAATGATGAGATGATGATTCCTACATGTTTTTGATGATGATTTTTGAAATTATGTCAAGTATACTCAGTTTATGTGTAGATAAGATAATCATTGATAGGAATCCTTTATGCCACAAATAGTTTGTAGATAAATGAATATCATGAATGCAATCTAATTTTAACATGCAACTATATGCAAAACGATTGTCATTTTAATAGTACTTTTGTGCTTTTTGTCATCATAGAGCTTTATTGGATGTTGAAAGTGAGTACATGCGTCAATGGTGTGTGTTAGACCAATGACGACTTGAGTACTTCTTTCATGATTTTTGATATTGCAAGCAAACACAAGAATCTAAGTATGATTTAATCGAGATGACTTGAGCATTCATTGCATAAACAGGCAATGGTTAATCATTTTAATGTGTGAATTCTGAATGTCATTGGTGATACATTTGCATAGCACATCCCCCAACAATTCATACATTTATATGATTAACTTACAAACAACAGAGAATAAAAACATCATTCTTCTTCCTTGTTCCTCTAGTTCAATACATCATTGAGTTACTCCAAAGAAATGATAATCAAAAATATAATATATCCATTTTTGACTTAGAGTGTCTCATTCATTATTCAGATTTTTAGATCATCCATCCTGATTTTTCCGTTGTTTTGTGATTTTCAAGATTTTGACCAAAGACCTAACCTACTAACCTATCCTAGGGGTCTCGAGGGTTGATCAAATATTAGCCTTGCCTATGTTACACATGCAGAGACCACGTATTTCAACTGACTCAGATCTATGTTTTTGGATTTTCGATATGATATGGATGGTTGATACCTCTGACGATGATTGATGTTGCGCTTTGATCTTTGTTTTTGGTTATCTTCTATACTGTTGTGTGCCCATTTGATGGAATCGATGTTTTTGTTGCCCCTAGTGATATCCAGATGTTGCCCCCAAGCTTTGGAGTGATACTTGACTTTTTAAAAATGATTTTGATATGGATGCATAGATGGAAAGACTACTGACATGATATAAAATGGTATTGATTGCAAGACTAATGATCCTGATATATATCAAAATAGATGGGAAAGTTGATCTTAGAATCACATACGATGCCTGTTTCCAGGTTTTCACCTTATGCTTGATTACACTCTTGTGTTTTTATGTATTTCTCATTTTTCTCTTTTTCTTTCTTTTTGTTTTTTCTATATTTCTTTTTTTTTTAATATATTTTTGCGTTGCCAAGATGCCTACTTGCCAGGTTTTCATCAAGGGAACAATTTTCAGAAGTTTGACCCGTGCATTAGGAGATTCAAGCATAGAATTTTTGAAGATGAATATTGTTGATAGGTTCATCAAACAAATCCCCTTCTGACATTGATAACTGATATGCTCTTGATCCATACACTGATATGACGACAAAGGGATGAAGCCAGTTAGGCTCAAATTTTCCTTTCTTCTCCCTATCTTGTTGATTCCTAGGGTTTTCTTTTAGTACCAAGTCACCAACCTGAATGATCCTTGGTTTTACCTTGTGGTTGTAACTTCTTGACATCCTCTAGATAAGCCGTTAGATGATTAACAGCTTGTTGACAAAGCTCATCCAACAACTCTAGTTCCTGTAGTCTAGATACCCTATAGTCTTCATTTGAAATGATACCTCTGAGTGATACACGAAGGGATGGAATCTCAACTTCAATAGGCAATATGGCTTCTGACCCATATACCAATGCATATGGTGTGGTTCCTGTTGGTGTTTTGATACTTGTTCTGTAGGCCCATAGTGTGGGATTGAGTTGAACATGCCAATCACGTCCAACATCGTTAATCATCTTTTTGAGAATTTTGAGTATTATTTTGTTTGAGGCCTCTGCTTGGCCATTCCCTTGAGGATAGCACGGTGTTGAAAACCGATTTTGGATATGAAATTTATCACATAGTTTTTGGACATCTTGATTCTTGAAAGGTCGTCCATTATCAGTGATAATGGATTGAGGTATTGCATACTGACATATTATGTAGTTCAAGATGAAAGAGGAGATTTGCTTCCCAGTGATGGTTGTAAGAGGTACTGCTTCAATCCATTTTTTAAAATATTATGTAGCTGTTATAATGAACTTGTGTCCATTGGATGAAGATGGATTTATTTTTCCTACCAAATCTAGGCCCCATTGACAAAAAGGCCATGTCGATGTGAAGGGATGCAATTCTTGTGCTGGTGCATGAATCAGATTGATGTGGATCTGACACTTTTGACATTTCTTAACAAACTGGTAGGATTCTTTCTCCATGCATGGCCAATAATATCCCAAATGAAGGAGTTTCTTAGCTAGAGTTGTCCCACTCGAGTGAGTGCCACAAATACCCTCGTGACCTCCTGTAAGGTCATTTCAGATTCGTTGTGTTCAAGACATCAGAGTAAAGTACCATCAAGATCTCAACGATAAAGTATGTCAACGATTAAAGTATGTAGTGCAGATTGGCAGATGAAGTTTCATTTTTGGTTTCTGGATAGATTAGTAGGAAGGACATCGTTCTTCAAGTAAGCATAGGTCGTTTCATAGATGGAGGTTTCAGTGGTTTCTATATGGCAGATGGTAGCAGATTCTGGATTATTATGGGAAGAACATGATACTTGTTCTACCATAAACTCATAACAAACACGCTTCTCAGGCAATTGTAGTAATGATGTAATTGTAGCCATAGCGTCTGTAACTTTGTTCTCAGCTCTTGGAATTTGATCAAAATTGATACTGACAAAGGATTGTTTTAGATTATCTATTTGTTGCTTGTAGGGCATCAAATTTTCATCTTTTGTTTGGTACTCATCATTTACTTGATAAATAACCAGTTGAGAGTCCCCATATACCTGTAAGTCCATGATTTTCCATTGAATTTCTATTTTGACCCCAATGATTAATACTTCATATTCTGCCACATTATTTGTACACTGAAACATTAATCTATATGATTTTGGAATGGTTTGTCCTTGTGGAGAAATGAACAAAATTCCTGCTCCTGATCCTCGCTCTGTATACGATCCATCAAAATATAATATCCATTGTTGGGGCATCATTGTCAGAATATTTGCATCTAGAAACTCCATGGTCATTGGTCGATCATATGGTAAAGGATTCTTTGCTAATTGTTCAACGATTTCCTAACCCTTGATTACCTTTCTCTCTACATACTGAATGTCAAATTCGCTTAATAGCATGACCCACTTTGCCAGTCTACCTGTTAAGGCAGCCTTAGTAAGCAGATATTTTACAGGATCGATCTTTGCTATTAGCTTGGTTGTATGAGTTAGCATGTAGTGTCTCAGTTTTTGAGTAGCGAATACCACCATCAAGCAATATTTCTCTATAAAATTTTAATTGATTTCATATCCATTTAAATTCCGGCTGATGTAATAGATAGCATGTTCTTTTCCTTCATAATCCTCTTGCGCTAATAGTGCCCCCAAAGAGATATCTATTGTGGCAATATACAATATGAGAGGCAATCCTTCTGTTGGTGGCATGAGAATAGGTGGTGACATTAGATACTATTTGATTTGATTGAATGTTGTTTCACACCCCTCATCCCACTTGAAAACTATATTTCTATGCAATAGATGATTAAAAGGATGACTTTTGTCCGCCAGCTGGGAGATAAATCTTCTAATCGATTGGAGCCTTCCCTGTAGTGATTTGAGTTGACTTATATTATTAGGAGGTGGCATCTCCATAATTTCTTTGAATTTCACTAGATCAACTTCAATGCCCTTTTCCGAGACAATGTACCCTAATAGTTTTGCTGATGTGACCCCGAAGACACACTTCTTGGGGTTTAACCTGACATTGAATTTTTTCATCTGTGTGAAGATTTTGTCTAGCATATGCAGATGTCCTTCCCTAGTAGTAGATTTTTCCAATATGTCATCTACATAATCCTCCATGAAGGTGTGCATCATATCATGGAAGATTGTCGTCATTGCTCTTGGATAAGTGGCTCTTGTGTTCTTTAGACCAAATGGCATGACATTCTAGTAGAAGGTTCCCCATGGACCTGTGAAAGCCATCTTTTCCCAATCTTATGGGGCTATTTTTATTTGATTGTACCTAGAGAAACTGTCCATGATTGATAACATGGCATGCCCTGTCGTCAAGTCCACGATGATGTCTATATTTGGTAGTGGAAAATCATCCTTCGGGCATGCTTTATTTAGGTCTCTGAAATCTGTACATATTCTGATGCTATTGTCTAGCTTTGAAATATGTACAAGGTTTGATATCCATTCAACATAGTCTATAGACCGTATGAATCCAACATCCAATAATTTCTTTAGCTTCGCCTTTACCATCAATGCGATATGGGGATGCATTTTTCTTAATTTTTGCTTGACAGGCTTGATTCCTGCGGGCAAAGATAAATGATGCATGAGCAGATTTGGGTCTAATCCTGGTATATCAAAATATTACCAAGTGAAGTTGATGCTTCTTTCTGTAAATAATTTGATGAATTTTGGTCTTTCTTTGTCTTTCATGGATTCCACTAGATGTAGGATTCTTGCCTTATCTTCAGTGCCGATATTCATAGACTATGTTGGTTCCACTAGGACTAATGATCGGTCATGGTAATGTTCTGGAAGAGTGTCAAATCTTCCATCCTTCAGTGCCTCAGAAAGGTCTTCACTGTTAGATGCGTTCTTTATTTTTTCTTTTTCCAGATCTAATGCTGCTATAGAATGGTTTTCACCATTAGATCTATTTTTCTTTTTTTCACTCTTGCAACTAGAAGATTTGACACCCTCCTGCCGAGTCGTGTTGTTATGAGTATTATAGACAAAACTTGTACTAGGTTCGCTATGACATAGGAAATTCATGATGGCATCATCATCTGTAAATCTTGGCACAGTTAGGGGTTCGACAATCTCCCAGTCAATTAGTTCAGGGTGGATTAAAGGCATGAGGTTATTAGATTCATTGGGGTTGATGGATGTAAGGGTTTGGACTACCATTTCATCATAGTTGTTTATTGGAATATTGAGGTCCATGATGGTACTTTCTTCCAGATTGTCTAGTTCACTCGAGGTCTGTTCGTCCGCACTCGAATCATTGATATTTAGTGACACTGGCACGATTGGTCCAGACCCCGAGCCTTGGCCCTCCTCACATGTAGGTGTATATTTCTGAATGATGTCAATATGAATATCTATGAAAGAAACATCAGAACATGAATCCCATTCATATTCATTTGAATCTGTCTCAGAGCTGTTTCTAAGTTGAAGGATTCTTTCCATAGTCTTCTTTTCCAGTTCCTGTTTTTCTTCACTAAAGTATCCTAGTCCCGACTTCTCTTTTGTGTGGAGAGTGAGGGGTGTAATAGGCTCTATGATTCCCTCCTTTCTGAATCCAACAGGTCCTTGTCCTTCATACCACATTTTTTCTAAAATAGCTTTTCCTTTTCCATATTTATCAGTGTTGATGTTGACATTTTTGACACTGCTTTTTGATGTAGAGGGTTCCTCACCTTTGTAGAGCCAATCCAGGATCACTTTGTTTTCTGTTTCATCCTCTATGGTACCCTTTTTGACAAACCTTTCTTGAAGAACTCTGACCGGTAATGATGTTTGAGGTTTTATCATAGATGGTTGATCATATGTCCTGGGAGATGGCATTAACTGTGATAGGTTAAGCAATTGCTCCATAGAATATGTTCCCATTCCTTTGTCAGTCAGTTGTACTTGCTCTTGAAACTTTTGTGATAAAGATGTTTGCTGATCTGGATTATCTATTGATTGAATTTCAACAGGACTTGGTTCTTTTTGTTTACCCTTTTCCTTGACCCACTTGGTGGTGATACTTGGATGTTGTTCTTCATTGGATGATCGTGAACTGGAAGCTTCCCTATTGTGTGGCACCAAGGTATCTTGGGAGATTCTAATTGTCTCACAATGTTGAGGATGATTGTAATCAGAAGATATAGTTACCTCCTATCCATTTATGGGGAACTTCAAACATTGATGATATGTCGAAGGTACAGCTTGCATTTCATGGATCCATGGTTGTCCCAAGAGAATGTTGTATGTTAAATCTCATTCCAAGACTTGACATGCTATATGTTTCATCGTTGGCCCTACTTGAATGGGTAACACAATTAATCCCTTAGATGATCCTTCCTCCTCATCATATGCTTTGATAGTCATTTTTTGTCAAGCATCAATAACATTATCTGAATATCCTAGTGCACAGATTAAGTCGAGAGTGCAAATGTTCAAACCAGCTCCCCCATCTATTAGAACCCTCTTGACACGATGATTATGGATTAGGACTTCAATGTGAAGTGCAATATTATGGGGATGGTTTAGTGAGACATCATCTTGTTCAGAGAATGACAGACAATGTGGGGTAGTCAAATTCCCCACCATAGCTTGGAACTAGCAAACATTTAGATTCGTTGGTAATGTAGTGGCTATTAATGTTTGTTCTAAAACTTCCTTATGCAATGGTGATAATTTAAGGAGTTCTAGTATCGATATTTTTGCAGGAATGTTTTGTAGTTGATCGACAATGTTATAATGAGATGGAGGTTGTGTGGATCTAGCTCCTTTCAACATTACCTTGGATTGCCCCCTAGTCATAACATTTGCTGGTTGATGTTCTTGACGGTCTTTGATTTTTAAGACATTGATTTGATTGTCAGAGTTTTGTATGATTGGGAGCAAATCCAAAGGGGTAGTGTTGTTAATTATGGTTTCGCTAATGTCATGATCAATTGTATTATTAGTCTCTACTTTAGATAAACAAAGGATTGTTTTGTCATAGACGTGATTGATGTTCTTACCTTTGTAGTTTGAGGATGATAATGCTCCTTTGTCATAGTTTGGCAAAGGACCTTTGAAGGCCGAGTGATCGTTACTGTTTTGGGGTGTTTCCACATATGCTTTGTTGTTGTTGATCAAGTCTTGTATTGTGTGTTTCAACTCCATACAATTGTTAGTTTTGTGACATTTTTTATTATGGAAGTTGTAGTAATCTGCATCATTCCACCATGGTGGTTTGACCTTTGGATCCTAGAATCGGGCTTCTCATGCAGTGATGAGGCCACTGGTGACCAATTCTTTGATTGTTGATTCTATTGTTTGGCCTAAAGGCGCGAACCTCCGCCAATTTGAGGGTTTCTGATATGACTGTGTTTTCACGATCTCATTGCTTTGTATGACATTTTACTTGACAGTTTGGTCATTGCTTTGATTCCTCGATGTAGATGCTGTTAAGTTAAAAACTGGTTTGGTATTTTGTGAATCATTCGTTGTTTCAATGGTAGTTGTGTTTTGATTCTTTTGCCAAAATTTTGGCTTGTCGTTGCTTGTGTTTTGATTGGAGGAGTTACTTGTGTTATTTGTTTTATCGTTGAAATGCTTGATAACTCCTCTTTTGACTAATGCTTCCTCAATTTTAAGACCATTTTCTATTACTTTTTCGAACATGGGAGGACATTATAATTCCAGTTTATAACTCGTTTCCTCAATTAAGTTGTCATTGAACAACTCCATATTTTCTTCCTCAGGAATGGGTCTAGGATATCTAGCGAACAGTCGTCGCCATCTTTGCAAATAAGATAAGAAAGTTTCCCCTTTGTTTTGTTTTAGGTTGTAAAGATCCTTTATTGTAACATCATGTTGGATGTTAAATGAGTATTGGGAGATGAACTTGTTGAAAAGTTCTTCAAAAGTCTTGATCCCTAGTTGTAGTTTTGAGAACCACTCCATACATGTACCTCCCAAACTTCTTGGAAATAACCTCATTAAGTAAGTTTCCTCTTGGGAAAACTCAAGGCTCATTGTTTTGAACTCCCGAATATGATCTATTGGATCTATTTTTCCATTGTACTTGTCGTACTTTGGGAATTCGCAGTGTCTTGGAAAAGGTATTAGGCCAACTATTGTGTCGAAAGGATAAGGACAAATGTCTTGTATCGCATATCTTTTAGTAATTCCTTTCATCATATCCTGTATCTGTTGTTGTAATAGTTGCATTTGGGATGTCAAAGAAGCAACTGGATCTATTGTTTGTGTGGATTGTAGTATTTCAATCTCACTTGTTCCAGGTGCTTCCTTCAAATGATTGACATAAAAGTCCTTAGGAAGTTTGGCAACTAATTTAGCTAACATCAAAAGATACTTCTCCATATCTTGTTCTAAGATTTTCTCCATAAATTTATGGAACTTGGGATCTTGTTGAGCTATTTGAATATCCTCTGGAGTTATTTCATTCTTATCATTGTGGTTCAGATTATTCCAAGGATTTTTCTCTGCCATTGTTTGGGATGTTTCAAGTTCTCTCTCTAAGAGTCTCTATTTTTGGGACCTAGTAAAGATTGGCATACAAATTTTTACCCTTTCTTTCGAAATGTTGATCTTATATGCTGGGAAAATGTCAATTGAACTTTCAACAAATTCGAATAAGATGACTGATCTTATTGATGCGACTATGTTAAAAATTTGATTACTATACTTGGTTTCATGATGAAGGATGATAGTATCCTAATGATGAAACTTCAGGTTAGTAATCAATTGTGTATTTGATTTTGACACTTGTGATTTGCAAGATCTTGTTTCAGTTGATAAGATTGGAAGTTTGTATAAACCTATCTGTTTTCAGTCTCTAGATAGTGAGTCTGATAAAAAGAAACTTGGTTCTGATAAAGATGGTGGATAAAATGACAGACTGACAGACTAGTAAAAATTTAGAACTCTTTGTTTTGAAAGTGCTAAAATAAAGGACAAAGGCACTATTTCACAGAAGCGCTAGAACAGAGTTCCGAAGTGCTTAAATAGGTGACAGAAGCACTATCTTGATAGAAGCACTAAAACAGTGCACGAAAGCGTTGCAAAAATTGATGGAAGCGATGTTTTGACAGAAGCACTAAAATAGTGCACGAAAATGCTATAGAAATTGATGGAAACGTTATTTTGAAAGAAGTGCTGAAACAATGCCCGAAAGCACTAGAAAAGATGATGAAAGCGTCATTTGATGAAAGCACTAAAATATAGATTGTAAGCGCTGAAACAATGCCCAAAAGCGCTATTTCACAAAAGCACTAAAACAGTGACCTAGGATTCCAGAGCTCTAAAAATAGGACTTTAAGACTCTCTATTGTAAAATATGATCTGGCCTTGTGGCATACTATATCATGGATTGTGGAAGATAAGAAGGATGTATACGCTAACTACGATTGTGATACTGAGTGAGAGCTCTTCTTTGGAAGAAGGCTTGTGAATAGAGTGGTTCTATTGCGTAATCTAAAGTATGACCCCTAGCAAAATCATGATATCTGTGGATGAATGTTCTATGTTGTAAAAAGAGTTTCTGATTTTCATATAAAAAATGTTATCTTCTCAATTTATCTCGATAACCGAAAGGTTTCTTGGGTTTTGTGATTTTGATTTTTCTCTTGACAAATGTGGTGGACTTCCACTTTCATTTCATAGATTTTCTGATCTAACTTGACTTTGTTGTTTTCAGGATGATCTTAAATATGATTTTAATGAATTTGTGAAAACACAGCAAGCAATTGTGAATAATTGTTTTAACTGAATAGATCGTGTATGTTCAAGAATCACGAATGATTCTTATTGATTTTGACGGGTTGTGTTTGATAATTGTATACAAATCAAACAGACTCACACTTAAGGATAAATGGGTCATCATTATACTCATAGCCCACATATTGAATTGCATTGATGCACACAGCCTTGTCACCCCCTAGAGGGTGCTCGCATTTTTGTCATTTCCAGGTGCGTACTTAGAGTTGGATTTCTCATCCCCTGAGCAAATGGTCCATGACAATTATATGGTGAGTGTCTTGGGGGCAGATTCTTCCCTCCCCTTGCACTGTGAGTATGAAAATGTATGGATACCGACTCAGCGAGATACTACTCTATGGTTCATAGATAGGGCTTTCGTGTGGTACAACAATTGATAAACTCCCTTAGGAGACCTCCCAATCTTTAGAACAAAGATTTTGGGGTGGTTATCTTGCTCACTACCGTCAAGTTGGACTTTCATCAACAACTTGCATTTTTATTATAGTGGGTTGGAATCCTTGGCTTTAGGTGTTTCCACTTAGGTTGTTCCCATAGGGTGAGTACTTTTTCCCACTATAGTAGGCCTTCTAAAGGATTTAATAAAGCGTAAATAGCATGAAGTAAAAGTGAATCTGGCACTTTGGTCACCCAATTAAGGGGAGAGCATAAGCCTAATCATCACAAGCACAATATATAAGTTGTTCTGTTTTAAGCCCAAAAAGAAATTTTCTAATCTATGTGAAGGTGTTGCTTCACAGAAATCATGTTTGTTCTTTTTAACTTGTATTGTAAAAATGTAATGACTATCCTAGGATTGATAAATTTTCTTTTAAGAAAACCAAAAAGTGGCTACCCTAGGATTGATATATTTTAGCAACCAAGAAGTGACTATCCTAGGATTGATAAATTTTAGAAAACTAGAAGTGACTATCCTAGGATTGATAATTTTTAGTCTAACTGTGAAAAAAATTAAAATCTAGCCGTGGCCGCATCAGATCCAGACTGAAATTACAAAAGCGTTGGAATAGTCCATCGAAGCACTATAACTCTTACATAATGTGCTAAAACATGAAAGCACCGAAATAGGACATCGAAGCGTCGAAGTTTGCCATGGAAGCGCTAAATCACCGATGCACTGAAACAAGTGACGAAAGCACTAAAGTTGAAAGCGTTGAAATTTTTGATGGAAGTGTTGTAGTAACATGGAAGCATCGAAATAGAGCACGAAAGCGCTATAGTATTTGACGAAAGCGCTAAAAGAAAACACGCCGTGAACCTGTATGACACTTTCCAAACAAAATTGTAAAATTGGGGTTAATGCCCCATGGTGGGCTCCAAATTGTAAGAGTGAATAAGGTGTAAAGCACATAACACACTTTTTAATAAGACATTATATCAAAGACAAAGCTGAATAAATCAAATCAAAGCAATAATCAATTGAAAGTGTCATATTGTTCTCTATCCTCAAAGATTTATTAAACCACTATTGCTCTCAGATCGTGAGGACACTATGATTGTTAAAATGACAATTCAAAGAACGAGATGGATGCTAATGCAATGATATGGAGCTAAATAGATAATACTAGATGATAAATAAACTAAACTAGCATGAATTGCCATGAAACAGATAATTGCAGCTACAGGAGGTAGCCATGGTATGAAAGTTTGATTGTTGGATATTGAATGCTTGATGCTTGATGTGTTTGATGCTTGAATTCTTGCAGAGTAAGAGTGCCTAAGTTAGATTATCTGGATCTTTTCTTGGTTCAATGAGGCTGTATTTATAGAATTCCTAGCTAGGTATGTGCAGGATCATCATGGAAAAAACAGGCCCTGAAGTGGCAATAAAAAGACAGAAAATCAGAGTTAGACAACTTGACGCAAAAAATTGAATAAGTTATCTATATTATTTCAAAAAAATATAAAAATAGAATCTATAGAAAATTGAATGTAGTTTCTAAGCTACTAGACCTTTATTTTTTAAAAATAAATCTATTTTCTGAAAATTTTAAATTTCAATGCAGTAGTATTTAAATTTCAGGGTAAAAATAAGAAGTAGGTGTCTGTCTGACCACCCTAACCACAATAAAATGATAATATTTTTTTATAAGATTTTATATATAAGTAGAGGACTCATGTCCCGATGTGATGCATATTTTTTTATAATTTGTTTCCAATTACATAATTAATTATGATATTTTTATTACAAATTTTAAAAAATATAAAAGCTCGTCTGTCTAACCACCTTATCTTGGTCAAAAATTCATGAAATTCATTTTTTTTTTTAATCCTATAGTATGTGAAGTATATAATGTAACACATGTTTTGGATTCAAAAAATGTGATGTCATTTGAAAGTTATAGATGTTTTTCAATCAGCTTATGAATCGGGACTTTATTCATAATTCTAATAGAAAATGAATAATAATTATTTATTAAATTCAAATTGAAGTATAATTTATATTGGTGGAAAGCTAACAATATCCTCTAAAAACCTTTTTCGTTTCATCAATTTTGGGTAAAAAAAAAGTCGTCAGCCACATGGGCCATCATATGGCTTACATATCGCCACTTTTTGGCCCATCATGATCCTGCACATACCCAGCTATAGAAATACACAAGGAAGACATTGAGAGGCTTGGATTCAATCTGGAGGATTGAATGGTGAAAGATGGAGGAGATTGAGAGAAATTTGGAGATTTTCTCTACCCATGAAAACACCAGGCAAGAGAAGAGGAAAGATTGATGGAGGAGGATTGAAAGAAGATTTTGGAATTTTTCTCCAAAACTTCCCGTGAAGTTTCAAAGCATTAATTGTGACATATTTTAGACATAAATTAGACATATGATATCTAATTCATTTTTGAGGAATTATAGATGGAATATTCCTTATGCTTTTATTCAAATATTTTGATTTATTTAAATTAGCAAAAGAAGGATAAATAATTTAATAAAACAAACTATAGAAGTTGTTTATTAAATTAAATAGAAGAATATGGCAATTAATCAATAAAGTGTTTTGATCTTTATTTAATTAATTTAGGATCGATGTGATAGAATAAAATAGGAAAATGATAATTAAATCAAACAAAGTATTTAATTTTGTTTATTTAATTAAGATGAATTTAAATGTGAGTTATATAAATAAATATTTCTATTTATTCGATAGTAGAGGAAATTAGGATAATTAATCAAATAATTTGTATTTAATTAATCGGATGCTCCAGACCATTTTTAGGTGTATACAAGCACTTACTAAAAATATCATATTGTTAAAAATAGTAAGTGACTCCAAACTCATTTTAAGCACAATCTGAAAAATTGTCATAACTTACTAACAATAGTAAGTCTAGAAAAAGTCGTCAGATGCAGATGCATGTTACACCATTCTGAAGCTCTTTGAAAACCCATAAAGACTGAAAAACCTTACTGCTAGACTCCTGCATGCAACCTCTCAAAAGCTCAACTGAAACCTTAAAAATTAGGAAACCCTAATTTCCCCATTTGACTAGCCTATGAGCCTCCAGAAATAGGCTAACATTCATTAAAAAGCGTAGGGCTAAAATGGGGACATTACAATAGACATGCCATGTTATTTTGTATACAAAATTGAGCTCTAATCTCCCCAATTATAAAGGACTATTCATATTTCCTATACTCACCTCATTTCAACATCATTGCTTAAAAGTAATAAATTGATATAAATTTTAGACATTGAATCAACATAACAATTATATAATAATATAAATATTTAGTGATTGAATTGCAAAAATAATGGCATAAGGAGAAAATATTGCCTTCCAAGCTACAATTTGATTTATAATATGAAATAGATTTCCTAAAATAATACGTTTCTTTATAGTAGATTTTCCAAGGTTTCTATGGAGTTTTGAAGAGGTCATTTATAAAATTATATCATAATCTCAATCATCTTCTCAAAGATGTAAAGTTGGTTCAATGAGGGGTTAACCTAGGAGAACTTAATCCTAGTGATTCAACAATCTCCTCTAAATTGTTTATAAATACTACCTTGATGGAATTAGATACATATAAGGCAAAGTTTAAGGGATCAATAGTGCAAATTTGTATTAATATGTTTGGATGTGATTATGATAGACTTGGATTTGGCTCTCAAAGATTTTTGAGACTATACAAAACTCAAAATATTTATCAAAATACAAATATTCATTTTTATATAATGACACCAACATTAATTCTTCATAGATACTTTCCAAATGAAATACATCTAATATTATTTAATTCCAAAATATTTATTACAATTATCAAATCACAATTACTAATTATATCTATTTAATTATTATCTTATTATTTATATTTATTTAATTAAAATTTGTATAAAATAATTTTTTTCCCTTACAATAATATAAAAGCTAAAAATATCCCAATAATCTTGGTCATAAAATAAAGTGAAAAATATATATCACAATACTTATGCCCCAAGTCAATACCCACTCATGAATCACATTACTTACGATTCAATCATTCACCATGAAAACCACCAGACATCTACGCACACGTTATTCACTCCCACACTGCCGTCACTGGTATTGCTACAAAATATTCTTCACCCCGGCAACTATTATTGACAGAGACATTCTTATACTCACAATTTAAGCATTCTACACAGACAAATTCTCATACTAGAAAACATTCTATTACTAAACCTTTTGAGGACTATTTCTACTAAATATATCAATTACAAACACTATAAATTTGAGTAATAGATGGAGCAACTAACCAGTAGATGAGAGAAAGGAGAAGTGAGTGTTGTAGTTCAAGCTGCAGCTATAACGTTGGGAATTACAACTGCACATAAGCCTCATATTTTTAGGCCCCTCATGGAACACACAAGTCTGCCCCACCATACTATTATTGATATTGTTCCACTAAGTCCAATAGCAAATCCCAACCCCACAGCAATCACAGAGACGTGTTCATCCACTTTACTCCACACTGATTTACCCACCATTTCTGAAGGAGACGACACTGTTGAACTTTTATTCTGCTTGCAACTTTGTAAAGGGAACCCGCATAAACATCCCAAACTTCCCTGGTACGATCTCTCATCAAAAGTCATAAATTGTGTTAGTCATAAATTGTGTTCCTCGAGGTATTGGTCCACAAAGGCGATTGAAGGATACATTCCAATAGCTCAACTTGGACAAATTAGACAGCTCCTCAGGTATTTCCCCACTCAGCTTATTTCGAGACAAGTCCAACTGCTCCAGAGGTTCTATTTGCCCCAAAGATGCCGGTATCTTTCCTTCCAATTGGTTTTCAGACAGATTTAGCAACCTTAACTGAGACAGATTCCCTATGTTTGGTGGTATTTCCCCTTTTAAATTATTGTTTGACAGATCCAGTATAGTATTTGCTGCCAGCAGATATTCTAGCCTATACTCATTTCCTTTTATTTTGATGGCTATATCCTCATAGAGTGTATTGCCCATGTTTTGTGAAACTTTAGGGTCACTAAATCCCTTCAGACCTTTCAGAATAGAGGGAATTCTTCCTCCGAATTCATTATTGGATAAATCCAATACTTGCAATCTGCTGAGATCCGTGATCCATAGAGGAATATCTCCCTTAAACCCATTAGAGCTAAGGCTTATAACCCTTAGCTGTAGACAATTTGCAAGAGGATGTGAAGAAAGCTCACCTATCAATCTGTTCTTGCTGAAATCAAGAAGAGTAAGGTTTGAACTATTGCCCAACGATGCAGGCAGGGTCCCAAAAAAATTATTAGAATGAGCAGACAAAATTTCTGTAGTAGAAGAAAAATGGATTTCTGGATCTCCATTAAATGAGTTGCTGGATAGCTTTAGCCTCTTTAAGGTTGTGCAGTTACTCAATGTTGCTGGAATTCTTCCAAACAAGAAGTTGTTGGACAATACCAAATCAATTAGACGGTTGCAATTCCCTAGGGATGGTGGAATTCTTCCCGTCAGCTGATTATCAGAGACTTCTAATTTCTGTAGTGTGATCAACCCACCAAGGCTTTCAGGAATATCCTCCGAAAGTTTATTGTTGTGGATGAAAATCTCAGAAAGATTCTTGAGTTCACCAATATCATATGGTATTGGTCCAGTTAAATTGTTTTTATACAGATACAAAATTTCCAAAGATTTGAGATGTCTTATGGTCTGTGGAATTGTCCCTGTCAAATTCAATGAAGTATAATTCAGAACAATTACTGAGCGGAGGAGAGAAAGTAGTTAGCATGTTGCCTTCAAAGGAGAAGACATGAGAGTAGCGTACCTGTGAGACAGTTAGAGGCAAGGCTTAACCAAACGAGAGACGTGCAGTTTCCAAGTTCAGAGGGTATTAGTCCAGTTAAATTGTTTACATCCGAAAAAAAGTATTCCAAAGATTTGAGCTTTCCTATGGTCTTTGGAATTCTCCCTGTCAAATTCAATTCAGTATAATTCAGAGCAATTCCTGAGAGGAGTTATGGAAGCAGTTAGCAGGTTGGATTAAAAATAAAGACATTAGAGTAGCACACCCGTGGAAAAGTTATAGCCAATGATAAAATCAATTAGAGACATGCAGTTTCCCAGAGAATTTGGAATGCTTCCGCTCAGAAGATTGCCACTCAAGAGGAGATGCTTTAACTTCCCCAGAACCCCAAATTCTGAGGGTATGCTTCCCGTCAAGTAGTTGTACGGAAGCCTAATCCATTGAAGCTGCGAGCAATTCGCAAGAGATCTAGGGATGGTACCCACTAGCTTATTTCTTCTCAAGTCAAGTGACCTCAACGCTTTCAGCTGGCCAAGCTGAGGTGGAATCCTTCCCGTGAAAGAATTAAAGGAGAGATTTAAAGTGCGTAACAAGGAGAGGTTCCCTATGGATGGAGAAATGGTACCTTTCAGTTCTAAACGGGAGAGAATTATGGCCACCTCTCTGTTATGTTTTCTACGCCAAACACCGCTCCAGAAGCACACGTTTTTTGAATTGGTAGAAGTCCAGTTGGAGAGAGCTCGCATGGGGTCGGCTGTAATGCCATCTTTAAAGGAGAGTAGTGCTTCAACGTCTCTCTTAACATTCTCTAGCGCCATACAATCTTTAGAAACAGAAAACCTTGCTTCCATATGGGGGTGATGTGAAGCGAAGATGTGAGGAGAAGAGGAAGTGTTGGCATTCTGCATTGCGGTGGCGGTAGTTAATGTGAATGCCACAGCCAAGCCTAAGCAAAGTGTTGTGATCATTATAGGGGAGAGGAGCCGACCCGATACATAAGCACCCAAAACTGCACGGTCTAGTTGGCAGGTCATGTGGACCAATAGCATTTTAAAAAAAGAATCCATTATAGAAAAAGACTAATTAAACAATAAATTATTATTTTAATTTTTTTATAAAAAATTTGCCATGTGGAAGGTCCAATTTTGTCCATGCATAGAAAAAAATGAAAAAAAGACCCGTCGACCAATACAGACGCACCTCGGGTGCGACTACCTGTGTGGCTCGGTGTCCGAAGGTGATAGCGTTGCCACATCAACTCTTGCCAGTCCGCCACCCTAACAATCCACTACTGAGCATTTATCACTCGCCGCCACTTCCTATTCCTATCTACAGTCTCAAATAAATGCTGCCACCTCTCGTAAGCTCCATGCCACCCCACATTTATTCTGAAGCAAACTGCATTGAATGTTCCCAGTGCCTCGCTCTTCTCGCCATTCAACCAGCCTTTCATTTTCCTGAGGAAACATTCCATCTTCACTTCTTCATCGGTACCTGCAGTGCTCAGAGACCATAGACTGTTTGAGTAGAAGCTGATACAGAGACGAGTAGATGCCACTTACTGAACATCGCCAGCAGCTCCACTTCCGCCATGCAAGCAACGAACGGGTTCCTCGCCACCATGAAGGTCACCGCAAGCGATGAAGGGGTTCATCACATGTTCGACCTAGGTGAGCTTGCTCACTAAGGCTGGCCATTGTTCTTCTGTTTGTGTTTGGTTTGCAATTTCACTTTGTTTTATATGTTTTTTGGTGTTGCAGATTTCGTTTATTTTGTTGAAGTTAAGTGTTTATGAACATTGCATTATTTGTGTTCATAAACACACTAAATCTTTGGAAATTAATCTTCTATTCAAGCATCTCTCTATTTATATTAAATATATTAATGCAGTTGGTTGTTTTCTTCTTTCGACATGTAATAATTCAAGTTGTTTATATGGGTTTTGCTCTGTAGGGTTTATATTGCAAATATTACGCTCATATTTACCTCATTTCTCTTTCAGTAGGGTTTATTTTGAGAATATAGCATGCATAGTTTACCATTTATGTTTCAATAGGGTTTATTTTGCAAGTTTTATAGTCATAATTTTGGGTTATCTTATTCTCATAGGATTTGCATTGACATTGACTTTGCAAATCGTATTCTCACAGGTTCTGCATTATCATTCACTCTGCTTAGCATAATCTCAAAGGTTCTGCATTATCATTCACTCTGCTTAGCATAATCTCAAAGGTTCTGCATTATGATTCACTCTGCTTGTCGTTTTCTCATAGGTTCTGCATTATGATTCACTCTGCTTCTTGTATTCTCATACGTTCTGCATTATCATTGACTCTGCTTAGCATAATCTCACAGGTTCTGCATTATCATTCACTATGCTTATCATTTTCTCATAGGTTCTGCATTATCAGTCACTTTGCTTCTCATATTCTCATACGTTCTGCCTTATTAGTGACTCTGCTTAGCATAATCTCACAGGTTTTGCATTATCATTCACTCTGCTTATCATTTTCTCATAGGTTCTGCATTAGCATTCACTCTGCTTCTCGTATTCTCATACGTTCCGCATGTGCATGTGCATGTGACTAGGTGTATGTGACTAGGTGTATGTCTAGGTCTTTGTGTATATGACTATGTGTATGTTTATGTGTATGTGACTATGTGTATGTGTATGTCTATTTGTATGTGTATGTGTATGTGTATGTGTATGTGACTATGTGTATGTCTATGTGTATGTTTATGTGTATGTGACTATGTGTACGTCTATGTCTATGTGTATTTCTATGTGTATGTGTATGTCTATGTGTATGTATGTGTATGTGTATGTGACTATGTGTATGTGTATGTGTATGTGTATGTGTATGTGTATGTCTATGTTTATGTGACTATGTGTATGTGTATGTCTATGTGTATGTGACTATGCGTATGTCTATGTCTATGTCTATGTGTATGTGACTATGTCTATGTCTATGTCTATGTGTATGTGTCTATGTGTATGTTTATGTGTATGTGTCTATGTCTATGTCTATGTGACTATGTGTATGTTTATGTGTATGTGTATGTGTATGTCTATGTCTATGTGACTATGTGTATGTTTATGTGTATGTGACTATGTGTATGTCTATGTATTTGTGTATGTGACTATGTGTATGTTTATGTGTATGTGACTATGTCTATGTCTATGTCTATGTCTATGTCTATGTTTATGTGACTATGTGTATGTTTATGTCTATGTCTATGTCTATGTCTATGTCTATGTCTATGTGTCTATGTCTATGTCTATGTCTATGTCTATGTGACTATGTGTATGTTTATGTGTATGTGACTATGTGTATGTGTATGTCTTTGTGTATGTGACTATGTGTATGTTTAGGTGTATGTGTATGTCTATGTCATTGCTATTTACACCTCTGTCAAACCTCCACCATATGCAATACCTGCAATGGAACACTTCAAGAACTCCATTGAATTGCAAGTCAATGTCCTTTTAGTATCCATTATGTTTTTCCTCTTTAGTGCAACTATTGTTCCCCCATCTATGTTTGTTTAACATTCTTATTATTGAAATTGATAGGAAGAATGAACATCATTTATACATGATCGAAGTATATTTTATCCATTGAATCAGACTCATCCTTATTCAATATGTTCTTCTTGATAGCTCTTACTCTTACAAGTATAACATTGTTGTTTCAGTTTGTATCATTCAATTATTTCTAAGAGTATGATTTCTTGATGTCATACTATAACATGCAATTTTTGTTTCCTTGCAAACCTACCCTTCATCACCTCAAGATATAAGATTTACAATTGTGGACTTATGGTGAAATAAGTCTAATCTGCCTAAGATATACCAAACTACTATTCATGATGGCATTAATGGTTTCTCTGTTCATCAGTTACACTCAATCTTACATGTATGATTTTGTTCTTACACTTTTTATCAATATTTGATATGTATATGTATATGCATATGCAGTATATGCATATGTATGTGCATACATATACATATGCAATTGTATATACATATATGCATATGTACATGTATATGTATATATGCATATGCAAACAAAAAATGAAGTTGTTTTAGATGTAGAGTGTAGCGAATGGATGGAACATGCATAATTTGAAAGAAGAACACCATTACACTCTCCCTTAAGCTATGCATTGTACCTTCCATTCCTTACACTCTTCATTCAAAATGCATTGCATATGCATATATACGTTTACATATACATATGCATATATGTATATGTGTATATATACAACCTAATTGGATGTACGCTTTGTTTGTTGTTCAATTAAAGTGACTGTAAATATCGGCCCCTCTCCCTTACAGCTAACTATGATGATGGTTGACTCCTACTTATGCTATAACCATTTCTCATATAGATACTGAAATATAATTTCATACAACATTATCAAATGTATATATAACTTCGAACAATGCTATGGTATAGATGGATGGTTAGTTTGTTCATCCATTAGAATCAATCTTACATGTCTCAATTTTCTATTACACTTTGTATCATTGTTTGATTTGTTTCAATTATAATTAGGGATGTGATAGTATAACATGAATAGGACCACAAAGCCCCAATAAACCATAAGGGCCACTAGAGATTCATTAAAGAACCTGGATATGATCCCATAGCATATAGGTCTCAATTCTCATATGTGATAGAAATAAAAGCTATGAAGAGGATCTTATTTATAGTTTTTTTCCTTAGAATATTATTTCTACGTTGTCCTTTTAGTATCCATTTCGTTTTTCCTCTTTAGTGCAACTATTGTTCTCCCATTTATGTTTGTTTAACATTCTTATAATTCAAATTGATAACAAGAATGAACATCATTTATACATGATCGAAGTATATTTTATCCATTGAATCAGACTCATCCTTATTCATGCCTTGGGTATCCCAATTTAGATTAAACATTATAACATGTGTTAATGATAGTCTCATCCAATCTCTTATTCTCACCTAAAATTCATTATCACAATCAACCAACTAATTCTCTACCTTAGGTACATAGTGAAAACAATATCCTAACTACAAAAAATAAGAAACTATTTGATGTCAAAGGGGAAACAAAACTCAAATAATTGTCTAGCTTATATTACATCATATCTCTTTTCGATATGTTTTG
The DNA here is from genome assembly GCA_007115665.2 of Sequoiadendron giganteum. NCBI lineage: Eukaryota > Viridiplantae > Streptophyta > Pinopsida > Cupressales > Cupressaceae > Sequoiadendron > Sequoiadendron giganteum. The sequence goes on from CM021108.1 coordinate 533,013,723, forward strand.
CATTATCATTCACTCTGCTTATCGTAATCTCACAGGTTATACATTATCATTCACTCTCCTTATTGTTTTCTCATAGGTTTTGCATTATCATTGATTCTGATTTTGGGTGATGCTCCATCAATTTTATATCTGATTTATGTTTGATGTGATCAAGCCTATCTATGGATGAAATTAACCTTACGTTGTGGAGGACCAGCGTATAGGTGTGGGCCCCAATGAGCGCATGTCCCATTGCACATTATGGCCCCCGCTTACGTATTAGGGGAGAGGAGCCAATACATATGCACCCAAAATCACACTGTCCACATGGCAGGCCACGTGGACCAATAACATTTAAATGAAAAAAAAACCCATATCCTTCAATAAGTCTGCAATGCAAATGTTTCTATCTTTTCTTAGGTGCCATTGGTTATTTTGGGGGTGTTATCTTTTGCATAGGTTATTTTCCATCATATTAGTCATCCAATTATTGTACCTTAATTTTGTGTCTTGGAAATATATGGGGGCTGTTCTATTTTTTTTAGGTTCTGCTTCATCAACATAGACATAGACAAATACATAGGCATAGACATATACATAGACATAGACATATACATAGACAGATAGATAGACATATACATACACATATACATAGACATATGGATATGTATATCAGATATAAAATGCACACATAATTGTAATTATTTTGAAACAAAACAATTACACGCTGGCAGCCAAACATGATGAAGTGTATCCAACTTGTATATGCTTAAGGTCTTTGCATCTTACTTATATATATATATATATATATATATATATATATGCATATGTATAGACATATTCATATACATATACATATGTTTATGTTTATGTATATGTTTATAGATTACCATAGCTTTGTATTTGAATTTGTATATGTTTATGTCTATGTATGTGTGTATGTAAATCTATGTATATGTGTAAATAAATCTATGAATATGTGTATGTTTATGTCTATGTAAATCTGTATGGATATGTAAATATGTATATGTGTATGGATATGTGTATGTCTATGACTATGTGTATGTCTATGTTTATATGTATGTGTATGTGTATGTCTATATTTATGTCTATATGTAAATATGTATTTGTATATGTAAATGTGTATGTGTGAATGTGTATGTCTATATGTAAATGTGTGTGTGTATAGATGTGTGAAGAGGTCTTAAGTGGACAACCTTGCCACGTCTACTTCTCTCAGTCAGCCACCCTAACAATCCACTATGTTGCATTTATCACTCGCTGCCTCTTCCTATACTTCTCTACAGTCGTGTTTAATTCACTTATGTGTATGTGTATGTGTATGTGTATGTGTATGTATATGTCTATATTCATAAATTCAGACCTGCAACAATTGTATCTTTTATATGTGCCATTTATTAATTTGGGGGTGTCAACTTTATATGGTGTGCACCTATACGCCAGTCCTCCACAACATCAAAAAAAATTCATCCATAGATAGGCTTGATCACATCAAACATATCTCAGATATAAAATGCACACAAGTTAGCATTAATTTAAACAAGGTGCCAACTCAACAACTTTGAAACCCATCCGACCCATCTTTGACCGACTAGCGAACCCATTACAAGATTGTTTCCCATCGTAGCATAACCAAACCAACATGCAAATGCATTCGTCTATCCCATCTACCTTGAGATATACAACACGTATCAGCTTCAATCTGTCCCATCTTGCCAAGTAGGGTGCGCACTTATTGGAGCCAAACGCAAATATCCCACCGACATACATTTAACACTCCTGTAAGGCCGCCATTATTCAAAACAAAAGCATGGAAACAATTTCAAAGAATCCACCAAACCAATCAAGTCAAGAATTAAAGGTTGAAATCAATCAAATCTCCAATTCATATGAAACAGAACTCAAATTCAAAAGAGGATAGCAAGTTATTTCACCACACCAAACAACCATCAATCAAATTCAAATAATTCCCAATTCAAATGGCCATGAAAACCTTCAAGTATTCACATGTATTACCATAGATCAATATTGAGCACTAAAGCTTTCTTACAACATGTATTTAGGGGACCTGCTTTTCCCAAGGCCTTTCATGCTTGCCTATGTAGCACTTCACATAGATTACCATAGCTTTGTATTTGAATGACTTAGGGGACTTGGTTTTTTGAAGGCTCGTCATGGTTCCCTATGCAACACTTCACAATTCGAATGGAGTTGTGGACCCATGCAGCATAGGTTGCCATCAAACAAGCGTTCATAAAATCAAGTCTCCCTAAAACATGTCTCTATTGCTTAGTTGATTGAAATGATGAAGCATAACCTATATGTATATTTGTATATCTATGTTTTATGTATATACATGTGTGGCCTATGTAGCACTTCACATAGGTGTCCATAGCTTTGTATTTAAATGACTTAGGGGACTTGGTTTTGTGAAGGCTTCTCATGGTTACCTATGCAACACTTCACAATTCGAATGGAGTTGTGGACCCGTGCAGCATAGGTTGCCATCACCTATGAAAAATTTAACACCTCCTAATTCATCAATGGCACCTGAAAAAGATAGAATAGTTGCACGACTTAATTGTATACAAATATGTATATGTGTATATAGATACATATACATATGTATATACATATGCATATGTATATACATATGTATATGTATGTGTATGTATGCATATATATATATATACATATACAATATATGTATGTGGATGTATGCATATATATATGTACATATGTATATGTATATGTATATGGAACCTGTTCATGGCGGCGAGGAACCCGTTCGTTGCTTGCATGGCGGAAGTGGAGCTGCTGGTGACGTTCAGTAATTGGCATCTACCCATCTCCGTATCAGCTTCTACCCAAACAAGATATGGTCTCCGAGCATTGCAGGTTGTTGTGAGACGACGAAGGTTGCAGACGACGAAACAAGCAGGTACCGGCGAGCAAGTGAAGACGGAATGTTTACTCGGGAAAATGAAAGGCTGGTTGAATGGCGAGAAGAGCGAGGCACTGGGAGCATTCAATGCAGTTCGTTTCGGAATAAACACATATGTATGTAGATATGTATTTGCATATGCATATGTATGCATATACATATGCATATGTCTAATATGTATAATATGTATATGTATATGCATATGTCTAATATGTATATGTATATGTATGCATAGACATATGCATATGTCTATGTATATGTATGTATATGCATATGCATATGTATATGCAGTATATACATATGTATATGCATATGCATATACATATGTATATACTGCATATGTACATATGCATATGTATATGTATATGCATATTTATATGTATAGGTTGGTTGGAATAAAATTGCAGGGTGGTGTGGAGCTTAGGAGAGGTGACAACATTTATTTCAGACAGTGGATAGGAATAGGAAGTGGCGGAGAGTGATAAATGCTCAGTAGTGGATTGTTATGGTGGCAGACTGGGAGGAGTTGGCATGGCAAGGCTGTCACCTTCGGACATCGAGCCACACAGGTAGTGGCACCCGAGGTGCATCTATATCGGTCGACGGGTATTTTTTTCATTTTTTTCGATGTGTGGACAAAGTTGGACCTTCCACGTGGCAAAATATTTGGAAAAAGGAATAGAAAATGACAAAATGTCAATGAAGAAGCAAACATTTGAAATAGAAACAATGACAAAATCCAAATTACATAGAACACACATTGCAATATGATCCTAATACATTGCAAATCAAAACAAAAACGATGCATCTATAATTCTCATATATTTAAAAATGTCAATGAAGAAGCATACATTGCAAATTACATACAACACTTTTTCGAATCTGATCAGATTACTTCACAAAACAAAACAATAACGGTCAATCTGTACTTATCAAAAAATTACAATTGTCCACAATTTCGATGCATTTGTAAATATCAATACTTCTAAAGTCTATGAAACTAGCATTTGTAATCTAGCTACTGCTGTTGTGAAAAGGATCTTGGTTGGTTGGGGTGCCAATTGCCATGTTCTCGTCCCCTTCCAGTCGACGGGGATTGCTGCATACATGAGTGGGACTTGGAGTGGTAAATTGGGTGCAAGTGACATGTGTTGGGGGTGGTGGTGAAGACATTTGTACATCCCGAGTTCCAAATTGATATGGATATTGACTACCCCTAAAGTCAGATTGAGAGAGGCTTGAATAATTCATTGTTGTGGAGAACTGAGGGATATTAATGTTGAGAATATCACGGAAGACTCCATTACTTTGAGACAACGGATTAGAAGTGTTCCTTAACCGCCTCTCTCTGTAAAGTCCTCTGTGCCTCCTCAATCTCTTTTTCCTTTCGGTCTTGTTCCTTGTGAAGCCTCTCTTGATCCTTTTTTGCATCTCTATTCTTTTTTTGTTGTAATTTTTGCTGCTTTTTTTCTTTTTGCAGTATGTCCTTCTGAATTCTGGCATTCTCCTTCAACTCCACTACCACAATTCTTACTCCCCTTTTCTCTGCATTCTGTTGTCTCTTTCTTGCTTTTATCTCCTCCACCTCTTTCTTCCTTTGCTCTTGCTCCATTAACAGCCTCATGCAGTCATCTGTTGTCAACAATTGAGACTGTCTACTGATCCGAATTGCACCTACTTTGGATTTCATTTGACGGACAGTGTGCACAGGCAACTTGAGGAACTTGCTGATGTGTGGAATTTTTTGTGTTTCTTGTGTCCCATCTGACTGTGTGCCAATGACCTCCTCGACTACCTATGAGCCCTGTGGTACATCTTCATTGGCTTGTAAATTTGAATTGCAAGAAGGAGCATAGTAATGGACAACTTGAGAAAGGTCAATTTCTGGTGGTGGTGATGGAAAAGTATAGGTATCCTCTTGTTCTGGGACTTCCAAATGAATGCCCAAGTTCATTGCTTCCTCAACCAACCAGGATGGTTGGCTTCGTTGTGATGGAAGATCTAAACTTTCACTGAATTGATCAACAGTCCTGTCCACCATGGGAGGGGTGTGTTCATTAACTACCACTTGTGCAACTGATTCAACAAGACATGTATGAGGTGAGTGCTGTGTTTTTGTTGCAGGCTGCATGTGTCCATCTGGAAGAGTGGACTGCAATACAGTGACATCATCACTTGACACACCAAGTCCAAAAAGGTTGAGAATGTTTTCAACTACATCAGCATCCTTGCTGACCACAAATGTCTCACTTGGATGCATGTCATTGATAAGTGCATCGGGATTCAGCAGCCATATACCAGTCCTTCTAAACCTAGCCTTGATGTTGTCAACTGTCAAAGCTCTTTGCATTGCTTTGCTGCCTAACATTGCAAGTTATCTCCTCCTCACTTCAATGTTTGGAAACCTTGACAAAAATTTTGCACGTTCTAATTTGAAGTAAGCTTTGAAAGGTGCAAACACACTCACATCCAACGGCTGTAGCTTATGTGATGTGTGTGATGACAATGTTAACAAATCTATACCGATATCTCTTGCTTCTTGGATGGTTTCGAGCACTACATGGCTTCCATGGTCGTCAAAGATCAGCAAGACCCTGTTCGTGGGCGAGACACTGCCTGGAATGGAGGTTTTGAAGTGGGTCAACCAATCTATGAACAAGTCTTTGGTCATCCATGCATGTGGCTGGGCTGCCATGCAAGCACTTGGTTCACAATCTATGATGTAATTATCTATGTTCGCACTCCCCTTGAACAAGTAGAATCCTGGAATACTCTGCCCGGCAGCATTGACACAACATAGAATGGTTATCCGTTCACGGCTTTTTGGGATAATGTAAGAGACATTCCTGCTACCTTTTCTTTCGAGCACCTTCATGGACCCATTTTTACCTACTTGGATGCCAGTTTCATCACAATTCCATATGCAATCAGGACCATATGGCATGGCTTTGTATGTTGCAGACAGTGTTTTGTAGAATGCATCTACAACATCAGGTCTAAGATTGAATGCCCTATCTTTGTCTAGGCCTTCAGCAGCTCCTAATGCGAGTTGAGGATGTTTGTGCTTGAAGCTTGTCCACCAAGACTTCCTTGGGAAGCCATTGGTGAAAGGGTTTGGCCTATTTTGACATATTTGAGCAACCTCAGACTTAAGATTGACTATCTCAAGACCATGACGAATATCAGCCATTTGCTCGCACCATTCCACAATGCGATTTTCTTCCTCTTCTGTGAGGACTGTTGGCGGACCTTTCTTGGAAGTTGTTGTTAGACCCCCTAGCCATTTGGACACTGTGGTTGTTGGGATTGAACACCTTTTGGAAGCCCCCCTTATCGACATGTCATTCTCTTCAACGTCATAGAGTGCCCTTTTCATGTCATCCTCAGACCACAACTTCTGTATTTGTTTTACCTTCTGCGGTATTTGAGGTGTAGTAACCTCAATTTGTGGTATTTGAGGAGTAGAAACCTCATCTACTTGTGCAACATGATCTATTTCAGGGGGGAGTCTGCATCCTCGTTTCTCAACAGGCAGCCTTGTCATGGCTCTTTTCCTTTTTTTGTTCCCAGTACGGGTCACCACTGCATTGCCCTTGGCCATCTACACAGAATAATTAGAATCAAAATAGTGATGCTTGAACAGAAAAACAATCACTTTGTAATGCAAAACATATGAGAATATGATAAGCAGAGTCAATGATAATGCATAACCTATGAAACATAAATGGTAAACTATGAAATGCATCTATGTGTATGTATGAAGAGAGTGTAAACTATGTGTAAACTATGAAATACATCTATGTACCCATGATGCTTGAACAAAAGAATAATTAGTTTGTGATGCAGAACATATGAGAATATGATAACCAGAGTAAATGATAATGCAGAACCTAGGAATGATAAATGGTAAACTATGAAACACAAATGCTTTAACAGTTATCTTTATATGTATGAAGAGAGTGATGCTTGAACAGAAGATTATTTAGTTTGTGTATGTGTTATATTTTTAGTTTCTTGCATTTCAATTGAGATTATCTTCTGTAATAGGAGTTTGTTATCTTGAGTTATCTATTCTGGAGTGAGCGACATAAGGAAGTAGAGGAGTAAGAAGCACAAAATTACAAGCTATGCAAGGGAGTTAGAGTTTAAGAACATCTCATAACCTTTTAAGGCATTTACAACATTAACATTCTCATGCACAAGAAAGTGAAAACCACACTCATGTTTGAACAACAGAAACTTTAGAGACTGATAATGCAGAAGATATGAGAATAAGATATCCAGAGTGAATGACAATGTAGAACTGAAAGAAGAATAAGATAAGTAGAGTAAATGATAATGTAGAACATGTGAGATTATGCTAAGTAGAGTCAATGATAATGCATAACCTATGAGAATAATATAACTAGAGTGAATGATAATGCAGAACCTATGAGAATAAGATAATCAGAGTGAATGATAATGCAGGACCATTGAAATAGAAATGGTAAACCATGACCAATATGTAACATATAAACGATAATGCAGAACCTATGAGACTATGATAAGTACAGTGAATGATAATGCATAACTTATGTAACAGAAATGTTAAACTATGAGTGTAATATTTGCAATATAAACCCTATTGAAACAGAAAGGGTAAACTATGACTGTAACATTTTCAATATAAACCCTAGGGAAACAAAGATGGTAAACTATGACTGTAATATTTGCAATATAAACCTTAGGGAAAGCCTTAAATGGTAAACCATGACTGTAATATATGCATTATAAACCCTATGGAACACTATGCTAACCTATGACTGCAATATTTGCAATATAAACCCTACCGATACATAAAGAAACATGTAATATGACTGTAATGGGTGTAATGAAGATCAATATGGATGTTGTTAATGGTTGTAATGAAGAACAAGTGTGAAAAAGAAAACCTGGTACAATATGGATGCTGGTGCACTGGAATTTGAGCTGTTGCCTCCCCTTGATGTTAACTCGTTCAATTCTGTGCTTGTGACTCCTCCTTTTCTTATGTCGCTCACTACAAAATAACTAAATACTTGTTGGTTTTCACGGCTATTTGAATTGGGAATTATTTGAATTTGATTGATGGTTGTTTGGTGTGGTGAAATAACTTGCTGTCCTCTTTTGAATTTGAGTTCTGTTTCATATGAATTGGAGATTTGATTGATTTCAGCCTTTAATTCTTGACTTGATTGGTTTGGTGGATTATTTGAAATTGTTTCCATGCTTTTGTTTTGAATAATGGCGGCCTTACAAGAGTGTTAAATGGATGCAGGTGGGATATTTGCGTTTGGCTCCGATACGTGCGCACCCTACTTGGCAAGATGAGACAGATTGAAGCTGATACGTGTTGTAGATCTCATGGTAGACGGGACAGGCGAATGCATTTGCGTGTTGGTTTGGTTATGCTACGATGGGAAACAATCTTGTAATGGGTTCGCCAGTCGGTCAAAGATGGGTTGGATGGGTTTCAAAGTTGTTGAGTTGGCATCTTGTTTATTTTCTGTAGTTGTGACTAATGTGAAAATGACGCTTGTATTGGTGCAAAAGTTGGGTTTTATAGTTTACGGGGAAGGGTGCATGTCTTAGTGTTTGGGCTATTTTAATTCCATGTCGGAATGGTACTTGTTCAATGTCAGATACAAGTTGGATACACTTCATCATGTTTGGTTGCCACCGTGTACTTGTTAAGTTTTTAAATTAATGCTAACTTGTGTACATTTTATATCTGATTTATGTTTGATGTGATCAAGCCTATCTATGGATGAAATTAAACTTACCTTGTGAAAGACCAACGTATAGGTGTGGACCCCAACGAACACATGCCCCATCGCATGTTTGGACCCCCGCCTACGTATCGGCTCCTCTCCCCTACCTCCTTTCATTTCAGAAACAAACCTCTTACAAGAATCATCGACCTAGTGCCCCTGTAATATAGAGGGAGGAAACCTTCGTATTGGAGGACGATGTCAGGGTTTGACGTAATCGACTCCAAGCCGGGTGTGAGGGCTGCATAGACAATTCCGTGAGGGAATGTATAAACAAAAAAGTCAAGAAATTTCAAAACTGACCTTTCTTAACTTGATTGACTTGACGTAATTTAAACGCGTGGACTAGAAATTTGTCGGTGGCAGATGAAATTAAGAACCGATTCCTCGTACATATGATCAAATTCTATCTTAATGGCTACGTGTCATGCAAGCAGATAACAGTCGCTTGGGAGATCCGTGCAAACGGATATTTTTGCAATATTCCCCAACTTTTTTCCTTTTATATTTTTGGAATATTCACGAACCTCGGAGTTCCAGTGGTTTGTGGAAACACGAAACTTGTGGGTGGCAGTATTTTTCTTATTTCGGAATTTTAGTTGGATGTTTCGGAGACTATTAGGGAACAGGACTCCATGGTCGTGTACCGTAATTTAGACGTGTCTGCGGACCTTAGGACCTTAAAATGCGGCAGTAGCTATTCTCCCCACAAAACGACCTGTTAAGTCATTATAAGATATCATCATGTCCCATCCTCCATACGATGGCATGACGACGACGCGAATAGACTAGAGGAGTGTAAACAGACGTTTCGGCTAGACGGAGAAGCTGTTCTTCGTTTGTGCGCCCGTACGCCGGGATTTAAAAAACGATATTGCCGGGGATTTTTAAAAACCGATGACACATGGGTTTTTAAAAAATGGACAGTAAAATGTTGCCAAAACCGTTGTGTTATGATTTGCAACTTCGAAAGTTTGACATGTTAAGACAACTCCGTTTGGCAAGGAAAGCCGACAGCTCAGAGACAGAGATAGACAACAAGCAAGTATGCAGGCCTTCAGCGGGGATAAGAAATGCTGGCTCAACGATTTCATGATGTTTTCCTTTGTGTCTTTATGCAGGGTTTTTAAAGAGCAACCTAAGTCGTCATAAGACATTTTAGCATGATGTTTTGTAGGGAGAGTAGTTGAGCGATTATCCTTTTCGCAGAGGCGTACTTTGATGCACAACTTATCTTAATCGACCTCAGATTATTGTTGTTAACTTAGGTTTCACACTTTTTCTTCCTGAACGCTTCACACAAATAACTGATCGCATTGCAGACATTTAAAAGAGGCACCGCAGAGGTATGCCTTTCCACTTGGGGTTTTTTTTGCAGGGTTTTTATACTTTGCGATTCTTATTAGATTGAAGGGGTTTCTTTGACCGATCGTTTTTGTTATTTGTAGAGACGTATTTTGGTGCGTTTTATGGACGAACAATCTTGCATTCAGTATGTGTATATATATAAATGTTTGTTAGTTTTTCATTCTATTTTGGAACTGCAGAGAGGATAAATAGAGGGGTTGTGAAAAAGAGGATTTTGTTTTCAGTGGGTTTTTCATGGTTGTTCGAAACCTTCAATTTGTATGGTGATTTTTATATTAGTATGACACTTTGTTTCAATGGATTTTTCATGGTTTTTCGAAATTCTGGCATGCATACAATTTCTTATGATTTTTTAAAATTCAATAGATTGGATATTGCAATATTTTAACAATAATTATTTTTGCAAAAAATGAATCTCTACTACTCACAACCAATAATAATTATGTATGCATTCTTTAACACTATACAAATTTATAGAAAACGTAAATGATATTCAAAGCAATCCATCTATAAACTATTATTTCAAATCTAACTTAAATTGCAGGCTTCAAAACATTGCACATAATTTTCAACCCATGAGAGATAGGTAGGCTTTTCACTTTGTTTCGAAGTTTGACAACGAGAAGGGTTTGAAAAAGGTTTCTCATTTCATAAGACTTTGTGTCATCCAATAGAATGAGTTAAAAAAAATTCTACTGATTACTTAACAACCTCTACATCATTTGACACAGGTTCCTTACTTGTGTCACATACAAAGATCACATGTTCATAATTTTGAAGTGTAGTAAATTCAGATGGGAAGAAAAGTGTATATACAACTTGCAGAGGGGATACATATAAGGGTTGACTAAAAACATTGAGATATACTTGTTCCATGTCTTGTACCTTGGGTTAAATTGTAATTTTAGACCATTTTGAAAAACATATTGTGTTTTACAACACAGTTCCTCTTTTTCTTCTTGTTATCAGTTACACATTATGTTTTTAATCAATCTCTGTTAAGTTAATCTTGACACACTACTAAAAGAAATGCAATACTATTTGTAGGCTAATAAAAAAAAAGAAAAAATGTTTTCCCTTAATAATGTTGTTTACATTATGCTGAAGGGAAAAGTAAGGAAAACTAAACTAGTGAGTTTTTTTTGGTGCAAATTTGACTATCTTGGGGCAAAAAAAGGATTTGTTTTTTCTATATCTGGCCTCAAAATAAAAATATATATATTTGCATTATGGTAGATCAAGTCTACAACTCTAGCTTGCTTTCACATGTGTGGATCTATCCTCTAGGCTACAAATTGATTCTACTAATTATACATGGATGTGTCTCAAATTTTGTTCATTAATTATTATGTTCTTTTCTTGAACTACACAGATGATATTTAAGAATACCTTACAATAGAGTTTTTTAAATTATTAGTGGGTACATTCCCCTAGGTCAACTTTAAGAAAAATATTAGCTTAATAGTTGTCTAAATGATCATGAACAACACTCTTTAGATATGTATATAGTTTAAGATGATTATACATGCTTAAATTCATTATAGTGCATCAAACAAAGTGTTCCTAGCACACTTCTTGAAGTAATATGCCAAAAAAATGCTTGGATGTATGTGAAGTTATCAAGTGATCAAATTAAAATTGAATACATTTATAGATGGAAATTTTAGTAAATTAGTTGAACATATGTTTTAGTCAACTCAATAGGAAAATAATGGACAAGAGCTAACCAAAATTTGAATTTAAATTTAAAAAATTTGTGGGTCACTTTTAGAGATGCAAGATTACTCCCACATACAAGGAATTGGAAAGTGATAAAAAAATAGTAAAACCAATGTAGAAATGAAAAATCTATGATGGATAGACATAATAGATAAAAAAAAAATATAAATGCGTTAACAAATATTAATAAAGAATATAAATATATATACATAAACAAGTAAACACCCAAGAAAAATAACCTTTTAAAATTAATTTTTATTAATATAAATATATTAAAATACTATCACAATATAAACACAAAAATAAATGAACATGCATATTTAAGTGTTACAATGGTTTAAAATTTAATTCTAAAGTAAAAGTGCATTGCCAAAACCTTATTATCTAGTTATTCGACATTATATATGTCTTTAAGGTAGGAGTTTTTATTGCTTGGATCTCAAGTTGCTAGAATTATGTAAGTTGGAGTTTAAAATATGTAATTGATAGAGGCAATAACTATTCTCCCTACAAAATGATATGCTAGTTCATAATAAGACATCATGCCCCATACCCCATATGATGACATGATGACAACATGATTAGATGGGAGGAGTGTAAATGGATATTTTAGCTACATTAACAAGTTATTCCCTATTTATGGACTTGTACTCCAAGATTTAAAAATGATGATCCCAAGATTTTAATAAATGATAGTCAATAAAATGTTGCCAAAACTATAATCTTTTCATTTGTACCTTTGACATTTAGTGTGCTAAGACATCTCCATTTGGTAAGGAAAGTTGATAGCTTACAAAAATTTGGAAGATACAAAGATATATAGTAGGCATGTATGCAACCCTTCAGTAGGGATAAGAAACATTGGTTCAATGATTTTCGAATATTTGACTTTGTGTCTTTATGCAGGGTTTTTTAAATTTTCCATTTTTATCAGATTGAATAATTCCCCCTACAAAATGGCAAGCTAAGCCATCATAAGACATCTTAGCATGTCATTTTATAGGGAGAGTAGTTGAGTGATTTTTTATTTTTTTTAGAGGTGTATTTTGATGCACAATCTATTTAAACCAACTTAAGATTATTGTTAACACATTATGGGATATTCGTGAGAGATAGGTAGGATTCACTTTATTTTCAAGTTTGAAAGTGAGAAAGGTTTGATAAGGGTTTCTCATTTCATAATACTTTGAGTCATTCAACATAATGGGTTATGGGAAATGCTAGTGATTACTTGACAACCTCTACACTATTTGACATTTGGTCCTTACTTGTGACACATACAAAGATCACATATTCATAATGTTGAACTGTAGTAAATTCAAATGGGAAGAACAATGTATATACAACTTGCAAATGGGATATATAATGATTGAATAAAAACATTAAGTGATATATACTTGTTCCATGTCTTATATCTTGGGTTAAATTGTAATTTTAGACCATTTTGAAAAAAATATTGTATTAAATCCAAGATGATTCCTTTTTCTCTTTTTTTTTTGTAAAATACACGTTGTGTTTTTAATCAATCTCTATTAAGTTGATCTTGACACACTATTAACATAAATTTAGTATTGTTTACAAGCTAATTAAAACATAGGAAAAAATATTTTTCCTTGATAATGTTTTTTACATTATGCTGAAGGAAAAAGTAAGCAAAACTAAACTAGTGGATCTTTTCATTCCATCTACTTGAAAATCCTTTTGATGGCCTCTATTTGGCATCTATAACCCTTCCTTCCTTATGTAGAGATAGTAAATATTAAACACAACCTAGCTAGACCAATCCGTTATATCTATTGTTTTACGATATTTTTCTTATCAACTATAACTGGGTATGTGTCATTTGGAGATCAATAGTCACATTGTATTTTTTAACCTACAATTTAAATTAAATAATTTTTTTTAACCTACAATTCACAGTTCATACCCAACCCATGTGTTTTTTAACTATGTATACCTAGATCTGAATTTCAAATAGCAACAACACCATTGTTACTATTAAATTGGGAAAAATGAATATGTATCTCCATAGTACAAGTTACAAAATACGATGTCTTTTTGATACCTTGTCTGAAATTTAGGTTATAAAAGACAACGTGTTCTGAAACTTGCAATTTATCATACCCAAACACACTATCATGAAATACACGTTAGGATTTTAGTCTATATATAAAGTTGTAGGTTGAGCTAGACATTGTGTTTGTCAACCTCTAAAATTTTAGTTCATAGTTTGTAAGATGTGCCTTTTCTGCTCATTTGAGGTTATGTCAAAGGAATGGTTGGATTTCACAACCTTCCTATTTATGTAAAAGAGGTATGTGCACCCCAAAAAAATTATATTCTTAATTTTATGGGGGGTTGAACTGATGAACATGTTGACATAATGACTCTTTTGTGGGATGAAGAAGTCGAGAAGACAATGGCCATTGGGTATAATGATAAAATTCCATGCCATATTCCTATAGTCAATAGATGAACTATTAGTATTGTTATCTTTTTGATGTATTTTATTTTAAGACCAAAATTTCCAGTGTTGTACTTTCTCTTGTTAAAAGATAAAGGATAGAGTTCGTAGAGAGGAGTTGTAGGCGGGGGATATAGTAAGAAAATGATATTCATGCGATGAGTGATTAATAGTGGGATAAATTCTATTTTTTTTCTCACTATTATTTGGGGCTTGAAAATAAATTTGGTTCAGTAATAAGCCTCTTCTCAATTAACAACACATATTTTGTGTTTGAAATTAAAGTTATAGGTTGAACTACACATTGTGTTGATCAACCTGCACAATTTTACTTCATGGTTAATAAGATGTGCTTCAAACTATAGATTGAGTTTTTGTATTAGAAAAGGCTACGTATTTGAAAGTGGAAATTGTGAATCGATTTTTTTTTAAATTCTTAGATATATTGGTGATATTCTAAAGATGTAGAGTTGAACACATGTGAAGTTTTTTTTTGAGTTTTTTCTATATTGTTCTCTATACTTGATTCTATTCTTTGACTGGATAAACTTATAACATTGCAAGATAAGTGTTCTAGAGGGTTGTGTAGATATTATTATATATGATTTTGTGTCTTTCAATTTGATTACTATACAAAATTATAGGTTAAAAATACACAATATTTTTCTAGCATTTAATTATCTTCACTAACATTTTAAAGATATTTTAGAAGTCATCTATCAAGAGAAACTTGAATTTGATAATTTTGAATGAACCTTTACTTCTTCATAGTTCTAGCAGAATGAAAAATTGATATATATTATTGGTGATATATTACTATTGCTGGTGATAGATTGAATTAGAAATTAAAATACCATTGTACAGTTGAATATATTTGTTTATTGTTTTTACAAGTTGGCATGTTTGAGACATTACAATATTTAATCAAATATCAATGAATTTTAAAAAAAGAAGAATTGTTTGTAGTAGAAAATGTGTTTAATTTCCAATTTAAATTATCACTACACTTGTATTACTTGCATGTTGTTCATACATAAGAGGTATTTAAATTGAAAAAAATAAGATGAGGATGATTTGGAAGGATGATCGAGGAGCTCTAGTAAATATTAGTGATCTTATAGCTCTCATATCTTGAATTATAAGTGTTATTGAAAGTTTACTTTCTAAATTAATTTGTATATTGAAGTTTTGATTTATTTATAAATGAGATGCTTACAATAGGGAATGCAATTAATTTGGAATTTAACACTTGTAAGAAATGGGATGGACTTTTGGCCAAATGGGAATATAAACTACTTATCTTAGCAGGGAATGAAAGTAATTATCATTTTTTTTCTCATTCAAATATGAAATGTTTATTTTAATGTGTTATACACCTTGAGTGGTGGTTGTAATAGAAAATATTAGTACCTAGAATTATTGTATAGATTTTACATTTGTTGCAAAGGGAAAATGATAGAGCTTTGTTGTTGTTTCAAAATTGAATGTAGATCTTAGTATCTAATTATGGTGTTTGATTATAAAATTATAACATGGGAAGGTAAAGTGTTTTTGAGGTTATGTGGAGATTTATTAGATATGATTTGGTGTCTTTCAATTTGATTACTATAGAAAAATTGTAGGTTGAAATACACAATGTGTTTTCCAATATGTAGTTATCTTCACTGACATTTGAATGATATCTTATAGGGTTGTGTGGAGATTTTTAGATATGAATGAACTGGAGAATACCAAGATCATGAAACAAATTTCACAAGTAAATAAATATGCACACTAGTACATGTCTGTCAAATATATGAATGAAGAGTGTATAATGCAACGATCAAGCCTTTCTTATATAGGAAAGGATGATGAGGTGAGAAGGTAGGATTTAAACTCTGATCACCCCTCCAAAGGTGGTACACTTGTGAGCTCACTTGAAAAGTGTATGAGCAAGTGTCAATAGGTGTCTCAATTCATGAAGATACATGTCTCAAACATATGAAGTGAGATAAAAGAAAAATAAGCCTAATTAAATCTAAGCTAGGTGTGAATAGGTCAATCCTAGAAAGGTGATCAGCTAACTAGGTATGATAATAATTTTATTTAAACTAATAGAGCATGTTGAAGAATGAAAATATGTGTAAAAGCAAGAAGTTAGGTCCGCAAAGAGATGAAGTTTCAAACAAAAAAAATTCAAAAGGAAGAAGATCCTAAGCCTAAATTTGAACAGGTACCCATTCCACTTTAGGTACTTGCTACTAAACAGGTACTTGTTATATAATAGGTACCCATTTTGAAAAGGTATTTTTTAAAAAATTGACTATCGCTTCATTTTCACCTGCAAATTTAGTGGCCAGAGAGACAACTAGAGGAGAATGGGTACCCATTTTTGATGCCCTTTACACCACCAAATTGCACCTACCACCTCCACCCTTTCACGTAATCAATCTCAGTGACCTCTAGTTTATTATTTATGTTATTTTTATATTAATAATGGAGAAAAATATTTTATACATCGACTTATGATGCATTATGCATCAGATCCAAGCTAACAAAATTAGATTACGTCACACTGTTGTTCCTTAATAATATTGAAACTACAATAGTCTTTGTTCTATGAATAATTAAATTTCTAATTTTAGATTTATACATATCAAACCTTATATTACTACTAGTATTAAAGAGACAACTTAACATTTTGAGGCTTCTCCTTTAGCCCTTCTCTCTACGTAGGTCTCCCATTTTTCCCATGTAATGGGTGGATCATTAACTAAAAGGTCCTAATTAGAGAATGCAAATTCAACCAATAGATCAGAGCCTTCATTAACATGGTACATTGTGTTGCGATTTTCCTTTCTACTTTGGTTCACTATTTCTTTGTTGTAGTTCTTTAAGAGCTCCACCATTCCCTTTAGTAGTGGAATATTTTTCTCCTTGTTGAAGTCCCAAGTGTGCCCACATCTGATTTCCCTTGTGTTTACTTGCACCATGCCATTCTGCAAGAATTTTAGAAATTTGTGTTTAGAGGTCCCCAATGTTAGAGTTACTTGTACACCCACATTGTTAAACATGAGTTTCTTGTAAAACTTAGTAAGCGATCTTTTGACCCCTTGCATCTTTTCCACATTCCTTTTGATCCAAATTTACCATAATATTTCATTTTTAATTATTATATAGAAAAGATTACAATATTTATTTAGACCTGAACAACATTGCTAAGCACAATTTCTAACCATTTTATGTTACCTTTCCAACCTTTGAGATAAAAAATAAGTTCCAAACCTCTCTTGCATATAGACAATAAAAAATGTGCTTAACACTTTTAGGTTGCCTACATGAGCTGCACGAATCAATGCCAAAATGATTAATCTTATATGGTAACTTTTTCAAAATTAATAACCATTTGAAACAAGCTTTTTTTGGTTCAATACAACTGAACCAATTATTCAAAAAATGTTCTACTACTTTTTATTAGAAAGAGAGAGATTCCAAACCTGATTAAGATAATCAAACACATCATTTTTATTGCTTAAGGCTCTGTAAATTATTTGTGAGCTTAATTTTTGAATAGGAGTATCATCTTTCCATTTAAAAAACTTAAAACAATCATTTTTATTATTACAAGCTCTTGGCAATTGAAGCACCTCACAAGCACCTCTAAGAAGGAAGTATGTTCTCTTGTTAGAGGGTGGAGGTTAAATTTTCTACTAAGATCAGCCCATGATTTGATTTGGCCATTTGTTATAATTCCCTTAAAGCATTTGATTCCTTTGAAAACCCAACTTTTTGTTGAGCAACCTTGCATAAGTGCTAAAGGCTTATCTTTATGCTTAAGGTTCCAGTAGATAGACCTATTTCAAAGAAGGTTCTGATTGTTATCTAATATATTTTTGTTATTAATTTTTTCAATGATATTTTTAGAGGCTTTCCATATGTTCTTGAAGACTGCAAATCCTACTAGAACTATTGGAAATGTGCTAGCAATTAGGTCACTAAATGAGATCTAGACTTCAATTTTTTTCTTGTTTTGGTATAGATAATTGAATGTTGTTCCTTATGAGTATTTTCTAGGGCTCATTACCCTCCAGATCTTTCACTATCCACTTGAATGCTATAGCCATCTCATGCAACTTTATATCTTTCAATCCCAATCCTCCACTACCTTTCTCTTCACAACACCACTGCCACTTTCCTGAATGATGTTTTTTATTTCCTTTTCCATTCTACCAAAGCAAAATTTTGATTCTTTCTTGGATTTATTTACTTGATAACTACTAAATAACCACACCAAGGAATAATACAAGTTGTATGATGCCAAAATACTTCGACATACTTGTATCCTTCCTTCCAAAGAAATATATTATTTATCCCACTTATCAAGTTTATTTTATATTTTCCCTTTAATCCATTGCCACATATCCTTAAGAAAAGGATTAACTACAAACGGTATTCCAAGATACCTTACTTTCCTAGGGGGACCACCCCACTAAAATTCAAATTTTCTTACCAACTTGGAGGGGCTTCCTACCATCCTAACATAAAATATTTGGCATTTGACAGCTTGGCACATGATTTTTTGTAGAATATGTTTATTTTTTCCATTCATATTCTCCTCCACAAGTCTTAGGAAAAGATCACTATCATCTACAATTCATAAATTTAATAGTTCCTCCTTGTTGGGGAGGGAAAAAAAATTCACTTTGGGAGAGGCTTTACTTTCTCTTAGGAGATAAAATATTTTATTAGATGCAATTATAAATAAGGCAGGGGCAAGGGAAACCCTACCTAATTGATCTTTCCAATATGAATTCTTTGGTTAGTGATCCATTTACTTCAATTTGTGCAACCACATCCTTCATGATGGTTTTTACCAATGGGTAGAACTTTATTGGGAAACCAAAAGCATTCAGTGCTAAGAGCACTAAGTCCCATTCAATCCTATCATAAGCTTTCTCAAAATCTAGTAGAAACATGGCAACATTCTGATTAGGAATTTTGGCCCAATTCATGGCCTCCAAACTAGTTAGAAAGTTTTCCAGGATGTATCTTCCCTTTATGAAGTTTGTTTGTGTATTACTTATAATCTTAGGTAGGATATTGAATAGTATATTGGATAATACTTTAGCCAATATCTTGTAAGAGACTCAAAAGTGTAAGGTGTCCAGTTCTTTAGAAGGGTTTTATCCCCATCCTTGGGTAATAATTTTACCATCTCTTTGTTTATATTCTTCTCCAAAGACCTAGCGAAAGTAGATTCTTTGTACAATTGAGGAAGATCTTCACCGATCCACTCAATATTCTATTTATATAAATCTATTGGTAGGCCATCAACACCAAGGGATTTGTCATTATTTAAGGATTTGGTGGAATTTTCGATTTCCTATCTATTGATTTATTTTCCCAAGTCTTCTATCTATTCCTTGGTTATTTTCTTGGGAATGACCTGTTTACATAGGTTTCTTGCCATGATGGTGTCCCTATTGTTACCTTTTAAGGATAACATAATCTTGTAAAACTTAATAATTTTCTCTTGGTACAATATGACATTATCCTAAATCCAGTTTCTTTTAATGCTTTCTTTTTCCTCCTTATTTTTAGCTTATTGAAGAAGAACTTCATTCATCTATCCCCATTCTTTAGCTAATTTATTTTAGATCTTACTTTAGTCCTTGAATTATCTTAGTTTGGATATTTCTTATTGATTTATTACTTAAATTGGCCTCACTTGTAAGCACTAAGTTGGTTGGATCATTTTGAAGATTGGACTCAGCTTCAAGCAGTTTTTTATGTAGTTACAATTTTTTTGTCTACTGTCCATGGCTCTTTTCTTGCCAATAGTTTGAAATATAATTTTCTAACCCTTTATATTTTTCTCCCATCTTTCAATCATTGTTTTATCTTTTTGCATCCATCTATTAATCTGTCTTAGAGTGAAATTTGCATCATTGCAGTGTCCATCTCTAAGTAGGTTGGAATTAAGCTTGAAAAAGCTTTCCCTCTTAGGTTCACTTAAAGACATTTTGTTTAAGAGGATTTTTGCTAAAATAGGGTGGTGATCAGAAAAAGTGTAGGGGAACACTTTAATAAACTGTCCTTCATCATTTTTATAAAAATTGAAATAGTCTTTGCTATAAAATATGTCAAACTTGTAGTATATCATTTATAAGCCTTTTTGGAAATTACACCAATTATACCAACTACCTTTACTTTAATTTTTGTTCCCAAGTAGTGGGTCCATAAGGTTAAGTTTAATTTTCATTCTTTCCTAGAAGTAGAGTTCATCCCCTTTCCATTCTAGCTTCTTATCCCCTTGCTTATCCTCCTAATGTTCTATAATGTTGTAGTACCCCCATTATCCATAAGATGTTTTAGTGTGTAGGATAAGTTTTCTGGTTTTTAAATTGAATCTAGGGTTTATATTTTTCTCAAAATTAAACAAAATATAAACACTAAATTACCAAATAAAGAAAAAATACCAAAATATCAATTAACAAATATTGAAAAATGAAAAGAACACAAAAAATCCTTACCTAGACATAAAGGAGGGAATAAAACTTATTTTATGACTTGGCATCCCTATCTCACTTCCACTATTTATAGCTAGAAACCAAGGTTGTAGGCCTTTTAGAAAGAAAAGAAAAAAATCTACGAAATGGGATCCCACTTATTACAAATCGGGATCCTGTTTCATAGCAATCACGACCCTATTTCACGTAAATTGGGATCCCATTCCTTAAATCTAAATTTAGGACACCGAAACGAAACATGATCTTGATTTTTAAAAAATGGGATCCCATTTTAAATTTAGGCTTGGGACTTCGGAGCAAAACGAGATCCCGATTTCTAAAAAATAGGATCTCGATCCATTTTTCCTGATTTTGAGGTTTTTTCTAATGTCAAAACTTCCACTAGAATTGCACTCATCTTTGTGTTTTTTCCCATATGAACATTTTAATTTTGTATATCGTGTCTTCAACTGAGTGGTGCTCCTTTTTAAAAATTTTATTGTTTCTTTTCTAGTGCCATATGCACCATATTACAATTGAGGGGTTAACTACCCAAATTGAGGAGAATAAAGAGTCTCTATTCATGAGCGTCCATGAGGAAAAGAATTCTTCCAGTGATTCTTGGATGGGTGTGGCCCAATTTAGTTTTTTTGGAGCCATGTCTAGCATTGGTTTGAGAATCTACATGTTACTATATGTCCTCTCCATGTTGGCCATATAATATGCAATTGAAGGGGGCAAAAGTACCTAGTTTTACCAACCTCTCACATATGAGTATATGTTTATTTAATGAGAACCAAGAAAACAAGCCAAATTTTGGAAGAATTTTAGAGTTCCAACAAAACTTTTGGGGCTAATTTATACATTTGGACCTAAAAAGAATGAGATTCCCAAATATTGGAATTGGAAATTCATCTTGTTTGACATTAATATTGATTAGATATGTGTGGAAACTATTTTAGAGGTGTTTTGAAAGAATATGTTGATTTTTTTATCATTGATTTTTTACCCTGATACCATGCAAAAATCCTCTAAGACTTTTTAATGCCTCTAGCTTCTTACACATTGGATTTAACAAGTAGAAGCGCATTATTTTCAAATAACAAGTGAGTCATGTTGATTGTTGAGTTTGGGATAGCTATACCTTGCCATGTGATTTGAGTTCAAGATACTAATTTGGCTCCCAAAGCTAGGTTCATTGATTCTAAGTTGTGTAGGAATTCTCTTCCATGTTTTTTGTCTTCACAAAGTTTGTTCGATGAGACTAGCAGAATTTTACTATTTTTTCTTGTTGTCTAGGTTCCCCTGCTAGAGGAAGTTTTTGATGCATTTCTCAATATCATCTTGCACTACTTTTAGTAGTGTCAGAACTGACATAACATAGTTGAGGATAACTGAAAGGACTGCTTTGGTTAATGTGAACTTTCCTACCATTGTTAGCCATCTTCATTTCCATGATACAATTCTATTTTGTATTTGGGACAAAATTTTGTTCTACAATTCAGGTTTTTTGGACCTTAAAATAATGGGATTCCCAAATAGTGGATTGGCAATTCATCTTGTTTGAAATTAAGAATTCATAAGATCGCGTGGAAACTGTTGGAGAGGTGTTTTAAAATAATATGCTTGATTTTTTATCATTGATTTTTCCTTGATACCCTGCAATAATCCTCTAAGAATTTTTTAATGCCTTTGGGTTCTTGAACAATGGATTAATCAAATAGAAGTGTATCATCTACAAATAATAAGTGAGTCATGTTGATGTTTCAGTTTGGGATAACTATTCCTTTCCATGCACCTTGATTGCAAGCTCTTGATATTGCCCAACTCAATGATTTTGTCATTAGGATGATAAGTTTTTCTACCTTCAAATTGTTTCATGTGGGGGAAGTAATTTTAAATATAGTGTTTGTTTGTTCTCTTTTTTTAATAATATATGAAAGATTTTGGTATTCTTGTCCCCTTCTTTGTGCCAGGTTTCTCTAGATTTTTTCCTCCAATATATCTCTTATCTTGTTAAAATCTCTTCTAATTCTAGTTTTAGTTTTTTTGTGAAAGGATCTTTTTGAAATGTTGCTCATTCCAAGTTTTAATTTTCTCTTTTATATATATTAACTTTTTTTGTAGTTGGAACATTATGGTGCCAATGATAAAAGGTGCATTTTCCCACCAACGTTTGAGTTACGATAGGAAATGAAAATCTCTAAATTAACACAATTCCTAGAACGTGAAGGATGATATTGTTGATATGTGGTTGTCATTGATGTCAACACTATTGGCATTAATGTCTTTAAGGCTAAATATGTCGAGGATATTGAGAAAATTGTAATAAAATAAATTGCAGGTTGTTGGTGATGCAGTGAAGTTTAGTATGATGGCTAGCTCAGTGTATTGATGGTGATAAGTTGCAGATTAAATGGTTTGTTGTAAGGTATATCTATTTTATCCACTGAAATTTTCAAAGGTTTGCATGAAGATTTGATCAAGTTATGAGTATCGGTGTTCCGACAATTGTTTTGTTGCTATAGTTGGTGTTTCTAAAATAAGATGATGTGATTCTAGTAATCTGAGTTGTTACGAATGCTTTTGTGGTGATTCATGATGCTTGTGGATGTTTCTAGATCATGCTCTATCTGTGTTGTTGGTTGACATCAATTTTTGTGCTCATGATTGGTGATTTTCTTCTGAGTGTTCATGTTTTTCATGTTCATGGTCGACAATGTGATTGTACCATGTTGTGGATCTTCGAGGCTAATTTTTTAAGGTGTTTCATGTTCGAGACATGTTGTTTTGGGTCCTTGTTATGTTTTGGATGACATTGGTTGATTCACATTGATAATTTTTTATTAATTTGTGCCGATAGTGTGTACACATTTTATATTTTGTTGGGCCGACATGTAGGGTAAGTGCACCAATTTGTGACACAATTTTGGCTCTTAAGATGCCATTTTTCTTCCAAAATCAACAAAATCTGATTTGCACAAGAAAATGAAGATAGTTACGCTGGGTGATCCCACAATATTGGTTTACAATTTTTGGGCAAACTGGACACTAAATTGATTTTTTAAAACTAAATCTTCACTTTCAGGCTCCTATAGTGGCTAAACTGTGAGAAATTTGAAGATGATGCAAACTAGTGATTTGTGATGTTTTGTCTATAGATTCTAAATATATTTTTTTCAATTTTTTTGGAATTAGATTGCACTTGTTTTTCCATCTCCTTTGAAAGCTAGCTTTTTTAAAAAAGACAACATTTTTAAGAAGTGACGCTCACTATATAGAACATAATTTTTTTTGTATGAAGGATTAAATTCTAATTTTTTCGAATTTAGATTTGTAACTATGATATCTAACACTCTCATTTGGTTTCATAGTGTTTTATCAAATATTTTTTCCTTAATCCAGTTTCGAAGTCAAACCAATTATAATTTAGACATAGGCAGACTGTATACAACAACTTTTTCTGTATGTATCGAAATTCAATTTTTTTTTTTAATGGATCAAGGACATCAATACCCGGCTCGAACATATTTTTAAATTTTTTTTTTCATAATCTGCTATTTTTCCACATGTGCAAAACAAAGAGCTTGATTTTTGGTGAAAAACCTATGTTTAATAAAACTAGAAAAACAAATACATAATAAAAGGTCAAAAAATATTAAAAATATATTTGTTGGATAGCTCGTTCCAAGGACTACCATGATCATTTGAAATAATTTTTAAATGAATTCATTTGATCCCCCAAAAGGTAAATCAAAAGTGATTTTTTATTAGCATTTTGATAGGTGTAAAGGAGACTTCATTGTAGGTATGGTTTAAAACTAGCGAGGTTATATCCAAGGGGGTTTGATCAAACCCTCTTCAATTGGAATCCTTAAAATGGAACTTTTAAAGGCTTAAATTATTATATTTTCTAAAAATATGTGATTTCAGCAAAAAATAGAATCTCTCAGAAATTCTAAACCAGCTTTGTGGAATCACCACGCTCAAAATTTTAAGATGCAGCAAGAACAAAAGTTGAAGTGCTCTGAGTCTAGTTTCTAAGATACTATTTTTTTTTGAAATTAATGAAGATTAAGGGTCTCAAAAAGGAGGGGGGGAAAATAGGTCTTGTTTTTATCAAAACAAATAGCATGGCGCATGAGGGCTCCCCCCTTTTTGATTAATTTGTTTTTAAGAATTTCAAAAATCCCAATGGTGAGAAATTAGCTAACACTATGTAGTTTATCATCGTTCTTTCGGATATTTTTTTAATGAATATATAATATTTTATGAATTTTCAAAGTGGACACATCTTGAAAAGTTGAAATTTGAGCATGCTCCCCCCTAAATATTTTGAAAAGTAATCGAAAATTGATTTTTTTCATCATGTGTACAATGGAGTCTAGTTTCAAAAAATGTAATTTGTTTCACGTTTCGATGAACGAGTAAAAATATATCCTAAAACTAGCACATGTTGGTTTTTGACCAAAATGGAGGCATTTACAAAAGGAGTCATGGATCAAAACCTTAGCTAAATCAAAATGAAAAAAGAATTATATATCTAGATAGCTAAGAGAGAGGTTAACGCTATCATATTTTTTTATATAGTTGCGTTGAAAGACATGCAAATGAGACGAGGAGCATAGACAAAAATATGGGGAAATTTGGCAAATCTTGTCAATTAACACATCCAAAGCAAGTCATTTTGTGAGTGCCAAATTTGGCACTCACCAAATTACCTCCTTTGCACAAAACCTGAATTTCCCCTCTTTGGTCGACAAATTTGATAATGCTTAGAGTGCACAGTTTATGATGTTAGATGGATAGTTGAGGTTTTACCTTTCATACGCTCTCTAACTCGTTACCCTAATTGGATAACTCTTTGTCCCTCTGAAGTTTCTCTCTCAAGCCTCCCTCTCTCCCATGGAACCTAGACTACTCTCTCAGGTCTCTTTCCCTCCCACATAGGTACCTAAAAAAATCTATCTCACTCCAACCCCCTTTCTCACTCTCCCTCTCTCTCTCTTTGGTATTTTTGTCTCACTCCATCTCCCTCTCTTAGGTTGTTATCTTTCTCTCTCTATCTCTCTCTCAAGTCTCTCCCTCCTACCTCCTCTCCATCTCTTAGGTCTATCACTCACTCCCTCTATCTCTCTCCCTCTCTCTCTCACTCTCTCTCGGGTATCTCCATCCCCCCTCTCTCCCTCTCTCACACAGAGACACTCCCTCTCTCTCACTCCCTCTATCTCTCTCCCACTCTCTCCCACTCTATCTCTCTCCCTCTCTCTCAGGTCTCTCCCTCCCACCCCCTCTCCCTCTCTCTCTCTCTCAATATCTCTGTCCTACCCTCTCTCCCTCTCTCTCTTTGTCAAGTCTCCCCCTCCTACCCCCTCTCCCTCTCACAGTCACTCCTCTATCTCTCTTCCACTCCCTCCCTATCTCACTCCCTCTATCTCTCTCCTCCCACCACCTCTCCCCTCTCTCTCTCATGACCTCTATCTCTCTCCCACTCTCTCTCCCTCTCTCCTCTCTCTCATTCTCCCACTCCACCTCCCTCCCTCCCTCTCTCTCTCTCTCAAGTCTCTCCCTTCTACCCCCTCCCTCTATCAGGTCTCTCTTTGTCTCTCTCTCACTCACTCACTCCCTCTATCTCTCTCCCTCTCTCTTACTCCCTCCCACCCCTCCCACTCTCTCTCTCCCTCTCTCTCGTATCTCCCCACCCCCTCTCTCTCTCCTCCCTCCATCTCTCTCCAATCCTCTCTCCCTCTCCACCCCTCTCCATCTCTCACGTCTCTCTCTCTCTCCACTTCTTGTATCTCTCCCATCCCTCTATCTCCCACTTCCTCTCCTCCCACTTTGTCTCCCTCTCCTTCTCTCTCACTTCTCTCCCTCCCACCCTCTCTCCCTCTCTCTCTCTCTCAAGTCTCTCCCTCCTCTCTCTCCCTCTCACTCTCTCTCTCACTCTCTCTATCTCTTTCCCACTTTGTCTCTCTCTTAGGTCTCTCCCTCCCACCCCCTCTCCCTCTTTCTCTCTCTCAATTATCTCTGTCCAACCCCCTCTCCCTCTCATAGTCACTCCCTCTATCTCTCTTCCACTCTCTCCCTCTCTCACTCCCTCTATCTCTCTCCCTCTCCCTCTCCATCTCTCTCAAGTATGTCCCTCCCACCACCTCTCCCTCTCTCTCTCTCAAGTAGAGGTTTTAGGGATTAAGGGTTAAGGTTAGAGGGTTTAAGGTTTAGGTATTACAATTTATGGTTTAAGGGTTTAGGGTTTAACTTGGTTAAGGGTAGAGGGTAGAGGGTTGAGGGTTTAAGGGTTGAGGATTGAGGGTAGAGGGTAGAGGGTAGAGGGTAGAGGGTAGAGGGTAGAGGGTTGAGGGTTGAGGGTTGAGGGTTTAGAGTTTACGGATTAAGGGTTAAGGGTAGAGGGTTCAGGGTTTAGGGATTACAATTTGTGGTTTAAGGGTAGATGGTGTAGGGTTGAGAGAGAGAGGGGGGTGTTGAGGGTAGAGGGTAGAGGGGTTGAGAAGGAGATAAGAGGAGGGAGGGACAAAGATAGATGAGGGTTGATGATCCAATTTTTAGGTTAGAGGGTTGATAATTGAGGGCATAAGGTTGAGGGTAGACATTTAAGTGGTTAGGGTTTAGCTCGTATAGGATTTATAGTTTAAGGGTAGATGGTTTAAGGGTTTAGGGTTTGACCTAGTTAAGGGTAGAGGGTTGATGGTTGAGGGTTGAGGGTTTAGGGTTTAGGGATTAAGGGTTAAGGGTAGAGGGTTTAGGGTTTAGGGATTACGATTTATGATTTAAGGGTAGATGGTGTAGGGTTGAGAGAGAGAGAGAGGGGGGGTTGAGGGTAGAGGGTATAGGGTTAAGGTTTTATGGGTTTAGGGTTTAGGGTTTGAGGGTTTGAGGGTTAATGATATAGGGTTTACGGTTTAAGGGTCCTACTCCCTCTCTCTCCCACTCCCTCTCTTAGGTCTTCCCCCCCACCATAACTGAATAAATATCTCCCTCTCAAGTCTCTCTCTCTCGGGTCTCACTCCCTCCCATGCTACTTAGACTAATCTGTGTCACTCCAATGCCCTCTCTCACAATCCCTCTTTGTTAGGCCTCACTTACCTCCCACCCTACCTAGAGAAATATATTTCACTCCAACCCCCTCTCCCACACTCCCTCTCTCTCTCCCCCCCTTTGGTCTTTTTGTATCTCTCGGGTCTCATCCCTCCCAACCCCTCTCACGTTGTCAAGTATTTTCCCCCACTGTAACTAGATAACTCTCTATCCCTCTCAAGTCTCTATCGCTCATAGGTCTCAATCGCTACAACACTACCTAGACTAATCTCTCTCACTCCTATCACCTCTCTCTCTATCTCGAGTGTCACTCCCTTTGTCTCTATGGAATCTCTCCCTTTCAAAACAACACATTTGGTGCTTCCCAAATTTAGCATGCGCCAAATTTGGCGCTCTCCAAGTTTGGCGAGCACCAAATGTGTTTTACCTTGAAATGGTAAAATAGGGGTTGACCCCATGATTCAGGCCCACATGCTTATGTATTTGTCTGGTTCAACGCTTTATCCAATTCAAAAATTCCTTTTTTTATGCAGTTGACTTCATGTTGTACCAATCTATGCTTGATCCATCACCTTTTTACCACCAATCTACATGGTAGACAATGTAGAAGAATACATTTTGAAGTTTCTACATCATTTTACATTATCTAAGATAATATATTCATTTTGGTAATATTGAAATGTTTATATTTAGTATATTTGTTTGTTTTTGACAATATAAACTAAATTTATTTAATGATTTTATTAATCATAACAATTGGACATAGAATTCAACATTGAATTAGACGAGATTTGCATAAAAAGGTGTAACTTTTATGAGTTTGAAGAACAAAATATTGAAAAAAATGACATTTACTTAACACAAATTTACTTATGAATTCTATTTGCATTTCTTATAGTAGTCCATTTCCAGCATGGCTAGTGGAACTCACTCTATTTCATTTTATTTTCAACTAATTTGGAAAACCTAATAGCTTTCATCAATGTTAATGCAATTTTCCATTAATTTTTTTGTTCAATAAAAAAATCACCTTCATCACACGTGCTTAGATAAATTTAAGTGAATTGACATAGTTGTTAATGCAAGTTTCCATTCATTCATACCATTTACCTTTCTAATAAATAAGAAAATGATTTTTTTTTACAATTGAGAATTCTTATTGTCTTTCTAAGTTACCTCATTGCCAAAGAAAGAGTGAATAATTATAAGATATAGCATCACAAACCCTTCTCTGAATTCATACTCTTCATGACTTCATTGACAAACAAAAATTTGGTTTTGAGAAAAATAAACACAAGATTATCTAGTTTTCATTTAGGTGGAAAAAAATTATACCCTAGGTTTGTGATGCAGAGAAGGGAGACAAAACCTTCAACAATCACAATTAGATCAGTTTCAAACAATCTTCAATCTCAAAAACCTCAATTCAATGCTCAACTGATCAATTCACATTCACTTCCTTGTAGCATTCACAATAGAGAAAATAGTTCATATCTTATCATATCTTAGTCACTGGAACCCTCTCTAATGCATCTATACACTAAACCCTTTCTTTAGGCCTTTCTATTCTTGAAACAAGGAGGGCTTATTCAAAATCAACATTCCAGGCCTTTGGTGCAGGAGCATCTTGTAAGCTCAATTTTGTCAAAAAGGTCATCTTTAGTAAGCATGGTCAAATTCTAGGATTTTAGTTAATGTTGAGTATTTTGTGTTCAATAAGGTCAATTGGACCATTTTATAATGTATTTGGAGCTAAGGGAGTTCAATTGTGTCATAGTTTGCAATTTGGCAAAATGTGGTAAAAAGAGTTGCTAAAAGATGCAAAAGTTGCAGAGTTAGGTGCATCCAAGGTTAGGTAAGTAGAATGTCAATTCTATGCATTTTTTTATGTTGTTATGAGTCCATAAATGTGAGGATAAACTCAAGAAAGAGGTGAGAGTATGGAAAAAATGAAGAAGATCAAGAAGTATTCCTTGTTTTTAGTGTAAAATTTTTAGTTTTGACTGGTAAATCTATGTTTCAGACCACTGTACGGCCCCGTACAAGTGGTTCATGGTCTAAAAGCTATGGTAAAAATTAAAGGTATGTATTACTTTTCATTTTTATTTTTTTTTATTTAATTTCATGGAAGATTGTGAGTTTTATGATCATTTTGGTGCTAATGGGTATGAAACCCTGTTTTGGGGTTTTGAACACTAAAAAATGCATGTATGAACTTTTCCTTCAATGGATACCTCTAGAAATTAGTGAAATGAAGGTTGAAAGGTTGTTTTACATGTTCAATAAGGATTCAAGAGTTGAAGAGTTGATGGAAGTGTTTTGTGAGTTGTTGTCCTAGTTGATTTCTTGTGTGTCTTAACAAAAAATTGAGGTTTCAAGTAAGGGTTTGAGGAAATAACAATGCTAAAGGATGGGAGTAAGCTTTTAGAGCATTTGTAGGATATTTTTTAAGTTTTCCAAGTATTGGTTGGGTGTGGTGTGTTGAGGAAGTCCGGGTTTCAATAAACCCCTAGGGGAAACCTAGTTTGAAATAGCTTAGAGTGAGGGTTTGAATGTTGGTACCCTATTGATCATTCTAGTCCCTAAAATAGGTGGAATTTGAGGTTTGAAAATGTAACAAAATATTTTCCATGGAGATCAAGATCTTTTAAGGTGTTTAAAGGAGTGTCTCTTTGTAAGAGTGGCCTTATTGGCTAGTTGCTTGAGTGGAACAGGGCTAGTTTGAGGTATTTTCTCCAAAATATTTTATAGTATTTTTGAGATATGTTTTAGGCCATGGAAAAGGGTGTCTAAAAATATTGTTACAGTCTTTATAAGTTACTTGGTTCATTAGATATGAGTGATTGTCCTATGAGGAAGGATTACTAGTTTGTTAGTGGTTAAGGAGTGAGTGATACAAAATTGGTGCAGGGGCAGCTACACCTTGTATTGAAACAAAATTGATTCTTGGAAGGCCTAATAGACTAGGTTGAAGTTTCTTGATTAATAAGCAACAAGGAAGTTGCAAAATATATTGAATTGTAAAATTTATCAATCAATGTCAATGATGACAAATGAGGTCTAGGTGGATAGAGTATGGAATAGGTTTGATTTCCATGTTTTCTTCCATGAATAAGGTCACCATTTAAGGTGTATTAGGTTGATTTTTAAATCTTGGTGGTCAAATGTGCAAAAAATGCATTCTTGCTACAAAATTGTCAATATTTGAATTTGTAGCCTTTTGAAGGAAAATCCTTAAATTTGGATGTAAATGTGCAAGAATGAGGTCTAATAGGTTGTAATAGGGTGAATGAAAGGTGTTTGAGTGATTTAGGAGTCCTTAGGTGTCAAACTTAAAAATTTGCGAAATTCATGTAATGTTGTCATGTGTAAAAGGTCTAAAATGTAACTTAATGAAGATTAGGTCTTAATGATTAAAAATCAGTTATGGGAATTGGAGGGAGTTGGAATGCAATAAAAATATTTACAATAACCTTCAATTCCTTTAAGGATAAGTTTTTGGTTGATTTGTAACCCGTTTTTTATCAAGAAGAACATTATTTTCTAGAAATTTATTGGGTTCTCTCACTTTTGTTGTTGTTGTACGGCCTGTACGAACTCTAAGATGATCTAAAACTAGATGGATGTTGTATATTAATGAATTATATTTCATTTTAACCTATTAAGAGGTTTTTAACTCTTTGTATAGTGAAATTTATCTTGTTTTTACTGCTGCTACCTACTTTCACAGTATTCTTGGATTTAAGGGTTTCATGATGTAATTTGACCCATTCCACTTTTTGTGCCTACTGTAACTTATGGAATGGGTCCTCTAACTTTTAAAATACATTCCTAACCTATTTAGAATGTTGTGGGGTCAAGGTTGGGTGTTTGGGATGATGTTCTAGGACTATAGCAAGGCATTTTCATGGTGAAAATGAGAGCTTCAAGTGGTATTTTGACAAAATGTGGGAAGGATTGTCCATGTAATGTATTATTCACCACGTGTAGGGTTTGGAAAGTGTTTTTGGTGCTTTGTATGGTTTTGGAAGGTCCAGGAGATAGGAGTTTCATTAAAACCCCAAGTATTTTGCTTGAAATTGAGGGTTTGGTGTATTAGGGGTCTAGAGGTCTTGGACCTAGAAACAAATCAGGAAATTGGATGCTTTGACACATAAAATATTATTGTTTGAAGAGTTTGATTGAAGATATAGTGTTTAAAAGATACTCTGTTTGTAAATTAGGCCAATTGAATAGCCTTTTCCAAGGTGGGTCTATTGGAAGTCAATGTTGGTCTAAAGGAGTTGATGTTGGGGTTTACCTATGTTTTATAACTTGCAAATGGGTATCTTAATCATCCCTGATTTTGTCAAGTGTTTTGGAAAATCTTGGTGAAAAGGCCTGGGTTACCTATGCTACAAGGGAAAGCTTGGTAGAAGTTGGGATTTTCAATTGAACATATGATTTTGCTTTGGAATCTGATTGATTCACATTGATTTGGTGTATTGAATGGTTTCCACCCCTCTCTACATCAAAAATGGTGTTTCTTGGTAAGTTAAGTGATCAAGTTGTGTTTGGTTTATTATTTTAATCTTGTTAGATGTCTTAATAGGCTCATGCAAAACCCTTATACCTTAGTGTGGATTGGAGTCCTTAGAAGCCTATTTCTTTTGATGAAACTTTGAAAGAGTGTGTGAAAGATTGTTAAGAGCCTTCCTCTAAATCTTTGA
The DNA here is from genome assembly GCA_007115665.2 of Sequoiadendron giganteum. Classification (NCBI taxonomy): domain Eukaryota; kingdom Viridiplantae; phylum Streptophyta; class Pinopsida; order Cupressales; family Cupressaceae; genus Sequoiadendron; species Sequoiadendron giganteum. The sequence goes on from CM021108.1 coordinate 533,046,260, forward strand.
GCAAGTTCATTGTGGATCCCTACATGTACTTCATCAACCTCTAAATACTTTTCCAACTCTTCAAACACACTCAAAATCCCTACTCAAATATCTAACCCTATAGACATCTAACTCCATCATATGAAAAATGTTGTCTAGCATAGACATGTTTGATAATTCCAAATAGCTTGCTGCCTTCTTTCATAAAATGTTTTGGTATGTTTTGATGGCACTCTCAAATTTTGCAAATTTGAAGTACCCATTTCGAAAATTTTGCCTCTGCACTTTTAGAAGTGCACCTGATAGATTTGCCTGAGTGACCTAATTTGGAGGGTCAAAATTTAAAGCCTATTGATTTTCATGCAAAAACCATTTTTATACATATTCAATTGACATATTTGAAGGTGTGTGTTAATTTTCAGCTTCTCATGATGAGTTTTGTCAGGGTTTCGAAAAGCGAAGTTGGAGGGTTTTGGCACTTTTTTGCTATTTGCAAACTTTCAGTTTTGCAAAGTAGCCTCCTGTTTGAGCTTGCATTTTGCAATTGGTTGATTGTCATGCTAGAATGATTATTATTTTGTATTCTCCCCACCTAAATGAGCTCATTTTTCAGTTTTCAAAGTATCATGATCTAATTTGCTATTTTTAATAGGTCAAAACCAAATGCAATTTCTCCTTTTTTGGGAAGACAAATTTGAGCGTCAATATCTTTTGATCAATGATGGTTCAGGAAAATTCCTTTTGCATGCACAATCAGGGTACCTAAATGATCTATTGTGTCTAGTGGCAGCTTGCAAGGAGTTGATTTGCTTTTTTTTTTTCAAAATGGCGATTGGGTCAGTTTCAATTGGTTCAGAACAGGCTGTTGTTGCAGAAAGTTTGAGTAAGCAACTTTGACAGTTAATAAATTTTTCCTCATGATTGATTTCTCAGATCATTCTTTTGCATTGCATTCTCTAGACCAACTTTTGCATGCTTGTAAATTTTTATAGCTTCAGGAGGTTGTTTGCCCAGTTTTTCGAGGCGATTCTAGGCCCAACTTGGCTAGTTTTTCTCATTTTCTAAATGTGCCAGAAAACATATTTTAGTGATAACCCAATTCAAGTTTCCACTCCAGATTCATTCAGATGTTGTGTCTGATCAATTTGAGCATAAAAGTTGTTTGAAAACGATTTTTTATTAGTCGGGCCCACATGGGGACCCGACATGCTTTGCACATTTGTAAAATTGTGAATACATTGCATTATGGCAATTAGTTCATGAGAATTACTTTGAGTTGGTCATCAAGTGGAGGGGCACATAATTATAATTTCCCATAAGTTTCGAATTGCAAAGTGAGATCCATCTTTCAAATGTGGAGTGTGAAAATCATAGCATCAAGAGGGTAAGGATATTGAACAATGGATAACAAGCATAAAGGTTTCAACATAGAATGTGAAAAGGAAAATGTATTTGTAGCTAGCATTGAACATCATAATTCAAATAAGGTTGAATGTGAATGTTGTTAAAGGAATCCAACATGTGTATGCAAATGAGGAGGCATTGCAATGGAAGCATGATGGTGGAAAGAAAATGTGATAGGAGATGGTGCTTCACTCAAGCCATTGCGGGATAATGTCACAACACTTCTTAATCTAGCATGTTTGTTTGAGCAACTACATGATGCTGAAAATGGATTGTTCAGAAAGTAAAATCTTGTTGGTACCGAGTGCTCAACTATCCATATAGCTTTACTCCAATAGTGACACACTGTCATATTGGAGTTTTATCACCTCAGGTGGTCGTATTAGATAGCATTCAGAGGGGCCTAGCAATTTGGGCTTCTTATGATGCTAAGAATATGGATTTTATTCCAAAGGTATGTGTTGCTGATTATTTTATAGAACTTATAGTGGCAAAATTAATTGCCAAAGAATGTCTTGAGTTAAGGAAGTATAGGCTATGGATATATGTCAGTTTTTTTTGGGGAACAGATGTGGGATGGTTGGACATTGAAATTTTTTTTGAATGTAATGGTTGTGAAGTGTGGGTTTATAGAGATGAAAGTATTACGCCTTCCATAGATTATTGGAGTGCTTCTTGGTAATGTTTGTTGTTGTACATGTGCAACCACCGCGCGAAGTTGAAAAGGGGTCAATTTGACAACTATAGAGAAAATTTTATACAAGATCATGAAGTCACTGTAGGAGAGCATCTTTGTCCTGATGCTTGAGGAATTGGTAAACATGGAACATAGCCACCAATTTTGAAGAGGCTCGAGAGTTTGCACTTGCAACAAAGTCTATCAAAATGGTGCGATAAATTTTGCTTGGTTTCCATCAAATCACCACTGTAAGGGACAAACCTCTTAATTACTGTGAGGAGATGAACCAATGAGGAGTGTGTGGGTGTGCCCAACAAGTGAGGCATTTAAAATGTATTTATTGAAAAGGCCTTAGAAATTTCAAGTAAATGCCAGATGGAAGCCAATTCATATGAAATCTAAAAGCATTACCACCAGGAGAAAGGGCATGTGGTTTTGTTGGCTGGGTACCCCTTTAAATGTGCTCTGAGAGAATATTATGATTGCAGAGTATGCATTAAAATAGATCTATTAAAAGACTCTAATTTTTTTTAAGCAAATGCAGTTGGAAAATGCGATAAAAGGAACTTCAAGAGGGGCGCCATCACACTAGAGCAGGGCACGCACCCACATCAACACAAAAATGAAGCTATTGAAAATGCTTTAGCAAATTTCTAGAAAATGCAAATGGCTAGAGTGAAGGGGTATGACTTGGAGAAGAGGTATATGAACTGCTTGATAGAATGCCTCATCGAATGTGGTCTCATGGAATGTTACATTGTTGTTGCAGCGCCCAACAACAAAGTCACAAAATAAACCAAATTTCCTTTGTCGAAATGGTCTCAGGAATTCTAAGTCACATTTAATAGTTGTGGTAGGCTATTGAGACTCTGAAACCACCAAGCCAATGCACTTGGCAGCTGTAAATGATGCGCCCGAAGCCTTTTTCTTCCTTCTCATGCCATATTTTAAAGATTTTAGAAACTTCTAAGCAAACCCTAGTGGCAGCTATAAACAATCTCTCCCACCGGTGCCAGAGATAGAAAATTATGATGGAGTTGGGAGGTGATGAGAACAGGTCTCAAACCACATTGTTGGTGTGTCATCTCAAGCAATGGATGTAATGGGTACATCCCTTGTGTTTGGCCAATTGAATAATGGTAAGCTCTCTCACATGGTATTGAAGGAAAATAATGTTGTATATGACTACTATGAAAGCTTGTAGCACCACCATGAGCATGGGGAGAAGCAATTGAATGTTGCAAAAGAGAAAATTAGGGCAACAAAGAAGAGAAAATGATATCAATGGCCGATATTGAGTGTGGAATGCAGCTCAATCTCCATTGTCCCCCACCAAATTGCGATCCTAAGCTACCTACTCTTTAATTATCATGAGATGGCGAGGTTTTGCCACGTGGCATATGGGCTTGGGTGGAATTCTCCTGAGCGGTGGATTTTTAACGTGGCCTGACAAAACTCTTAATAAAGGCCTTTGTTAAATGTGAGAATAGAATATTTGCACGGAAGGTGAGTGAATGGTGGGTCAGGAAAATAAAAAGCAAAGGTTGCCCAATAAAATTAAAAGGGTTCACAATTAGAAGTGTGTTGTTTTAAATTAATAAAGTAAAATGTGAAGGGTGTGCTCATCGCTTGATGAAATATTAAAATGGGCTTTCTTCAATATTTGAATATGGCCAGTTGAGTGTGGGGTTTTAAATATTTTAAGACATGGGTGTGGTTAAATATTTAAATGGGAAATGTAAGGGGGTATGAATAAAGTATTCTATCCAAGGAGATTTTAAAAGCACTATTTTAAAGGAAAAGATTTTGAATTAAAGGTAAAAGGTGAAATATTTTAAATATGGAGTATAAAGTAAGACACGAGTAAAGTTGAATTGTGCTTGGGGGATTTTATGGCAAAGTATTTTAATTGGATGCAATGTGAATGGCATGAGGGGAGATTTTATAATGTGAATGGAATTTTCACCATGTAAATATTTTATTCATTGGAGGTGAGTTAAATAAAATATAGTCACAATAAACAAAGGCAAAACAAGAGAAAAAAATGAGAATTTTCACGCAAGAGGCATTTTTAGATAGCAGGTAAATGGAGAAATTAATCACATGGGTAAAATTGTTGTTGTTGGGCAAAGGAAAGTTTGGAAGTAAAATTTTTTATTGTAGGGAGAGGAGAGATTCTTTTCAATTTGTGGATGAACGGGAATGGAGTTGCCAAATGGAATTTTCAAATCTTCTTCTGGGTTGTTCTTGTTGCCTTCTTTTCTTCTACATCTTCTCTTCTTCTCTCTTTGTAAGGTTTAACAAGTGAGAAATCTTTGGTCGAGTCTAGGTGAAGTTGCAGAGCAAAATGTAAAATTTGGCAGTTATAGAGGAAATGCAATTTAGGTTCTGAGTCATTAAATTGAGCATATTTGAATTTTGAATAAAGTGATCAAGGGTTATTTTGTTCATCTCACTATTGTGGTGTGTGCAATTCTTATTTTAACTTTAATTCAAGGAATTAATTAAAATGCTTAAATGAGATTGTAGGTTGATATGTTTTATACAAGGATTTGATAAGTAGTATTGAGTTACGATACATATTGGTGATATTGTAAGGCAATATTATTGAAGATCTTGTATGCTATGTGTTGAATCTATTATAAACCCTTAGGTGTTTGTGAATTTGACTCCTCCAATGGAAATAAGGCACTGATCTAAGTTGCATCTATTCTTTGTGGTTCAATATTTATTTGTGTTCACCTGGATCTTGCTAAAAATTAAAAATTAATGAATATATTTTGCTTTGAAGTATTGTCGTGACTATCTCATGCTTTAAATGGTTGATATTATTGATGAACAACCAATTCTATTAAGTATTATCCCGTTTTGTTGAGCTATTATGTGAGATTATCTATTATTGTTAATGTTGTTTATGATAATGGTGTAGAGGTTGTAAACACATTAAGGGATCTCCCTCCCGAGTCTTGCAAAGCCCAAAGTGTAGGAGGTCTTTAAAATACTCATCAGTTGGTCCAGGTCCTTCTAGCTACCCTTTATTGGAATTGGAAATTCCATAGGTAGATTAGGAGATCAACCTGGTTATAGTAAAAACAACCAACATTTTTCATATTTAATGTAATGTAATTAGTTATATCAATATTTTCATAAAGTGCATTACTTACTTTTGTTCTGTGTGTGTTTGTGGTTCTAGGTGTGTTTGTGAACATGTAGCATTGAACGTCATTCCAAGGAAATGATCAAAGCATCTAAAAACGAAAGAATGTGCAATTAAAAATGCAAGGAGAAGAGAATAAAAAAATGTAGCTCGTGAAGCAAAGGAATTGCAGCTCATACAACCAAAAATTCTCGTGCAATCTAAGAGAGATGTCAAATTGGCAAAACAAAGGGCATGAATGAGGAAAGTTCATGGAAGGATAGGAATGGATACCGAAGTTGGGGCCACATCATCAACCATAGGTGGATCTCAATGCACATCTCCAGTTGAAGACACATCGGCAACAACATGTGGTTTTCCAAGTATATCATAAATTACATCTCCAATTGAAGACACACCATCAACAACATTACGTTTTGAAAGTACATCAGCAAACACATCTCTATTTGAAGGCACTCCACAAATTACATCTCAAGCTAGAGGTACAACATCGTTTACATGTCAATCTCAAGGTATGTCATCAATTGCAACTTTGATTGAAGGTACATGATCTATCCCCGATGTTGTTGACTTTCCCAATGTTGACACAAATTTACATTTGAGAACTCCTCCTAGAGTTTTGCATAGAAAACCTACATTTTTGATTGATATTGATTCCAATGTTTTGAAATGGATGCCTAATAAGATTCCAAAACATACATGTCAAATATATGCACAGAGAATATGGAGTTTATTTTTTGCAAAGCTAAGTGAGGGTGGAAGATGCCAACTATTTGTTGAAATGATGAGGCAACTCAAATTTAGGTCCACCATGAAGGCTCTTGGGCTAATATTTTCAAATGAATCAAGTGAAAATTACATTGTAAAGAACTTGATGAGTGCATATGAGAGTGTAGGTTCTACCTTGTGCACAAAGGATAGTTGTGCCACACGACGTGTGATGACAAAAACATTGTTAAGCAGTCAAACAAGGAACAAGGTAAACCTTACAAAGGCAAGTAAGTCTTTGAAAATAAGTAGATCATATCTAATGAGAGCCAAAGGAAGGCGTGAAAGAGTGAGGATCCAAATAGCAATGAGTTATGGGCATTCTCGGGTAGAGTGCCACAAAAAGATACAAGAATTGCTCAAGGCTTGGGATCTTTAATTGTGAATTATTGGAAGGATAACACAAGGACCTCTCCTAATCAAAGAGATGTTGTAAGAAGGATAATTGGTAGTAAAATTTGTGAGCCACATCTAATGCATTATTTGGATACCACTCAAACACAATTTTTTTTTATTTTGTACAAAAGTTTCCTAAAATTAAATTATGTCAAAGGTATTTTGAAATGCTAAAGCCTTTTTATGTCAAAATAAATCACACACACACTAGTTGTTGTTGTAGGGTTCATATTGAGTTTTCTAACCATTATGATGTTTATCAATGTATATGTGTAGATATGCATATTTACAATGTTTTGCAGGAATGTAACATAATGCAAATCATCAAGGAAATTTTTGTCTTCCATTTTATGTGAAAGAGAGGATGGTCAATTTTTTTACAAGAATTCATGTTTGGATGGCACATGTGATCATTGTGGTGGCATGCAACATTTGTCAAATTTCCAACACATGGCTAGTACACACACAATTGGAGACAAAATTATGGAATTTGGAGAATATAAGACAGTGGCATACAGTCTAAAAGATGGGAAAGAAGCAAAGAAGTGTGAATTGGTCAGTGATAAGATTCCAGTGTATTAGTTTATGGGAATTTTTTGTGATCAGGTGGTCTATGAGTATGCAAGGCATACACACAAAGCACAATGGTTGGACTCACAGTTCAAGTTATGCAAGGACACATTTCTACTTTGTCATATCATTTTAGTTTTCAACTTCGCTAAGAACTACACACTACATCCACAAAATGAGGTGCAATCACAATATTTCAACTCCACACAGGTTGCTATATTTGTGCATATAGAATTCATTCATGCAAATGATAGTACATAGGAAAATAGGAAAGTATTGAGGGAGTGTCACTTTTACATCAGTGATGATCACACATATTCTACAGAGTTTGTGCAAGGTTTGTTTCATATGTTCTATGATGATCTGGCTAGCAGGGGCATATCATTTAGTCATCATATTATATGGTAAAATAATTGTACATCACAATTCAAGAATGCTAGAATGCTTTACTGGTTGAGCATGATGCATAGGATTAGTGGTGTTCAACATATGTGGAAATTCTCAGAGACCAGACATGGAAAGGGGGAGCATGATGGAGCAGGTGCATGTATCAAAAGAGCCCTAGCACAAGAAGAGTTAAAGTACACAAACAGTGTAAAGTTGATAGATGCAAGATCAATTTTCTAGTGGTGCAATGGTGCAATGGGTCTAGGTAGTGAAGGTAATTCTCTAGTTCATAGATTTTTTCATTTAGTAGATGATACTAACATTGAAAAATATGAGGATTGTTGTACACTAATAGGATCGAGTGATTTGGGTATGTGCAGGATCATCATGGAAAAAACAGGCCCTTAAGTGGCAATAAAAAGACAAAAAATCAGAGTTAGACAACTTGACGTAAAAATTTGAATAAGTTATTTATATTATTTCAAAAAAATGTAAAAATGGAATTTGTAGCAAATTGAATTTAGTTTCTAAAGTAATAGACCTTTATTTTTTAAAAAAATTCTATTTGGTGAAAATTTGAAATTTCAATGCAATAGTATTTAAATTTTAGGGTAAAAATAAGAAGTAGGTGTCTGTCTGACCACCCTAAAATGCCAGAATGTTTTACTGGTTGAGCATGATGCATAGGATCAGTGGTGTTCAACATATGTGGAACTTCTCAGAGACCAGACATGGAAAGGGGGAGCATGATGGAGCAGGTGCATGTATCAAAAGAGCCCTAGCACAAGAAGAGTTAAAGTACACAGACAGTGTAAAGTTGATAGATGCAAGATCAATTGTCTAGTGGTGCAATGGGTCCAGGTAGTGAAGGTAATTCTCTAGTTTGTAGATTTTTTCATTTATTAGATGATACTAACATTGAAAAATATGAGGATTGTTGTAAACTAACATGATCAAGTGAGTTGGGTATGTGCAGGATCATCATGGAAAAAATAGGCCCTTAAGTGGCAATAAAAAGACAAAAAATCAGAGTTAGACAACTTGACGTAAAAATTTGAATAATTTATCTATATTATTTCAAAAAAATGTAAAAATAGAATCTATAGAAAATTGAATTTAGTTTCTAAACTACTAGACCTTTATTTAAAAAAAAAAATCTATTTGGTGAAAATTTGAAATTTCAATGCAATAGTATTTAAATTTTAGGGTAAAAATAAGATGTAGGTGTCTGTTTGACCACCCTAACCACAATAAAATGATAATATTTTTTTATAATCTTTTAGATATAAGTAGAGGACTCATGCCCCAATGTGATGCATATTTTTTTATAATTTTTTTCCAAGTAAATAATTAATCATGAATTTTTTATTATAAATTTTAAAAAATATAAAAGCGTGTTTCTCTAACCACCTTAACTTGGTCAAAAATTCATGAAATTCAATTTTTTTTTTTAATCCTATAGTATGAAAAGCATAGAATGTGACGCATGTTTTGGATTCAAAAAATGTGATACTGTTTGAAATTTCTAGATGTTTTTCAATTAGCCTATCAATTAGGACTTTATTTGTAATTCTAATAGAAAATGAATAATAATAATTTATTAAATTCAAAGTAAAGCATAATTTATATTGGTGGAAAGCTGATAATCTCCTCTAAAAACCCTTTTCGTTTCATCAATTTTAGGTAAAAAAAAGGTCGTCAGCCACATGGGCCATCATATGGCTTACATATCACCACTTTTTGGCCCATCATGTTGCACATACCCAGCTACACTCTTTTAAAATCTCCAATGTAGGTACATGGACTATCCATACGCAGAAGATGGCATGATTTTATTCTACATGTACACTTCAAGCATGGAATGATTGTGAGTGAATAGAGTGGGTTGAAAAATGGTTTGTAAGAAGTCTAACCCCACTTGATAGTTATCAACTCTCGATGTCTCTAAAAAACATGAAGATTCAATCATCCATTGACTTTGATCATGTATCAAACCTACTAGAACCAAGTAATATATCTTACTTACAGGTTTTATTATGATGCTCAGTAAATACATCTAAGAAGATGAACATATCAATGTAGGGCACATTTATGCAGTGATTGTAGATGAAGACAATGAAGAGGGTAAAAATTATTACCTGTTTCATTGTATCGAGGACAAAAAGAAATTGGAGGCCCCAGTTATAGATGGAGAAAACATAGAGTATCCTAAAGGTTCGGTGGTTGTTACTGGAACATGGCTTTGAAGGTATCCATTTAATAATGTTGTAGTTTGGTTTTTTGAGAACTTCAACATGCATTGGAATATTCTACACTACTCGAACCTTTTCATTGCCACCAACATTCATTTGATCAAATATAAGGGTAGACCCGCGAACAAGAACTTGTTGAAAGTGCCTGAGTCTGACCACAAGGCAATACTTGACACAAGAAAGAGTAGAGAAGACCCAGATGGTTCCCTAGATTGATTTGTAAGTATGCACATTGAATTTGAAAATTAATGTTATTTATCATTGCTTTCTTTCAAGCGTTTAAGTTTGATTGTATAAAGGTTAGCAAAATTGCATTAATGTAGATATGCAAAATTATGGTTATATGTTGCTTTCTATTGAGCACCTTTAAGTTGGTATTTTGATCAATAACAAGGAGGTTAACCAATTAAACACAAGTTCATCCAACTCAAACCAACATTTTTCCCTAACAACTCTTTTTCATCAACTCTTCACTATTTCAACCTAGTTTCCTTGTATGTGTCCAAACACCAAAACCAAGGCATAAATATCAACCCTCTTAACAAACACACAAACCATTTAGGGTTTTAGATACCCATTATGCTCATTCCAAACATATCTCAAATGTGGTCTGCACCATATTCCCTATTAGTGTTTCATGTCATATGGATTTATGACTGTCATTGATCCTTTTTTGATTGTGACTATAGTTAATACTAAAGTTTGTCAAATTTTAAGAAAAGAACAACATCAGTTGGTGGTGCAAGTGTTCAGTGGTATGAGAAACATTGGTTGCTGGTGCATTTTCTGGTTGTCGATATTCTCTTTCTTTTCCATCTTGTAGATTTATCATATTCTTATATGCTACATGTTTTATGTTAATTATGTCAGTGATATTTTTGAAATTTATACGTAGGATCATCGAGAGATGAGAAATTAGCGAAGGGCCACATCACCATTATAGGACCTTCAATTGACCTCCTTATCTAGAATGCATGAAGGTGATAGTAGTGTTGACTTCTGAGTTGTCTTTGGTTGTCCTTGATGACAAAATATGTTGGCATGCTCTTTGGTATTCTTGATTATGGTGATTCAGGATATTCACTACCATGTTCATCTATATTTTCAGATCAGCTATCTATTTCAACCATTATTCATTTTCAGATGGCTATGTTTACTGACAATGTGATAAAGCATTATTATAGATCATTAGAGATGATCAAGCAAAAGGTTCAGGATATTCAGTTTGGTGCTTAAGGAATACGTATTTTTCAATTCAAGTCTTTTGAGATTCTAGTAGAAAATATTGTTTTTGTTGAAGATAGAAATATGTTAGGGTTTCACAAACCCAAGTTGATTTTTTCAGTTAGATTGTAATTGAATTGTTTCAATGTGGTGATATTTGTTGAAAGAGTTTACTTTGAAGTAGGATTATTTAGGGTTTGTCACTCAAACCCTAAATCAAGTTCATTTTCAGTTACTCAAATTGCATACAAAATTTATCATTCGCAGTATCTTTAAAAAATGGTTCTCAGGCATTTTTCTGAAATCTGAGAGAGGAATATGAAGCTTCAGCCATATTGTGTAAAAATAGTACTGCATTGAAAATATTTTATTATGATTCTCATATTATTGTATTGAAGGAAGATGTTGATGCACAACATTCTTCAATGTGCTTAATGAGGATATACATAGTCTTCTATTGAAATTCTAGAGTTGTAAAATCTGCACTTCTAGGGTTTTGATAGGATGTTGTAATTGTTATGTGTTAACAGGGGTTGGTGCTCCTTGGAATGGGTATTCCTAAATTTTTAAGGGGTTGGTGCTCCTAGAGTGGGTTCTCTAAAGTTTCCCAGTAAGGAATTGTAAGTAGCAGTTTTTGAAATTAAGCTAGTGAGGCAGTTGAGGAGTGGTTTTTCTACCCCAGGAGGGTTTTCCACTCGACAATTTATTTGTCTTATGGTCTCTTTGTTTTGATGTCATAATGATTCTAGATTGTGATGTTTTTGTGAGTGATTTTCCTTATCAGTTTGAACATTTTTAAATGTTGTTTTTTCATCTTTGAAAATGGTTATATCAAAATGTCTTGCACAAGTGTTCTATCATTGTTGAAAATTTTGATTCAATAAAAAGCATAAAAGCATTCATTTAATTCATTGCTCAAGAATAGTTATAATGTGCTAAAGGTTATTGTTGTCTCATTACCTATCTTGTGTCATTTTGTTGCACTATTGTTGCAGTGTCTTATAAAGCTACATTGAAATCAGTTGGTTAATAAGTGATTCAATAATGTTGGTCTTTATTTGCAAAGTCTTATGAGCTACACCTATACTATCATCATGCTTTGATTGTTAAAAAATTTCAGTCACAATTGTTTTGGAAAATGCAATATATCTCACTCAATCATATTGGAATAAGTTGTCTAAAGGTTTGAGTTAATGTTGTCATATCTTTTTTTACCCCTTTTCATGAATGCACTCAAAGTGATTAGTTTACTTTGTTTTCAAGAAAAAGGATATCAAGATTAAAAGTCTTGGTCAAAGATTAAAAAGGTTTAGACACCAATTCACCCCCCCGCCCCTCTCAGTGTTTGTGCATTCTCCAAAAAGTAGGTCTCGTTAGGTGTATGACTGACATTATTTAGTTATTTCTCTTTTAATGATTTTTATGTGAGTCTATATCTAAGATTTATAGGATTTTGCAAGTTTTTTGTGGACCAAATTCCTATGAGAGTACAAAACCACAAAGAGGCTACTACCCATGTGTTTCATAGGGAGCAGGGGATGTACATGTTTTGAAGCATTTTGGAATGCAAATAATTGGGCTAGCTGAGGTGCATAAGAGAAACAAAACTGGGCAACAAGTCCTTTTGTTTCTTCTTGTACTTGATATATTTCATGATCTATGTTGCAAATGGGAGGATGGTTTCCCTGCATGTATTGCTACAAGTATTGAAAATGAGAAGATTTTCAAGATTTGCTTCCATCACTATTGTAATATTTGTCATTGACTTAGTGTATTTTTTTATATACAAAAATTATGATAAATTAATACATGAAAATGTGTATATTACATTTAAAATCAGTTGTAATGCTTCATGGTTTACATTTAAAGTTGTCTTCAAGGAAAAGAATGTGGATTTATCAGTAAAATGAAATAATGTCTAATATAATTATAGAAAGGCATGTTTTATTGCCCCTACCTTGTCAATCCTACCGAATTGGCAAGCTAGTGAGCTCACTGGCTTGCCAATTCCATAGGGTTGACAAGGTAGGGGCAGCGTATGCCTCATATAAATTGATGAAACCTAGGTCATCTCTAACATACATCAATTCCACCTAAGACTCATTTGGAGAAACTTTCTAAATACTTGAAAATAATGCTATCCAACCTCACTTTTTCATGTAAAGACACCCCAAATGCCACCTAGGGCATCACCAAAAAATTAGTATGCGCACCTCCCTTGCTCAAGAAACAATGAAAACATGTTTATCTATCTCAACAAATCCTATCCACCGAGTTACAACATCATATAGTGGGTGGAAGGCGTAAAACACCATTTTAAATGCACTCAAACCCTTGAAACAGGGCTCATAGACCGACCTCCAGTAAAATTCCTATTAAATGCATAATATTTATTGAAATTTATTCAAACCAATTTTGTGAAATAGTTAACTCTTGTACCCACTAGTTTCCATGAAGAAGTAAGCACAACCACTCTGTATAAAACCATACAGTAGCAATAAAATTCAAAAATTCTAGAAAAACTCAAAAAATGACATGGGAATAACCAGATTTTATTATTTTTCTTTGTAACTTGGTTTCTCCAACCTCAAACTTGAACATAAGAAGCCTTTTCAAACATGAAAAACACCAAGTACCATCCTACAATTGACTCCAACCAATTTTCAAACTCGTTATGGATGTTGGAGTATAAAATTGCACTTTTTTACATTGGGTACCATTAACTAGTTTGCCAAACCACCATTGGGCAGAATTAACCAGTTTACCAAACCACCATTTCCTCCAATTTTAGGGCATGATAAGCCCTCTAACATAACAAACCCCAAAACCCTCTTCATTCACAAGTTAGGCAAGGGTTTATTGAAAAACCATACTCCAAACCTTCCCACAGCCAACCAAAGCCTAAAACACCTTCAAAAGGGTCTGTACAAGCTTAAAATTTCAAGAGATATCACTACCCCCAAATATTTCTTCAAACCCTAGCACTAAACCACCATTTTCCACTAAACACTGCACCATTTGACATTTAGGGCACCACATTAAAATCCTCTATTCACCTCCCTTGCACACAAAACTTTGTACACATGTTTTATAACCATAACTGAGCCATTCCATTGAGTTATAGAAGCATACAATGGGTGGAAGGCTTAATATGACATTCTAATGCACTCAAAACCCTTAAAACAGGGTATATAGACCGACCCTCAATAATTGGCTTCTAAAATGCACAAAATCACTTGAAATCCAACCAAACCAAAACTAAAATGGAGTTAATTCTCCTGCCCACCTAATTCCATCAAAAAGAGAGCACAATCTCTCTGAGCTACATTCAACTGGCTCAATCCCCTAAGGGTCCAAAGTGCAAAAGGGAAGGAATATTTGATGGTGTATTACTCGTAAATGATGGTGCTTACGAAATATTTGTTAGAACATACAAGATAACATTGGGCCCCTCTACAATAACCTCTCTCATTTTTTTCTATCTTAGAGGTATTTTCCTGTTGTGTTCAATTTTCACTTGATTAAAAAAGTGTCAAATGCAAGTAGTTGAAAGTTGCAAAGTGGTGCAACTTTCGTTCTATAGCTCGTGTGACCAAAATGATTGTTCCAATATGTTTGAATAAGTATGCTTATGATAGTAATTTTCCTCTTTCACACCCAAACATAGGAAATCACTCGAAGCTACATTCAACAAGATCGATCCCTTAAGGGTCCAAAGTGCAAAATGGATGCGAAATTCAACATGCTATTACTCGAATATCATGATGCTTAGAAAATTATCGTCTGATCCTATGAGATCGTGTTGGGCCCCTATATAATAAACTCTCTCGAGTTTTTCTATCTCAGAGGTATTTTCCTGTGGTGGCGGATTTTCACTTGGAGAAAAAGTTGTCAATTGCAAGTAGTTGAAAGTTGCAAAATGGTTCAACTTTCATTTTGTAGCTCATGTGACCAAATAGACTATTCCAATGCAACTAGGTGGGTACATTTACACTAGGAATGGTCCTCTTTCACACTCGAACACGTGGAATCACTCCAAGCTACGTTGAACCAGATCGATCCCTTAAGGGTCCAAAGTGCAAAATGACTACAAAATTCAGCATGCTATTACTCGAATACCATTATACTTAGAAATTTATCATCTAATTCTATGAGATTGCATTGGGCCCCTCTATAATACGCTCTCTCAATTTTTCCTACCTCAGAGGCGTTTTCCTATGTTAGCGAATTTTCACTTGGGGGAAAAGTTGTCAAATGCAAGTTGTTGAAAGTTGCAAAGTGACACAACTTTCATTCTGTAGCTCATGTGACCAAACATACCATTCCAACACATCCGGGTGGGTACGTTTATGCTAGGAATGGTCCTCTTTCACACCCAAACATGCGGAATTGCTTTGAGCTATGTTCAACCAGATTGATCGCTTAAGGGTCCAAAGTGCAAAATGGCTACAAATTTCAGCATATTATTATTCGGATACCATAATGCTTAGAAAATTCTCATCTAATCCTAAGAGATTGTGTTGGGCCCCTATACAATAACCTCTCTCAGTTTTTTCTATCTCAGAGGCATTTTTCTCTGGTAGCAAATTTTCACTTGGGGAAAAAGTTTTCAAATGCAAGTACTTGAAAGTTGCAAAGTGGTGCAACTTTCATTCTACAACTTGTGTGACCAAACAAAACGTTCCAATGCATCTAGGTGGGTCAGTTTATGCTAGGAATTGTCCTTTTTTGCACCCAAATATGCAGAATCGCTTGAGCCACGTTCAACCAGATCGATCCCTTAAGGGTCCAAAGTGCAAAATGGCTGCAAACTTCAGCATGCTATTACTCGGATACCATCATCTGATCCTATAATATTGCATTGGGCCCCTCTATAATAACCTCTCTCATTTTTTGCTATCTCGGAGGTATTTTCCTATGGTGGAAAATTTTCACTTGGGGAAAAAGTTGTCAAATGCAAGTAGTTGAAAGTTGCAAAGTGGTGCAACTTTCGTTCTACAGCTCGTGTGACCAAAAAAACTATTCCAATGCATTCGGGTGGGTACATTTACACTAGGAATGGTCCTTTTTTGCACCCAAACACACGTAATCACTTCGAGCTACATTCAACTGGATCGATCCCTTTAGGGTCCAAAGTGCAAAATGGCTACAAACTTCAACATGCTATTACTCAGATACCATGATGCTTAGAAACTTATCGTCTAATCCTATAATATTGCGTTGGGCCCTTGTACAATAACCTCTCTTAGTTTTTTCTATCTTGAAGACATTTTCTTATGGTGGCGAATTTTCACTTGGGGAGAAAGTTATCAAATGCAAGTAGTTGAAAGTTGCAAAGTGGTGCAACTTTCATTCTATAGCTCGTGTGACCAAACAAATTGTTCCAACACATTTGAAGAGGTATTTTTACGCTATTAATGGTCCTCTTTTGCACCCAAACACACGTAATCACTTTGAGCTACGTTCAACCAGTCGATCCCTTAAGGGTCCAAAGTGCAAAATGAGTGCGAACTTCAACATGCTCGTATTCAGACACAGTGATGCTTAGAAAATTCTTGTCTAAGCCTATGGGATCATGTTGGGCCCCTCTAAAATAAACTCTCTCATTTTTTTCTATCTCAATGGCCTTTTCTTATGGTGGCGATTTCTCGTTTGTTGAAAAAGTTGTCAAATGCAAGTAGCTAAAAGTTACAAAGTGGTGCAACTTTTGTTCTGCAACTTGTGTGACCAAATAGATTGTCCTGACATGTCCAGGTGGGTAATTTTATGCTAGGAATGGTCCGCTTTCCCATTGAAACACGTGGAATTGCTCCGAGCTATGTTCAATCAGGCATAATCCCTTAAGAGTCCAAAGTGCAAAATGGTTGCGAACTTCAGCATGCTTATATTCGTACACCGTGATGCTTAGAAAATTCTCATATGAGCATATGGGACCAACTTGGCCCTCTCTACAATAACCTCTCTTAGTTTTTTCTATCTTAGAGGCCTTTTCCTATAGTGGTGATTTCTCACTTGGGAAAAAAGTTGTCAAATGCAAGTAGTTGAGTGTGTAAAAATGACTTTTTAGCCATTCCACCCATTGTATCCTACTGTAACTTAATGGAATGGCATAATTAGGGGTATGGAACATATGTGCATGGTTTCTGGAGCAGGGGAGGCGAGTTGAGTGGTTTGGTGTGATGGCCTAGTTGGCAATTTGATAAGTTTTGGTGAAATTCAGTTGTTTAAGAGTGGAAATGGTTGAAATCATTTGGGGCAGTAGTTTGTGAGGGACTTTTAAGCATGTGCAGGTTCTTTTGAACTTTTTTGATGCATTGGAAATGTGTTATGAGTTGTGGGAATAGGATTTTCAATAAACCCACCCGTTTTAGGCTTTTGGCCATAGCAACAAGGAAGTGAACTATTTGATAAAATGCTTTGGTAAACATGTATGAAAAATGTGGTAGCATAGACAAGGCAGTGAATTGTTTGAGAAAATGCCTCAAAGAAATGTAGTCTCATGGTGATGGAATTTCATGACAATCTATAGCTGTGAGGATTTGTGACTTGAAGATTGTGATTAATGATTGGAATTGTGTTTAGTGAGGTTGCAGGACCTCCCCTACTACATCAATATTTTAGGGTTTTATCCATAGCAGCAAGGCAGTTAAATGTTTGATATAATGATTTGATAGACATATATGAAAAATTTGGTAGCATAGAAAGGCAGTGAGCTCTTTGAAAAAATGCCTCAAAAAAATGAGGTCTCATGGTGATGGAATGCCATGACAATGAAAATAAATTTGATTGTCATGGCATTCTGTCACCATGAGACCACATTTATTTGAGGCATCTTTTGAACTAGTTCACTGCCTTGTCTATGGCTTGTCATGGAATTCCATCACCACATTTATTTGATGCATTTTTTCAAATAGTTCATTGCCTTGTCTATGCTATTGCTTACTATTATGCTTTTGATATATTTTTTTGAAGCATCCATAGCTTGTTTGAAATCACTTGTTTTAGGCTTTTAGCCATAGCAACAAGGCAACGAACTGTTTGATAAGATTCTTTGGTAGACATGTATGAAAAATGTGGTAACATAGAAAAGGCAATGAACTATTTGAAAAAATACCTCAAAGAAAGTTGGTCTGTTAGAATGCAATGATAAGAAAATGCAATTGGCAGCTGCTCTTAGTTATTAGTTATGCAATATGAAGAAATTGCATAACTACTTAGGTTGAATTTCTACAAACTATATTGTAATTGAAATTTTTCCATCTATCAACATCTAGTTATTAGTTATGCAAAGTGAAGTAATGCTTTGAATTTGAAAGATGTGCAATGCAATGTAATCAACGAAATGAATATAAACTACAAAAATCCATTTTTTACAATTCATTAGTTAAAAAATTTATTTAATTTTCTCTCTATATCTCTATATGCTATGGAAATACCTTTCAATTTTTTTAAAAAATAGTTTTTATCTCTTGTTCTACAATTTTTCCCAATTTTTTCAAAAACTCTTATACTTTTCGTTTGTCAAATTTTTCCCCAAAAGATTTTTGTTGCTATACATTGGAAGCATGAAGCATACATGTGAATACACACAATATAGGTGAAGTATACATGTGAATAAGTGTAGAATACATGTGAATACGTGATGCACAAGTAATTGAAGCATTCTGAAGGATACAAACCACCACGAATGGAGCTTATTTACATAATACGCTTTAGATGGGGCTTACTGAGCTTTCAACAATAATTAATTAAGCATTAGATGTAAACAAAATCCATTTCCACAATATTCAAGCATACAAGTTACATGATACACATGATAACATCATTCAAGAATGGCAGTAGCAAAATACAATTTTTTTAATCAAAAAGATGAAAGGCTATATAGTGATATATATTGATAAAAGTATATACAATATATCCAAAAAAACCATACAGGCTTAGTACAAAGGATCCATATGGACATAAAATGTCACGTATATATCGATATTAAAAAATATATGTTCCAAAATACCACATAGGCATATAGAAAACAACCCTAATACATAGTCATTTCCCTCTAGGGGAAGGAAAGAGATTGTGTGCTGCCTTCGAAATTCAGTGGGATGGAGTGACTATTTCTTCTATTGTATTTTGAACATGCTTGCTAGTCCTCCTCTCTTCACTCTGGACCTTCAACTGATACAATAAAAATTAAAGATGTTAATAAATAGAAATTGAATGGTGGAATGGCATATAACAAAATATATAATCACTTACCACATGCATATAGTCATCATGCACATTTACAACATCACCACATCCACGATCTGGAGAGACAACCACCTGTAGCATAGAAATTAAACTACATAAAAGTATCGTGAAAATTTTCTATAATAAACCATAAAAGAGAAAATATAATGTCAAATCGACTAATCTATTTCATACCTCTCGCAATGGATCAAAATGGGCTATTGTTGTAGCAACTCCGTGGTCCATCATGCCACAAACATCACAAGGGCTCTCTCTTATCAACAACTAAAAATGAAACAATATATCAGGTATCATGTTGATATAAAGACCAAGAGGGGATAATGAAACATAAGGTGAAATAAGAGAGCATAATGGGATGGGAATAGAAGGGTGATATAGAGAGGGGGCTCAAACTCATTCAAAGTGACAAATTTCCTTCAAGAGGAATCTAACAAGATTAAAATGGCCTATTAGAGTAATCCAAACAATCCTCAAAGGTTAACGACAATCGAGAGTGTAATTTCTCACTTTCACCCATGTAACCTAGCAATAAACACTTGAAAATCAGAAGGTGAATTCAAATAACCATTTCAGAGCTATACAACATATCTCTTAACTAGATACAAGTATTTTGGATCAATCCCTTGAAATTAGACCCTCAACGATATCCCAAGCCATGAATTAGGCCAGATTTATAACACAACATACCTTTATACTTAACAAAAACCCTTGAAACCTTGGGGCAGCATCTTCTATGCCCTCAAACCTCTAAAACCACAATCAACACCTAGGGTTGACACCTCCAACATAGCAAACTCCAAAACCCTCAATTTCATGCCAAGTCAAGAGGGTTTATTCAAAGTCCCACTTACTCAGACATGTAAACTCAAACCCCAATATGCTCAAAAGTTGGAAAAAACTCCACACTCTCATTGATTTCCACAAACCCTAGACCCAAGGCTCCATCTTCATGTGTTTTTCTTCACAAAACTCATCAAGACAGCATCTTTATCTCCTTAGTTCCTTCTCCACAACTATAATCATGCAATTTACAACCTAATTAGACTCCCTACGGACCATTACACTAGTTACAATAGGTATAATCAGTGTAAGGGCCCATAAATGATGATTTTGGTTACAAAACCCTCAAATAGGGTGTCCTCGGCCTGTCATAGGAAAACAAGGATATTTACCACAAATCACAATGGATCTTCCTCAAACCTATTCTAAAATATTTTTAACACCTTCCACCACAAATTAAAATGATTTACATGGCACAATCAAACTGCATGGTCTCATACATGCTTGCAAATGACAAGAAAACTTAGAAATTTGATGAAAAATAGAGATATTCTTATTGCCAATGCTTCAAACATCAAGCCAACGTTACAAAATAAGTTGTCATGCATTTTTTATAGGATTATCCTAATCAAACCAATTCCCAAATTCCTTACAACTAATTTTTAAACCTCTCATGTCCGTTGCATTATAAATTTGTTGCATTTATGCAATTCACAAATTTGGCACTTTCAAGTTTTGACTCTTTATTGTTTTCTAGACCCTCTTAAACACCTAAAATATTAAAAATAGTCTAATGAGACCTTATTAAACTAAGAAAACATGAATTAATCAAGAAAACATCATCCTATCTACCTTGACACCCCTTGTCAACTTTGACAATTCCTTCCACATGATTTGTAAACCTTACAAGATGAATACAAAATCCATTCAAATTTGATCAATTACAATATAATGGTCACATTGGACCTTATTAAGACTCAAGAACTCAACTTAGACATCCTAAAACACCTTTCCTATTAGACACTTAATGAAGAAACATAGAAAAGAGTGGTGTCGGGCTGCACCAAAGGGATTAATGGAACATAGGATGGACTAGTATAGATTGATGGGATGGGATAGGATGGGATAAAAAAAATATAGGGTGGACAATTAGAGGTTAATGAGATGTGATTATTAGGGAATAATTCAAAATAGGGTGAATTAGGAGGTTTCTAGGGTTTGACTATAGTACACGAAGTGCAAACTTGACTTGTGTGTAGCAATAATAGAGAAGAGAAGATCTAGGATGAAATGTGGATAAATATGGTATAACATAGGATGATATAAAGGAACATAGGGTGGAACATAGGGGATCATGGAAAATCTAGGGTGAAATAATAATGGGTAAAATAAGATGGGAGTAGAAGGACATAATGACACATAGCATGGACTAGAAGATATTAGTGGGATGGGCTAGGAGGAGATCATGGAAAATAGGGTGAACTATTAAATCTTAATGGTATGGGATTAGGAAGGAATAAAGGAACAAAAAGTAAATTAAGAGAACATAATGTGACATGATCAAGGAATACAAATGCAATGTTTGCATTTCACATCAATTTTTTAGATTTGTATATACTTAAAATTATGAAAACTAGCTAACATAGTTTTACAACACCATTAATGAATGAAGGCTACCTGAGTGTACGTTGTTTGAGGATATGAATTGCGAGGTGTGGAGGAAGAAGGTACACTAGGAAAATATTTAAAATCCAAAGCATGTTATGAGACAAACATTCAAATATAACATTCAACTGTTGAAATACAATACTAATAGCTTTAATACTAGTTGCATACATGTGGACTCATCATTGAGAATGTATAAGGGTCTATAGGAATAGAGAATTCCTCATGAACAGTGTGACCTTGAAATTTTATCATATCAAAATTCTACTAATTTAGTTATTCTTAAATTTCAAAATATAATTTAGTAAACAACATTAAAATAACTTGCTAAATTTGACTTGAGTGTCAATGCCGAAAGTATAATTCAAAATATCATATGTGAAATCCATCACCTCTGCAACTGATGTAGGCTATGTATTTGCATCATGAGAACTCTAATAAATGTATGTGTAAACAACACCACAAATGCCATAATGGTGGGGTGGAGCTTGGGGACTACATGTCTCCTCCACACTAGGCTCTACTAGAGGACTCACACACTTTAAAATGGTCTGGGTGAGTGAGTCAATCAACTTCAACGTGTCCACCTCTACACTATCCTTAACAATGGAAGGAACAATGGCATACTCCACCATGGGTCTAGCCAAGGCTCTCAGTGCCAATTGTGGATTATGTCATGCAACAGGTCTATCATTTGTGGAGCCCCCACCTCTACCCTGAAATTCTAAGATGTCGAAATTGTTTAGCATTTTATTGAGGACAAACTCGCAATAGAGTTTCCTCAAAAATTATTGTGGCACCTCATGGTTATTGCATGGAGGTTGGTCAAATACCATCCACCATCGCTCCCAATTTTTTTTTTTTATTAAATCATGCTGGCACCAATGGATGGGGAACCTCCTTCATGCATGAGACAAAGGTTCATTGGTTCTCGAGTCTATAAATAGGGCACACAAGTTGGCTTTGCTAATTTTTTGTTTTTTGACATCTACATATGACAAATCACCAACATAAAATTGTCTCATCTTAGGCCTCTCATTTGACCAAAAATTCATTTGCTCACTCATTTCTCCTACATGAGTGACAATTGACTTCAATGATTCAACAATCCCTCTCCTATAAGGGTGGGTTTGGACATGCTCGGTTAATCTTCCAATTAATTGTTGAATGTCTCTTTTATTGTTTTCAATTTGATTTTGAATATTTCCTTTTGTTCCTTGAGGATGCCTATGAATTGATGGAGGGGTTTCGAGTTGTTCTTGTATAGGAGGATCTTCATGAGGGGGTGATTGTGAATTCTCAATGTTTCGAGGTGGAGATTCATTCCCTGAGAATTAGAAAAAAAATTATAATAAAAACCTATTTAAATTTGCATTCTAAATCAAATTCAAAATAAATAGAATAAAAATACATACCTCTTTGCAATCTTCGACCTCTCCAATGTGTTGGCAACATCCTCATGGAAAATGGCAAGCTAAGGATGCAAACAATGGATGAGATTTGGTGAGCGCAAGTTCCAGACCTCAAATCCTCTTTGTCAAGCTATAGGTTGAAGAGAAATGAGGGTTTCAAACCTGTTTTTTGGCTTTTATGTTAACTTTCCCATTTGGCACACACCAAATGGCTTATTTCGGCCTTGTTTTGGACGTTTTTTCATTTTGGCACCCAAATTGTGTCATAGATTGGTGCACTTACCTTGTAGTTGATATTATCCTTAATTGCGGATATATATGATCAATTGTTTATACCATTTGATGCATGGTGTGAAGGAAAGAGTGAGATGTGTGAGTGCTATGTGTGAATAATGTTCTAATCTTCGAAGCCAGAAGTAAAGTGTAAAGAAGAGTGAGTAGAAGGAAGTGTTCATGTGCTTAACCAAAACTATAACCAGGCATTAGCAGATGCTATCTTCTCAATTCAAAATGTCTCAGATGGATGTAATCTGAATGTGACTATAAGACAATGTGTCTTCCTTTTGGCGGTAAGCCTTTTTGTATTTGAGCATTGAGCTCTAGGCAGTGTGCCTGAATGCATGTGCATTCCCCATTTGTAATAATTTTAACAAAGTATAATCTTGTGGATTAACCTCCACTATGGTTTTTTGCCTAATAGGGTTTCCATACAAAAATCTCGGTGTTATGTGTGTTTTTGATGTGGTGATGGTTTTTGATTTCATGTTTATTTATAAAATCTTAGAATAGGTTTAATAAGTATAATTTATGTGACAACTGATTCACACCCCCCTTCTTAGTTTCCTACCCTTGTACTACCAACAATTGGTATTAGATTAGGTTCCTCTAGAGAAGATTGATGGCTTGAGGTGATCCAAGATGGCGACATATAAGAAGGATAGTTTGAGATTTGATGGAACAAATTATTCTTTGGGGAAGACTTGAATGGAGTGTCATCTGAGATGCATTGGTGAACCTTACTTGACGATTACAAAGAATAGATATATTATTCCACAAAATGGTCCTTCTACTGTAAGTGAAATCAAGGAAGCCGAATACAATATCAGGGCTAAGGAAGCATTATTGAGTTCTTTGACTGATTCTGAAATGAAAAATGTAATGGAGTTGAAGATTGCTTATGAGATCTGGAAAAAGTTGGAAACTTTGTATGAAGGTGATAACCATGTGAAGATTGCTAAGTTGCAAAGCCTGAAAAGGAAATATGAAACATTGAGAATGGGTGAAGATGAGAACATCACTTCTTTATGCATAGAGTGAATGAAATTGTGTGTAGTATCAAATGTGTTGGTGGAACATTGGAAGAATCAAAGATTGTTGTTAAAGTGATCGGATCCTTGCCAGCTACATACAAACACAAAGATGCTACTATTGAGGAGATCTGAACTGTGACAAATGTAACCAAAGACATGTTGATTGGTAATATTTTTTCTTTTGAGTTAAGTGATTTTGGTGAATCTCTTCCTAAGACAAAATCTACATTCAAAGCTACTATATGCAAGAAAGATAAGCAGAGATATGATTAGGGAGAAAGATCTTCCAAAAAAAATTCCAAGTATGAGCAGGAAATGAGAGAGATTGAAGAAGAAGAGAGATAACTATATGAGCTTGAAGTACTTCTTATCAAGAGGGTAGCCAAAGGAGAAGGTAAGTATAAAATGAAATTTCCTCTTAAATGTTTTTCTTGCAATAAGATAGGTCATTTTGCCTCAAGGTATCCTGAAAGAGTTCCTAAGCCAAGATCTAACAAGCATAGATTGCAAAGAAAGTGTTATTTTTCTGTTGATGAAGGTATGCCAGATGGTGAATCTGATAAAGGAAATGCAAGTGAGGATAGCTGGGTATTTATTACTATCAAGGAAAATAATCTTGTACCTCCTGATTCTACTATTTGCATGAATGTGCAGAAATCTCTAGCTTCCAGAGTTGAAGAAAAAGATGAATGGGTGATTGATAGTGGATGCTCTCATCACATGAAAGGTGATAAAAGTAAATTTGTGAGCTTGGAAAAGTATGATGGTGTTGTTGTAAGATTTGGTGATGCAAAGCTGGTGTAATGCATGACAGAGGATCCATTTCTTTTAATGGTAAGCATAATACTGATGATGTCCTATATGTGGAAGGTTTGAAGTATAATATTTTAAGTGTTGGATGGATGGTTGAAAAGGGATATAATCTTCAATTCAAGGATGGAAAGTGTAAAATATTGGGGAGTTCTAGAAATGTGATTGCATTTGGTACAAAAACAAAAGGCAATATCTTTCACCTAATTACTGCTGGTAAAAGTTGTTTGATTGCTCAAGTTGATGAAAGTTGGTTGTGGCATAGGAGATTGTGTCATGTAAAATTTGACAATATTATCAAGATAAGTTCTACCCAGGAAGTGAGAGATCTTCCTAAGTTGATAAAACCTAGTAATAATTTATGCAAGGAATCTTAGTTAGGGAAGCAAACTAGAGTCTCATTCAAAAGAAAACAATATTGTTCAAATGAAGTGTTGGAGCTTGTGCATATTGACTTTTGTGAGCCTTCTAGAGTCACACATTTACAAGGAGATAGGTATTTCATGTTACTTATTGATGATTATTCTAGCTTTATGTGGGTTGCTTTCTTAAGGGAAAAATCTAAAGCTCTAGAGAAATTCAATATTTTCAAGGCTATGGTTGAGACAGAGACATTTTTGAAGATTAAATGTATGAGATTAGATAGAGGTGGTGAATTCACTTCCCGTGAGTTTAATTCTTTTTGTGAAGAGCATGGGATAAAGAGACAATTATCTACCCCATGGACCCCTTAGAAAAATGGAGTTATCGAAAGGAAGAATGGGACAATTCAAGAAGCTTCTAGGACTATGATGTTGGAAGGAAATGTTCCTCATATCAACTTGAGAGAAGCTATGAGTACTACCATTTATACTCTCAATCGGGTACATGTCAAAGGTGATACTAGTAAGACTCCTTATGAGCTATGGTTTGGTCATAAGCCTACTATTAGATACTTCAAAATCTTTGGGAGTAAATGCTATATCAAAATAGATGAAGATATAGGAAATTTTGATGCTAGAAGTGATGAAGGAATCTTTCTTGGTTATTTTACTAAAATTAAAGCCAACCGGTGCTACAATAAGAGATTGAGGAAAGCAATTGAAAGTGCTAATGTAAAGGTTGATGAAGACACATTTAGACCATACAGAACCTGTGGATATGATTAAGATGATCAGAATAATAGTACAAATAAAGGAAAGAATGATTAAACTCCAAATTAGGAAAATCAAGAGGAAAAAACTAGTGAAAGTGCATAAGTAAGATCACAAGAGCCTGAAGTTCAAGAACAACCTGAGACTCCAAGGTATGTAAGACTAAATCATTCAGAAGATCATATTATAGGTGATAAGAATAAAGGTGTTCAAACTAGGAGAATAATTGTAGAAGAATACTATTTGATTTCAAAGATCGAGCCTATAGTGTCGATGAAGCATACAAATATGAACATTGGGTGGAAGCAATGAAAGAAGAACTATTGAAAATTGAGAAGGATGATACATGGATTCTTGTTCATAGACCAAAGGACAAAAATGTAATTGAAACTAAATGGGTCTTTCAAAACAAACTGAATGAGCAAGGTAAAGTTGTTAGAAACAAAGCAAGATTAGTGTGTAAAGGATATTCTTAGATGGAAGGAATTGACCTTGAAGAAAATTTTTCTCTTGCTACTAGGATTGAAGCTATGAGAGTATTTCTTTCTTATGTTGCTTACAAAATATTCAAGGTTTATTAGATGGTTGTCAAGTCAACATTTCTAAATGGTGGACTGGATGAAGAAGTGTATATTGAGCAACCTGATGGATTTCAATTGACTGATCAGAGAGATATGGTTCATCGGATGAAGAAAGCATTGTATGGACATAAGCAAGCCCCAAGAGCATGGTATGCTAGTTTGGACAAGTATTTTTTAAAGCTTGGATTTAATAAAGGTATTGATGATAGTAATTTATATTTCAAGATTGATCATGATAAATATTTTATTGTTGAAGTCTTTGTTGATGATATCATTTTTGGAGGAGATGATAGTTTGTGCATGAAGGTTGCTGATGAGATGCAGAGTGAGTTTGAGATATCTATGATTGGAGAAATGAATTTTTTTTTGGGATTCAAAATTGCTTAGCCAGATAAAGGGATCTTTATATCTCAGTCCAAGTATGTGAAAGAATTGCTAAAGAAGTTTGGTATGGAAGATTGAAATCTAGTTGGTACACCTATGGTGACCAGATGTAAGTTGACACACGATGATGATTCTCTTAAAACAAATAAGACTAGATATAGATCCATGACTAATGGATTGCTCTATTTGACTCAAACTAGACCTGATATCATGAATGTCATATGCATTGTTGGAAGATTTCAAGCTGATCCTAAGGAATCTCATGTGACAGTTGTGAAGAGGATTTTCAGGTATTTGAAGGGGACATTTGATTTTGGCCTATGGTATCCTAAAGAAGATGACCTTACTTTGAGTGCTTTAACTAATGCCGATTGGGAAGGAGATGTGAATGACAAAAAGAGTACTAGAGGTGGTGTATTTTTCTTGGGAAATAAGTTGATTTCATGGTTAAGTAAGAAGAAAAATGTCATTTCTCTATCTATTGCAGAGGTAGAATACATTGTTGATGCTAACAATTATACTCAAGTATTGTGGATGAACCAGATGTTGAAAGATATCAGAGTTGTGTATGATGAACCTATTTCTCTATTCTATGATAATTCAAGTGCAATGAAAATTTCTAAGAATCCGGTGTTGCATTCAAAATCCAAGCATATATCTATCAAGTTTCACTTTTTGAGAGAGAAGGTGAGTGAAAAGGAAGTTAGATTGGAGTATGTGCCTACTAAGGAACATATTGTAGATATCTCTACCAAGACCTTTCCTAAGGATAATTTTGAGTATCTCTGAGGGAAGCTAGGGGTGATTACGCCTCCTAATCAGAATTAAGATGCGATGACTTGCACCAGTTTGTGCATTTCATAGTTATATCTTGTGATTTAGATTGATGTTGTGGTGGTTGCTACTTAGGGGGAGTAGTCAGATGTTCAGATATGTGGTTCATAGCTTTTGAGGAGAAAGATAATGTGTAAATTTTTCATTGATGTAAAAGGTAGAGAAGATTCATGTAAAAATCTATGAAAGAGTTAAGGAGAAAAGAGTTTAAACCTAAGGAGGAGAAAGTGCTAAGAGAAAGTATCATTGATGGTGTTTTTCACATCATGTGTTGCCATCAATGCAAAAGGAGGATATTTTTGGAGATTGTTGGATATTGCTGATATATGGTTTTCATTGATGTCAACACCATTGGAATTAATGTCTTTAAGGTTGAATATGTCGAGAATATTGAGATAATTGTAATAAAATAATTTACAAGTTATCGGTGATGTAATGAAGTTCAGTATAATGGCTACCTCAGTATATTGATGGTGAGAAGTTGTGGATTAAATAATTTTTTGTAAAGTATATCTAGTTTATCCACCAAAATTTTTAGTGGTTTGCATGCAGATTTGATCAAGTTATGAGTATCGATGTTCTGATAGTTGTGTTGTTGTAGCTGGTGTTTCTGAAAGAAGATGATGTGATTCTAGTAATATGAGTTGTTGTGAATGCTTCTATGGTGACTCATGATGCTTGTTCATATTTCTAGATTGTGCTCTATATGTGTTCTTGGTTCACATCGATTATTGTGCTCGTGATTGGTTATTTTCTTTTGAGTGTTCATTTTTTTCATGTTCATGGCTGACAGGGTGATTGTAGCATGTTGTGGATCTTTGAGGCTAATTTTTTAAGGTGTTTCAGGTTTGATACATGTTTTTTTGGGTCCTCGATATGTTTTGGCCGGAATTAGTTGATTCACATTGATAATTGTTTATTAATTTAGGCCAACAATTTTTACACATTTTATATTTTGTTGGTCTGACATGTAGTTGATGTTATCCTTAATTTCATATATCTATATGATTGATTGTTTATAACATTTGATGCATGGTGTGAAGGAATGAAGCGAGATTTGCGAGTGCTATGTGTGAATAATTTTCTAATCTTTTGAAGGAAGAAGTAAAGTGTAAAGAAGAGCGAGAAGAAGGAAGTGTTCATGTGCTTAACTAGAACTGTAATAAGGCATTAGTAGATGCTATCTTCTCATTTAAAAATCTCTCAGATGGATGTAATTTAAATGTGACTATAAGACAGTGTGTCTTCCTTTTGGCAATAAACCTTTTTGTATTTGAGTAGTGAGCTCTAGGAAGTGTGCTTGAATGCATGTGCATTCCCCATTTGCAATACTTTTAACATAGTATAATCTTGTGGATTAACCTCCACCATGGTTTTTCCCCTAACAAGGTTTCCACACAAAAATCTCAGTGTTATGTGTGTTTTTGATGTGGTGATGGTTTATGCTTTCATGTTTATTTGTCAGATCTGAGGATAAGTTTAATAAGTATAATTTATGTGACAATTGATTTACCCCCCCCTCTTAGTTTTCTGCCCTTGTGTTTCCAAAAAATGTTGGATGGGGTATTTGTGAAGCTAGAGACAATTGTATGGGTAAGTGGTTTGATCCCAAAAATTGAAGGATAGCTATTTTTGTAGCCCAATCCAAAGAGACTAAAAATTTGTCTAATCGTTCTGCAATTAAGAAGAAATATTTATGCCTACTTTTCCATGTAAATGTTCCATATTAGGGAGGACATTTTAATAAGGCATTTTCTAATATAAAGTATTTTGAAATCTTCCACAACTTTTGGGGGTTATTATGCCCCCTTTTTTTGTTATGAGGCAAGATTGCATTGATATCCCCTCCCAATAGTATTTTCTTCTCTTTTAGGTTTGATAAGACTCGCGATAAAGTATCCCTGAGGTAATTTTTCTTGATAGTTGATGTAGGCATGTAAACATTAGTGAGCCAAAATATTAAATCAAAAGATTTTATCCAAGCATAAGCATCCAAAGTTACATTGAGAGGATTGATTCCACCTCGGTATTCTATCATTCCACAACACTACTAGCCCCCTAAAGCACCTTGTGATGAAGAACATATAAATTATCATTTTTCCATTTACTAAAGACTTGTCATGCTTGGTCATTAGTGATTTTTATTCTTGCAGCATAATAATGCTTCCTTCACTAGAGTCAACCTGGCACTTTATCAAGCATCTTTTGTTAGGGTCATTTAGGCCCCTAATATTCTAGGATAGGACTCTCATTATTCTGAAGGAGAGTAGCACACCCTTGGTATAATGTTTTTATACAATGTGTCTTGGATACTAGAAACTATATCATGCCTAGTTTTCTTTCTTTTGGGGGGACCTCCTCTAGTTGGGGGTGTTGTAGTTGGTATTTTCAAGAGACTATTCTCTTTGTTTGTGTAATTGATAGGGTTTGAGAAAAAACAAATTCCACATTCCTATTGAGTTCTTCCTCTTCTATTTGATCAAATATATTTTATCCTTCTTGAAGAACAAGGTGGTTTATCATTTGTGAGATTTATTCTTCTTAAATGGGCTCTTAGCTTTCTTTTTATCTTATCTCATTATGCATTGGTGAAAATTTATCAAGGTTGACAGTTCTATTGAGGGCGAGTGGAGCTAGAAAGGGGTACTGTAAGGCCCTTTCTATATTAGAGAATGTGGCTTATTTTTCTCATGAGAAGGGGTCTTGGAAAGATCATTCACTATTGGTGATTGGTGTGAATCATATGGGTGGGTTATCCCCAA
The DNA here is from genome assembly GCA_007115665.2 of Sequoiadendron giganteum. Taxonomy (NCBI): domain Eukaryota; kingdom Viridiplantae; phylum Streptophyta; class Pinopsida; order Cupressales; family Cupressaceae; genus Sequoiadendron; species Sequoiadendron giganteum. The sequence goes on from CM021108.1 coordinate 533,076,997, forward strand.
ACTGATTTCTCTAGCGGGATCTACAAATTTGGGCAGTTTGTTGTTGCTTCCAGTTTTTGAGGGAGGAGTTCCTCGAAAAAATACATATCTTGTGCCTCTAGTATGTATTCAGTTGGAGAGGTACAAAATTTGGAGGATTGACTCAGTGTGTTTTTCTACCCCGCTTTTTAGTAGGGGAAGTGATACCTATAAAGACTTATTTATCATTTTTTTAGAAGATTGGGAAATTTTTGAGAGAAGAGCCAAAGACCATAGACGAGGGGTGTTTCCTCCTTGAAATCCATTTCACTAATGGAGAGTGTGTGACATTTTCTTCATAGGAAGGGGGATTTGAAAGATCCTTTAATTTTGGTGGTTGATGTGTTCCATCTAGGTGGGTTATCCCTAGAAAGATTTATATATCAGGATACATAGACTTGGGTGATGTGTTTCCGCTCCCTATTATCTAAGGGAGGGGTACCTCAAAAAAATGTGTATCCTACACCACTTTTATGTCTTCACTTGGAGTGGTGGTAGATGATGGGGATATTTTGTGCAAGGAAGATTAGTTGTGTTTTCTTTGGTGTAACCCCTTTTTGGTAGGGGAAGTGATGCTTACAATAACTACCTTATCACTTACTGAATAGACTAGGAAGGTTTTTGGAGCAAAAATAGAGGCCATAGGGGAAGAGCATTTCCTCTTTGTTCATCCAAGGTTTGGATCTGAGCAAAAGCCTCTGGTGAGGAAGGGAAATAGTTCCCTACATGTGCTTAGATTTCCTATTTGTTTATTATGGTTGATGTGAGGTGGTGCTACTACTAGCAACCCAGGCTATTTTTGAGATGATGTGAGAGATATAGTTATGTACAAATTTTTTGAGGTATGGTGGGTTGCTACAACATTTGTTTTTTTTGAGGCAGAAGATTGCAAAGATGTGTTTTGTCCCGCTCCTTTCACTATGAGAGGCACATAGGTCATAGTTCTAGAATGAAAATGTGAGGATTGGTGTGTAGAGGAAAGGCATGTGGAGTAGACGATAGATGGGTTTTCTAACACAAGCTATTGCTTCCAAGACCCACACTTGAAGTGAATGACTAGGATTTTAGAGAAAAAAAAATTTAGTGTTCATGAGGACATAGATCTTGGTCATCTTATAGGACTATTTTCAACAAACTCTAAATTAATTTTTTGGATGATTTAAATGGAGTTACCTATGACTTCTAGTATTTTGGGTTCTCTGTATTCAAGATGGAGGTTTTAAATTTGGATATAGAAGGCTATGTATTGAATGGAGGTTGAGCTAGGGTTGAAATGAAAAGCCTAGGGTTGGAGGTATAGGCTTTTCCCATTAAAGAAACAAAAAATTTCTTTGAGGGATTTAACATGATCTACTCTAAAGTTAAAAAAAAATAATATAACTGCTACCCTTGTGTATGCAAAAACTTTTGAAACCTCTGACCTTTGATCATGGGATCATGCTTCTAAAATATTAATGGAAGGGATACAGTTGAAGATCTTACTTATAAGCACATGAATATTAAGGAGGGACATGGAAGGAAGCAACAATTCCTTAGTCTTTAGAGATGTGCACACTATATTTTGGTTGAGTAGATGAATACAATAGTGCAACCTGCCAATGATGTTTTGAGAGCTAGTTTTTTTTAGGGAACCCACCTCTCTATAGGTTAGGTAGGAAGTTTGTAGTATGAATGTGGATGCAATTTTTTTCTTTTTCTTAGATTTTGATCAAAGGGTTTTGTAGTGTAGGAAAAAGTATCCATTTTTCATACTTAATTTGGGAATTAATATTAAAATAAGCTAAATTATGTCTTAATTTAGTGTTGTAATATGTATTTTACTTATTCACATTAAGTTTAGGGACCTATTAAATAAAATGGAATTAATTGTGCCTTATTTGTGGTGTTGTAAAGTTTACCTTTATACTTTAACACTTATTTAGGGCTTTATTGATCAATTGAGGATAATTTTCCTTAATTGGCCCCTTTAATTCAAATCCAAGACTAATTAATTGCAATTTCCAAATAGAAAAACCTAACATTCATTAATTCCATAACATAACAAGTTTATCATTGAACAATGTGTGTCCTAGGAAAGTGACCTAAGACCCATTCACCCATGGGTAAATGAGTCCTCAGTTAGGCATAGGAACTAAATTTAAATTATTTTTTGTGGCAATTTAATGATTTCAAATCTATATTCACATGTCAGCTTGTGATATTTGAATTAAGGATAAATTACTATAAATACAAGGTTATTTTATCAAATCAACATTATATTTCAATCGGATTTTGAGAGATCAATTACAAGATCCAAGATTATTTTCAAGAGCATTCAAGAGAGTATTTCTTCATCATTTTTTGTGGCAATCAAGATCCAAGCATTATATCACAATTATGTGGAGTCATGCATGTTTTTGGAGCTAATATGTTGATGTAGGTTTTATGATTCAATCAAGCATTCAAAGTATCATTTCAATCAAATATTAAAAGTCAAGATCCACATCCATTGAAGCCATTTCATGCAAGATCAACATAAGGATTTCAGTCCTTCAAAGGTTCATCCAAGGGTTTGGTGAGTTGTGACATAGACTTGTTCATTCATTGTTCCTTTCGTGCTATTTCATTTCATTTCAAGGTTTAATTAGCAAAATGGGGTTTGACCAAGGTAAACCCCCATTCACCCAAAAAAACACATTTTCCCCCTCTCTTTGTGTGTTGTAGAGTTGTGGGTTTAAGAAAGGTTGAAAATATCAAAGTTACAAAATTGCAAAGTTTTCAAAGTTGTCACCTTTGTTTTCATTTCATGGAAACTTAGATCCCAAATTTATTTATGATTTTTTGATGGTGAAAATCAGGAATTTGGAAGTGCAAACACAAGAGAAAAGAACCCATAAATCATTTCTTGAAAGACCTACCCAAGACCGATTCGTCATTGGGCGAATGAGTCCTCAGTCAGCTTCCAAAAACACCTTTTTGTGAGAGGTATGAAAGATTTATCTCTTCTAGATTCTCTAGAAATTTTGTAGGTTCCATCATTTTTTAGTTTAATCTACTAAATCCAAGTTATATATTTCATTTTGAAGTTGATTTTCTATTTTTTACTCGTTCTCCCTAAAGTGTTGTTTGAACTAGACCCCCGTCCTTGCAAAAAAGGAAAATTGCAAGATTCCTCAAAGAATTCACTCACCTAGAGTGGATTTTGACTTAAGGGATCTCATTTCCTAAATAAAATAGAAGAATAGGTAGGTTTATTCACCCCATTTTTCCCTTTCTATATATAATAATTTTGGTGAAACATCCCAACTTTAGTATAAAATCCCATGTGTTTGAATGTCTAAATCCATTTTTCTATGTTCTAGTTTTAGATCTCAGCGACACTATGTTGGGGAAAGTGGTGATAGTGTTCTAATGCCCCTACTGATAGGAAGATGGATCAATAGAGAACTAGTCAGGCATGGGATCATGAGGGAAACATAGAGGTTGTACACTAGTCCATGGGAAAACTATAGACCGGCCATGGGTGAATGTTGACATAATCCATCTTAGGGGATATTATGGACCACCACCATGAGTTCCCCCTTGGAAAATACAGTAAGTACATTTATGCCTTGGTTTTGGGCACATTTTTGGTGTTTCTAGGCGCAAGGATCTCCTTGGAACCATGAGAGGGAATGTCTCTATTGATTATTAGGTTGAAGTTTGAAAAATGCATATTAGCGGTATGCTCCTACTCTAGTATTTGTTGCAAGTAAACTGAGACATTATTTGTTAAATTCTAAAGTATATGTTGTTACAAATTTTGATTATTTAAAAATTATTTATCTAAAAATGATTTATCTAGATGCATAACGAAATGGATAATATTGTTAAAAAAAATTGATCTTAAATTTTTCTCAAAAAAGACAAAAAGCATTGATCGACCATTTAGCTCAAGATCCTTCACCATTAGCTATACCAAACCAATAATCATTTCTTGATGAGCATGTTTTGAACTTAAAAGAAGATAAAATATGTGATTTTTATTTTGATAGTTCTAATTGTCGAACTAGCTCTAATGTTGGGGTAGTACTATTACCTCCCTTAGGTAAGCCAATTCCCTTATCTTACTGTGGATATTAAATATATCACATGCTCCCTTTGGGTTGTTTTGATGATTTTCTTTGTTTTTGACCACGCTTGATGATTTTGAAGCCTCCTGGCCATCCTCTCAATGGAATCAGCTCACTACTTCCACATGTCATCCAATCGCTCATTGAAGGGGAGATTCCCTTTCATTCTCTTTCGAGCCTTGACTGCATGCCATGTCACCTCCTCTCATGTAAACTCTTAAGAAGGCCCCATAGTGGTTCTGATACGTTGAAGGCTCCTCCACATGTCCTCATAACAATATTTTCATTCATAGAAAAGATGGAACAAAATTTGGGCCCCTATATCCTGTCATGCGTCCTGACTAACTCTACAGGACTGTGACATGTGCTCGCTCGATATTTAGCTATTTTCGAAAGCTAGGACCACCACCATCATTTGTAGGGAATGCATCTGGCTCATGGGTGACTGTGTTCATGCTCGAGACTTTTTCTATTACAATGGCTATGATGAGTTATTTCTGTGAACACCATTAATCATAAGCGAGAATCTTTTCTATTATGAGCTTTCAAGCGGTGGAAGCCTTTGGTTATATATATTGCTTCTTTCAACCTAGATAAGAGTCAGAATACATACAGAAGGATTAAAAATACACTTAGCTTCTTGATTTTTTAGATAATTGTAAAGACACAGACTATGCCCTTGTAATTCGGCCTCTCTATTTCTTAACCATTTGAAAAAATTATACTATGCTATTACTGAATAGGTTATCTGCAATTTCAATGATTTGAACAGAATACTGATTTGAGACCATGTCTTTTGACTCTTCTTTTTAGTAATTTTCCATACAAATTATTTTATGTTATGATGAACTATTCAGGTCTTTCTCTTTGATGATTGTTATTTTAGGACATAGCAGATTGCTTAACGAGCCCTTAAATCACATCCAAAAGATAGATTTACTGTGCCTTACATATAAATCTTGGTGCATCTCCCTAGTTAGATATTTTATTTTATATTTTCTTCCTTTTCCCATTCAAAACCTCAATTATAGAATAAGCTAACTTCTTTAAAATATGTAGGTTACTCAGTTCAGTGCAATAGGTCCCCCCTTTAACTGAGTTTCCCATAAAGGCTGTTACCTTGTCAATTTTTGGCATCAAAAATTTCTTTTTTTTGGCATGCTCGGTGGGACCTTCTAGATGTGCTTAAGGCTTGAGTAGGAATATGAGTCATCAACCTATTACAAGATCCCAAACAATAAATAACCTTGGTTTGTTGGTATCACCACTAGGAACAGTACCAACTAGAACCCATCATGTGAACGTTCTGAATCCTCCAACAACCATGTTTCCAATTGCTAACCAAAATTATGTGGCATGGGATGCCAAAATTCCCCTTGTAGCCCCAGTTGTATCCACCTTTTGGGACCCTATCCCAATCTCTACTTTTAAAACTATTCTTAAGTTTACCGGAGATGGCTCAAGAACACTATCCGAATACCTACAAGATGTGGCAGACATGTGTTTGGTGCACGGAGTTACAGATAAGAACTTAGCGATGAGGTTTCTTGCAACTTCTTTTAGAGGAAATCAATTAGATTGGTCTCACACTCTCCTAGCTAACAATATCAACACTTGGGACTAGTTCGGGGTTCCTTTTTATGAAATATTCTTGAACGACAAAGATAGGTCTTCCCAATATCACTAGCTAGATGATCTCCATATGAGGCCTTGATTGACTTCAATGCCCGGTTCCACATAACTTGGCAAAGGATTCAAGTTGCAATCCACCCACCGCTCGACATGGCATTCATGTTCTACCTAAAGTCCATCAATGCTGACATCTCAATGATGATCTAGTCACTCAATGAAACCACTATACCGAGTGCATATAGCATCACAATTAAAGTAGAGAACAATCTAATTGACACTGAAAATTTGTTTCTTTGACCCATCATTTCTATATTCCTTGAGTTACCAGTTCCTACCCAGGTGATGCCACCTACCACTGTAGCTTCTTCTCCTCAATCCATGTACACATACGTGAGCATACCACATAACGTTGCTTCCACATCTAATGCCTCGAGAAATGAGATGTGTGACATAAAGGAAATGTTGTGGGTTATGGCCAATGAGATAACTATCATCAAGCACAACTAGGCCACTCCTCCGAGACTAGCCTACCAAAGTTATCAAGGTGGTAGACCCTCCTACCAACTAAACGAATACCAAGGAGTTGTGTGCAGAAATCCGCAGACTAAAAAAATTAATCAAATAGTATTGGTACTGACTTTGTTGGGAGCTACTCCAATAAGTACAAGTAGAGAGCTGACCATAGGGCAGAAAAATCTAGTTGATGATGCCAACCCCTAGTGTTTTCCTTGCAGAAATTCACGTATTCCCCAAAACTACCCATGTGGTAATCTACAACAGAAGGTGGCAAAGCAATGCAGCCAAGGCATGATGTCAAACAATGGGGGTTATGTATATACCTCTCCACAAATGGAAAACATGATACTCATTTCTCAGATGCAGGGAATGTCCCTGGAGAAATAAAATGACATAGCTCTTGACCATGACCTCTTGTCATGGATGGAAGGAGAGGAATCGATGTTCACATTCGAAGCATCCACTTTAGAAACCCTACAAGTATAGTCTGATTACAACACTCACTCCAAGAGAATATTCATGGGTGAATCGGTCATCCTGCAATTAGTCAATCCGCAGCCTAAAGGTTCTTCCGAAGTTACAACCCTAGTAACCTCACAGTGGTGCCACAATGTCCACCACAAAGGGAAATTGTGATAACAAGAGCTAAGGAGTAGAAGCCCCCAAATCTGCCACTGATCAGTATGGTGGAACAATTGAAAAAATCATCTGCTAATGTGTCCCTGTGTGATACCTTAGCTATTCCAAGACAAAATAAATTGCTATAGAAGGCTCTCTGAGAAGATCTAATCATTGAACCAAAGGAGCAATCACTTAAGGGGGAGATGATTGATCAATCACCTCTGAAAAAGGCTCTCATGAATATTGCAGAAGAGACCTCTACTGATCACAAAGAGGAAGAATCCTCAGTCAAAGTCATCAAGAATAAACCAAACCAAAGCCATTTTTCCTAACCCTTATTATGGGGAATAATTTTATGTATAACTCCATGATTGAATCTAGTGCTAGCACCAAAGTTGTGCCCAATAAAATAAATAAAGCCCTAGGACTAAGCTATGAACCTTTGAATAAAGGGGTTATTAAATTAGATGGGAATATGGTTAACACTGTGGGAATCATTAAGGGCGTTCCATTAACTTTGTTTGCTTGCCCTGATATCATGGCCAAGAAGGATACCATGATCATTGATGTTCCTCCCATATTCGGTCTGTGCTTATCCAGGGAATTCACTTGTAAACTAGGTGGGTACCTTTCCTTAGATTGGTCCCACCTAATTTTAAGGACCAAACATGGAGCCAAAATGAAGCTAGTGTTTGAACCTTTGCATTCAGAACATGTTGCAGACAAGACTAAGATAGTCTTTGAACCCACTCACACCTCCATCACTAAGGAGGAGATGTACTACACTGAGCTTCAAGAATTTGAGGAAATCACTAGAGATCAGACTGATCAAGAGGAGTTTCTCTTGAGAAAGTTCATTGATAAAGACCCCTTTGACAATTATCATGCCACCGGAATAGGGACATATGTCATTTATGAAAAAGACCAAGCCATCTCGAGGGTGACAAAAGAGCCTGAAGGCATTTCGGTCACAAAGCTATGGTCACTGAACTTTGATGGTGCTAGATGCAAGGTCGGCGTAGGAGCTGGGATATGCCTGACTTCCCCAAGCAATGAGAAGATAGTCAGATATTTTTTATTCTAGTTTTCTTGTTCCAACAACGAAGCCGAATATGAAGGCCTCGTTCAGGTTTAATCCTAGTAAAAAAAATGGGAATCAAGGAAATAATGGTATTCAAAGATTCTGAGCTAATCATAAATCAAGTTTGGGGTATCAGTATAGCAAAGAATGTCCATATGAGATCCTATAGACATAGAGTTTGGTACCTAATTGAGAGCTTTGAATTTTTCAATAGCCAAAATGTTCTCTAAGAATAAAATGTTGATGCGGATCACATGGCCATAATCAAATCCCAATTCGAATAAGCCTCCGACCCAATGCATAAAAAACACTTTGTGCGAATGATATTTTCATCAATTATTATAGATAATTCTTAGAGCTAGCAAGTATTTGACAACTATGAACACATTACCTCATTTAGCTCACAATCGAGAGAGTTTTCCGACCAACTCTGACCAAGGATCACTAAAGCCTACGATAGACAAAAAATTTAGCTAAGGTCAAACAAGCTTCTGAAGGGTCTCATCACTCTAAAAAATCCTTTTTATTTTGATGATGCAAGCAATGATAAAAGGAAGTTTGTAGCGAATAGAGGTGATTATGCGGATTTCTAGATTAGATATGGTAGAAAACCTATAGTTGGGAAGGATGTCCTGCACCAAGATACAGAAAGGCTCATCAAACTTTGGAGGAAAAATAAAGGGGTAGTGTCCTAGTCATATGATGACCTCAGAGGATATGATCCCAGTATCATCCAACACATGATAAAGCCAACAAAAAGAGCCAAACTAGTTCGTCAAAAATAGAGGCCAAAAAATCCCAAGAGTGAAGCACTGATGGCACAAGAGTTAACAATGCTAATTCAGTCACAAATTGTCTTCTCAATCAAGCATAGAATGTGGGTATCCAACTTAGTCTAGGTCCAAAAGAAGAAAAAATATATCTTCTTATGTGTCGACTTCCGTAACCTAAACCAAGCATCGATAAAGGATCATTACCCATTGCTCACCATGGAATTAATCTTGCAAAATGTAGCAGGTTCAAAGTTGTTTTGTCTGTTAGATACCTTTTTGGATTACAATCAGATCTGGGTTAAAGAAGGAATTTCAACTAATCTCAAGTGGGTGAATGCGATCAAAGAACTTCCCTTTTTGATTATAAAAAGGGGTGTTTAGTCTTTCTTAGGAAAGGTCAACTTGGTAAGAAAATTTATTTCTATTTTTGCAAGGATAATTAGGAAAATTACCCTGATTGAAAGGAAGGATCAGGCATTCAAATAGACTAAAGAATCCTTTAAGAAAGTTAGGGATGATATTTCCTCAACTCCTATACTGGTTAAACCAAACTTATCAAGAGAATTCATGATATATATATTCAGTAGTAAGTCAAGCATTGCTACTGTCTCAATTCAGAAAGGTGATAAAGGAGAGGGAGAAAATCTGATAGCATTTCATTCCCAAACCTTGAAGGAATATGAGACACCCTACAAGAAGCCAGAGAAGCAAGATTTTGTAATAGTCTATATCGTGCATTCTAGTGTACACGAATACATTATGAAAGTGAAAGAGAAAATAGAAAGGGCCCTATTGGACATGAACAACCACCAAAGCATGGTAAAAATATTGTTTGAAGAAAGGGCTTTCGACCAAGGTTTGAAATGCAGGGACCTAGTGTTAAGGCTTAATGAGTGGACTGCAAGACCCGATCAACATGGGAAATTTGACACCTTGTGGGAAAATCCATCGAGGATAATTTAGTGAAAGTGACATAATGCATTTGAATCAGAAAACATGGAAAGAGAAGTGTTGGGGATTGTTGTTAATAGAATCCACCTTAAATTATTCTATCAAGCTTAATTAAACATTTCTACCATGTAAATATGTAATTACTGTAGTTATTTTCTTGTGTGTTCTTTTTTTTCTTCGGCTGGTCTTCTTAATCCATGATGCAACAAAAATTAACACTATGATGTAGTGAATAACGCATATGCCAAAAATGATAGGAAATATTCAATGAGGCAGAAAATGAGTCATAAAAAATGATAGCAAGAATGAAAAGAGATGAAATAGTACAAAAGGTTGTATTTATTTCGAAATTATGATATGCTTCAATTTTCCAAATTTCAAAATGGCTCTGAGGCCATATTTCAAAGTATATCTATATATGTATACAACTATATACAAAGGAAGCCTTTTTCGGGCTTATATACAAAAAGCAAAAAGAGAGAAGGTGGTTTTTCAGTCGAAGGCAGCAATAGGAAGGTCTTCATCAATGGATACAGAAGCAGGAACATTAGGAGCATCAAAATATTCATTCTCAGGAGCTGAGTTGACAATGATAATTGCAAGAGGTAGTGGGAATACCAAATTGCTAAAATCAGTATACCACTCTACATCGTAAAATAGTACCACATTATGAACATGCAGCAGGAAATGGCATGTGTGGGTAACCTTTTGACGATGCTTAGCCTACATCTAGAGGTGGAAACCATTGAGAATTGACACACATGGCACCACCACATCTTCCTTGACATATTTATGAAGGTCACTTTCAGTGGGTAAACCCAGGCCGAAGACTACGTTCTCCACAACTTCTCCAAGACCCCACAAGGTATTGCTTTGGGAAGATTTCCAATGTTAGGCAGATAATCATTAGCTTTGGAACTTGGATATTGAGAAAAGAGGCTAGGAAGTGTGAGAATATGTCAGTATTCACTTTGTATTTATCCTCATATTGAAAAAAATCCTAGCCCAAGACTCATTTTATCGGTATAATTGCTAGAGAATGCTTTTTTTTTTGTCATTCTCTTCAGCCTCCTATTTGATACTTCACCCAAAAAGGCAGTATGTTCCTTAGTGTTGGTAAGCATAAGAGGAGTATCCATGTTATCTATACTTTTCTATGCTACCACTAATTCTACCCAATTGTTGTTACTAAATGCTAGTGCTACTAATTGCTAAGTGCGTTCTCACGGTTGTCTAAGGGACTATTTATAAGAAATGTTTAAGATACCTATGTTCTAAGAATGAGGTCAATCAAGTGCTAACTTGAAAGTCGTGTCTAAGATCCAACTAGTAAATCCCACCCATTTGCATATGTTGTGTACGACTCGCTACATGAAAAATTAAAGAGAGCTAATTAATTAGCTCAAGTTGGTGGTTGATCTAGGTGAGCGTCTATATGACCAAGTACCGAGGTGTCACACTATGAGTGTGTCGAGCATTCCAAGATCAAGCTCGTTTATTTTAAAACACTCATCGTAGCCGAGATTAATTATGCTTTTCAAGATATTAAATACTAAGCTTGTGAGGAAACTTTCTGCCCTCAAATCATCGACTCAATTTCCAAGAAAAATCATGTCATGGGTTGTAAGTACTTAAAGAAATTATGAATTCCTATGTTTTCAAAGGGAAATTAATTTACTTCACATAAGAAATAAAATCTAGTTGTACATGCTGAATTCAATGTGAAAAAAGTAGCCATCATCTACCACTCGAAGGAAGATAGAAAAGGCTAAATATTGCATGCAGTTTTTTTTTAGAAAAAAGAGAGCTTTTGAATACACAGTCTGTGTAGAGATTTTAAAGTGCATAATCGCTAAGGGATGTGTAAAAAATTGCAGAAGTTTGAACATAAATGGAATTCCCTGCCCTTGAAGTAGCTCAGAACATGCAGATGAATGAGCCAGGCAAGACATCTCAAATCTTAGCTGATGCAATGATCACAACACCCATGGTTGATATTTTCAATGATGAGTCTTATGCTATGCCTAGAATCCCAAAAAGGCTAAACTGGTTTCGTACACAACTAGCTTAGAAGGGGACATATAGAGACACAAGTTTGATAAAGGAGGATTGGGATAACATTTATGACCCCATCTTCAAAACCAACCCTAAGGGCTTAAGAGAAGCTTCTTATACAAGAATGAAGAAAGCCTTCAATAATCAACTACCATTCAAGCAATGGCTCTGTGGACTTCTGCAATATATGATCCCTTATGTTCAACACTTCCCAGAGATAACCCATGAGAGAATTCAATGCTTCAATCCAGTGATTGACACCATTGAGGGAAGAAAGTTGAGAGTTATAATATTTGTAGATGCTCTGAGGGACATGCTGTGTGTTTTAGGGAATAGAACCAGGACGCTTCCAATGGAGCTGTTCAACTAGAAAAAAGGGCTCACATTTTTGGAGAGGTTGAAGGAACACCCATGAATTTTATAATACGAAGGTTGGAAGGCCCCAAGATTTCTAGCAGTTGTTAAGGGATCAAAATCATCACGTAGACTTCAAACTTGCAGACATGCAAGACACCTTCTCCATGATGGATTTTGTGTTTGGCTTGGATTATGAAATGATCATGCACGAGTCTCAGTTGGGTCTAGGTTTTAAGCTAAGGAGGAATCGTGACCCTTTCTGGTATGATTTCGTGGACATGATTGTCAAAGATATGCGAAAGCAGATTGTTGAGTTTGAGACTGTTGGTAAGTTCATATATCCTTCTCTTCTTGCCTATATGTTTCTACATTAGAACCTTGATTTATTCAGGGACAAAATAGAGTTATCAATATTTGATGAGAAGAAGCATCGAAGGCTAGTTTTGGTATGGAATCACATCCTCTCTCCCATCTATGATTATTATGCATTTTTAAAAAAACTATTGATTCTGATTTTGCATGACTTGAGCAAGGATGGTGACTATTATCACCTGTCGGCCAACCAAACCGGCTAGATGCAAGCTGTGTTCCCCAAGTGTGACTAGTTCCTTGGGGAAGATTTCACATGCGTCCGAGTATGTGGCTTTTCAGAAGAGTCAATCTAGCTCCTAGCATCCATCACTGATCGAGTATTGGCTCTTGAAGTGTTCCAAAAAATGGCCAGTATGGACTAGACCTTTTACCCTGACCTGAAGAAGAAGAAGAGAAGGTTTTTTGAGTGCTCGTTGAGCTACAAAACAATGTTAATGGTAAAGAATAAATTGGCTAAGCTGCTGGAAGAAAAGTTGGCTCACCTCGGGTAGGTTTTTATTTGGAATAAGTGTGACTACAACCCTGACGATGATTTGGGTGACACATTTATTAAGGTAAATCATAGTCCTCAGCCTTACTAGGAAGTGCATTGAAAAACTCTGGAGGATGTTAGCAGGCTATGGGTGGACTTGGCGCGCATGCCAATAGATAATTAGAGGTCATCATGGCTTGATTTTTATCTCCCTAAGGGGAAGGTTGATGAAAATTTCCGCATGAGTGCTACCCTCCGCAATAGTTTGATAAGGGAATATAGCTAGAAGTTGGAAAATATTAATGCTTTCTAGATTTATCGCTAGGAGATCAAGTGCCCCCTTAGCCCATTCCAAGACCTATCAGTTTTCAACACCGATGATTTATTTGATACTCTCTGGAATGGGGAGCATGTTGGTTCTGATGTGAGTGATGCGGAAGAGGCCAATCCTAAAGAGGCCATAGAATTCTCTAACAAAGGGAAGAAAAGGGAGAAGAAACAAATAGAGGATGTGGTGAAGTAGGTTAAGAGAATGGGAACACAACCTAGCATAGCTATTAGGAGTTTGCAAATAAATATTTCACAATCAGGGTCTTCATATTCCCAAACTTGGACCATTACAAATCCTAGAGGAATGTTGCAATCGATGGAAGTAGTAGATATGATGAACTCTCCACCAAGAAAAAGATAGTGCACTAATACTATTTCAGGAACGGGTTCACAGGAGGTTGCGGTGGGTCAAGGATTGAGGACAAAATCCACTGCTTAGGTATCGTTCTCTCCCCATCTTCTCGGCTCCCAATATCTTGTTTCTTCCATTGTCTCTATGGCACCCATCACTCCAAGTGTTAGCCTATCTTTTTTTGTCCCTAATATAATGGCTATGGGATGTTTCTTCTAGTTTTCTCATATTAGATAGATGGATTTCACTTCCCCAAGAGTTACTTCATCTTTCGTTGGAGCCCTGTCAGCCTCTACATTGGTCCCCCTATCTTTTTCTATGGCTACTACCCCCTTGGAATTTGAAACTGCTACCCCTTTTGTCTCCATTGAGTCAACTCTGACCTAGCCTTTGTGGAAAATGGTACCCATTAAATCTCCATTTCCACCACCTTTTCCCACAAGTCCTTCCATGCCTTCATCACCTAGGATTTGGAATATTCCTCCTTTCTCTCCACTCATGGTTTCCCTTCCAAAGAAGAAAACATATGAGGTCACTTGCCTCTCATTCCCTTTCCTTGTCCCTCCTAGTGCACCCTTTGCAAGAGAACACATCAGATCACCAACTCAATTCTTTTCATAGGGTGATACAACAAAGCAGGCTCAAGCTCTCTAACTCTAGAAGTAAAGGGAAAAGGATGCTAAGAAGCTAGTAGAGCCTAGGGTCTAGCCAATTTATAATGAGGCCCAACAGTCATTTCATTTTGCAACCATGCATCCCAATGTCACCAAACTACAGGAAGAAATGTAGCCTGATGACTATGATGTTTATGCCATTGGAATTGTCTTGTGTGTTTCCTGACCACAAGATAAAGTCAAGCTAATGGAGGAGAAAAAACGGGTAGAGACCACTGACTTTCTCAAGTCGGGTTGCAAGTTGAAGAAGGAAGAGGATGAGCTCAAGGCTGTTAAAGAAATAATTGAAGCCCTATTGGCAAAGGACAAAGCACGAGAGGTAGAAGTGGCATGCTTTGCATAGAATGCGTGGATGGAGCAAGCTAACCTACAATGTGAGCTTGAGAGGTTCCAATCCCAAGATTCCAACCAAGTGACGAAGTTGTAGTGAAGGAATCATGAATTACAAGACTAGTTGGCCCAATCGGAAAGGGAAGTTCATCAAAGGGATGAAGAGTTACACTGACCGAGTGTTCGGTTGGAGAAAGCAGTACAATTGAAAGAGACAGATCTAGCAAGCGTGTAGGATTAATTTGAAGAGGACCTCCAAAAGATCAAGCTTTCCATGGAAGAGGAATCTGCGACTTGAGGCTGAGCTGAGGAAAATGGTTTAACACACAAAAGGCCTTGTTGGAGAAACTCTCCACAGTTGTGGAACAAATTTTGAGGTTGATGCCAGAGATTGGGATGAAGTATGCAAAGATTAATCTCTTGGAGAAAATTTCTCAAACTCCTTCTCCACAGTTAGACCTCCACTTAGTAGCCCACCAAATTTTCTTCCTACTGGGAAAGGGTTAAGGCTTTATGTCTGAATCTCCAACCCACACTTCAATTTATGGCAGAGGTGAAGAATTTATGTAGGGAGGTTCGCAGGGCAATGGAACAATTCCCACAATTCATAGGGGAAAAGGTTACCGAAGCAGAGAGGCTTCTAGATAGGTTGTACATCATGCCAAATGAGGATCTAGTGCATATAGGTATTGAAAATCAGAGGTCAACTGCTAGGATCACAAGGGAGTTTATCCACTGCCATGAAGCCACCCTTCATTCTCAGCACTGCTTAGTCACATTGGGCCGAACTATGGATAACATGCAGGCGAGGTTTTCCCAACTGACCCAAATGGGCTTGTCCTCTCCATTTATTTATGATGAATCAGTGGCCACCATAGAGAAAATTGCAGCCAAAATTGAGGAGAAGAAGCAAAATTTATTTTCTTTTGAGAGCTTCAGCCAACCTCCTACCACCGAGGATATTGAAGGTGTCACTCATTAGATTGTGCAACTGCTCTTTTAGCTTGAGTCTGGGTCTGGAATATCTACGGTGTTGCCCTTTAAGGAGGTAATTGATCTGCACAAGGCACATGAGAATTTGCATGCCATATCAACACCTTTTGAGGCCGACTGGTTGCCCTTGTAGGCCACTCTTTCGAAGCTCTGACTCTGGTACTCAATGAATAAAGCCTTGGTCATGGAACCAATTTTTTTTTGGTTTTATCATTTCATAGGTGAAATGCCCCCCTGATAGTCTCCAAAAGCTATGGATATTAAATATATGCCATGCTCCCTTCGGGTTGTTTTGATTATTTTCTTCGTTTTCGACTATGCCTGATGATTTTGAAGTCTCCTGGCCACCCTCTTAATGGACTCAGCCTACTGCTTCCACGTGTCATCCAATCACTCATTGAAGGGGAGCTTCCCTTCCCTTCTCTTTCAGGCCCCAATTGCACGCCACATCACCTCCTCCCACGTACACATTTAAACGGGCCCTATAGTGGTTCCTATATGTTGAAGGCTCCTCCATGTGTCTTTAAAATGAGATTTTCATTCATAGAAAAGATGGAATGAAGTTCACACCCTAATATGCTGCCACACGTCTTAAATAACTCTAGAGGGCTAGGACATGTGCTCACTCGAGCCTTAGCTATTTTCAAAATATGGGACCACTGCCATCATTCGCAAGGAATGTATTTGGCTCACGGGTGACTATATTCATGCTTGAGAATATTTCTATTACAATGGTTGTGATGAGTCATTACTGCAAACATCATTACTCATAAGTGGGAATCTTTTCGGTAATGGGATTTCAAGCTATGGAAACCTTTGGCTATATATACTGCTTCTTTCAACCTAGATAAGGGTCAGAATACACATAGAAGGATTAAAAAGACACTTAGCCTCTTTTTTTGTTAGATAATTGTAAAGAATCACAAACTATGCCCTTGTAATTTAGCCTCTCTATTTCTTGACCATTTGAAAACATTGTACTGTGTTGTTACTGAATAGGTTATTTGCAACTTCAATGATTTGAATAGAATACCAATTTTAGACCATGTCTTTTGACTCTTCTTTTTAGTAAATTTCCATACAAATTGTTTTATATTATGAGATGAACTATTGAGGTATTTCTCTTTGATGATTTTTATTTCAAGACATAACAAATTGCTTAATGGGTCCTTAAATCGCATCCAAAAGATAGATCTACCATTCCTTACATCTAAATCTTGGCACATCGCCCTAGTTAGATCTTTTATTTTATAAATGCTTCCTTTTCCCATTCAAAACCCCAGTTATAGAAGAAGTCAAATTCTTTAAAATCTAGATGTTACTCAATTCAATGCAATAGGTCCCCCCTTTAGCTTTGTTTCCCATAAAGGCTCGGTATGTGTAGGATCATGATGGGCCAAAAAGTGGCGATATGTAAGAGATATGATGGCCCATGTGGCTGATGAGTTTTTTTTACCCAAAATTGATGAAATGAAAAGGGTTTTTAAAGGAGATTCTTAGCTTTCCACCAATATAAATTATGCTTTACTTTGAATTTAATAAATAATTATTATTCATTTTAAATTTGAATTATGACTAAAGTCCTCATTGATAGGCTGATTGAAAAACATCTATAGCTTTCAAATGGTATCACATTTTTTTAATCTAAAACATGCGTCAGATTCTATGCTTCACATACTATAGGATTAAAAGACAAAAAAGTGAATTTCATGAAGTTTTGACCAAGTTAAGGTGGTTAGACATATGATTTTTTTATATTTTGTTAAAAATTTAATTAAAAATTCATAATTAATTATTTACTTAAAAAAAAATACAAAAAAATATGCATCAAATTGGGACATGAGTCCTCTACTTATATATAAAATATTATAAGAAAATATTATCATTTTATTGTGGTTAGGGTGGTCAGACAGACACCTACTTCTTATTTTTTCCTTGAGATTTAATTACTACTATATTGAAATTTCAAATTTTCACCAAATAGATTTTTATAAATAAAAATAAACCTAGTAGTTTAGAAACTACATTCAATTTTCTACACATTCTATTCTTACATATTTTTGAAATAATATTGATAACCTATTCAAATTTTTACGTCAAGTTGTCTAATTGATTTTTTGAATTTCTATCGCTAGTTAAAGACCTATTTTTTCCATGATGATCCTACACATACCCGGTTGTTACCTTGTCAATTTTTGGTATCAACACTTACCATCTAAATTTCCTGTGCATAAATAAGTCCATGCAATATGAAGCTCTTATCCCTGGTTTATGTGCAACATTGTCTCTTAATATCCAACACCTTCACATATTTGGATATTCTTAATTAATCAGAAGAAAAATTAATTGATCATATCAAACAATAAAAGATAAATTATGCTAATACCATGATTTATCATTAGAAATGTTAAAAACATTTTTCCTTGTATACTACTAATAATATTTTGTAAAAAGATATGTAGATGCAATGGAAAGTGCTACTTCCCTTATATCCCTCAATGATTTATTTATAAATTTTAAATTTAGTATTCATCATCTCATATTGCCATCAATAGGTTGTGCAATTAATTAGATTAATGGTATTCCCACATCTTTCCATATTTGCATGATGGTACTTTTTTTGATTTGGCTACAAAAAACTCAAGCTCGTATTTAAAATATCATAGCACAATATATAATTTAATTTTATCTAATGTGCTATATAGAAGCCTAGAATATAATGGTCTCCTTCTTCATTATCTTAGAAAATATAAAGATTCCTATTGCTCTCGAAGAAGCCCATTCAGGTGCTTGTGCAAGACATTTTGGTGGTCGATCTCTGATTCAAAACTTAATTCATATTGGATATTATTATAAAAATATAGAGAGAGAAATTATTTTTGCTTCATTAATAATTTTCCCAAATATCAACAACATAAAAATTTGATGCAACCTATCATGAGTTGAAATTCGCACAATCTAGAGAATTTAATAAGGTTTGGCTTGAGGGTGAATCCCTCAATATAATTTATTACCTTGGAAAGTTGTCTATCCTTCATGGATGATGGAGGTGCTAATGAATGATGCTATCAATATTATGTAATCCTTTGATCAATGACATATCTCACATGTCTATAGAGAAGGCAATAAGTTGGCTGATTATTTTACCAATTATGGGGTGAACGATTCAATGGTGTGGGGTGAACATGATCTCCTACCCCTAGAGGTTCTCTCAATTATTCAACATGATGCTCAAAAGTGTTGAGGAGTGTTCTCTTTTAATGATTTTTTTTTTTTCACTGGTCCCTTACGTGGTAGCCTACTATGAGGTGTAAATTGATGAGAGGAAAGGCCAGGTGGTATGGTGTGTTGGCTCGAATGATTAGGCCCTCTTTTCTCATGATTTCTCTCTTCCACATTGTCCAATACACATGGATTATGGGTAGTCGGGAATCCTTTGTATTCTCGAGGTTTCCTATTTTCCATTGTAATATTTCTAAGTATTTAGATTGTCTGCAAATTCTTCCTTCTACTATGATTTTTGCATTCTCCTACCATGGGTGGAAGCCTAAACAAATTGGAGACCAAATCTTGTGACTATGTCAAAGATAATAAGAGGTTGTGGGATGTTGTGGAAGTGGGTGGAGTTACCCCATTCATGGACAGGCTACATGGGTTTGATAAGAAGAAATCCCAATATTTTTTTGGAGGGTTGGCACAATAGGGTGTTGGAATTTGGGAGTAAGGAAGTTACAATCACTAAGGAATTAATTGTAGAAATTACTGGTTTGTTGATGGATGAGATGAAATGTTATAGAGACAAGAATGAGTCTGGCCTGGCTATGGATGTTTTCTTCAAAAAAAATGAGCGGAGGAAGTTGGAACCAGCAAAATGTGGAGGCTATTTGTGTTCTTCTCTCAAGGAAATTTGGAGAGATGTCACATAGGAGATAATGAGGTACTTTGGATTTCCTCTTTTCTATTGTTTTTGAGAATCACTTTGTGTTGTTGAATCATTTTAGTCATAAAAAGAGAGTTTCATTTCCATATTACCTCTTGGTCTCTCTCGAAATTGGCATTGGGGATCATAGATGTAATCCCCAAAACCCTATCCTCCATGAAGGTCTTATTGTTTTGATTATGGACTATGTTAAGAAGTTTATCCTCCCTACTCATCCCAATGCTAGTAAAAAAAATAAAAATCTTGAGTATGTTATTGTATTTGAGGAGAATTTTGAGGATGAAGACTACTCCCCTAGGTTGGATGCTTCCTTGGAAGGTGAGTCAGAGTCTCTTGCTATTTCTGAGGGTAAGAAGAGGAAAAATTCCCAATCCCATGCTCCCTCCAAAGATGAGGAGTACATTTCTAGTGATAAGGTTGATATTGTGAAGTCCTCCCAAAAGTTGAAATTTGTGAAGGGAGTGGGGGGTAAAAAGAGAAAGGTGAACCATCAAAAATATGTTGATATGATAGAAGGGAAAGAGGATTCCCCTTTACTATACCCCTATGGTTTTTTACCTAGGAGCACTTGGTTAGAGGGAATAGACTCTCTTTCACCTGATGATACAACTTCTTGGTGAGTTCATTCAAAAGGGGAGGCTTAGGATGAAGTTTTGTTGTTTGTGTGGAGTGTGGCTAAATCTTGAAATCAAATGAACTAAACTAAACTAAAGAATGTAAATGAAAGAAAATGTAAATTATATGCAACCTAAACTAAATGAACTAAATGTATGCAATCTTGTAAAGAAACTGGAAAGTACAGAAATATTGCACTTGGGAATGGAAAGTTTTAGATGAGGAGATTTAGAATATTCTAGAATCTATTAGAAATCTGCACAGGGACACTTACATTAGAATGGGTGACCTAGTCCTTCTGTTGGGTAAATCTGCCAGAGTGGGTTTATGCTAAAAGGGTATCCAAAAATATCAAAACCCTTTTTTCAGGCCTGGTATAGGGACAAGGTCATCAATGATGGCGTCCTAGTCCTCTTGGTAATTTTGGCAGCTTCGGGATGGATTATGTGGGTCCCCACTTGCACTTACCTTTTTTGTAGATGCCCGTGTTTGAATCTTTGGAAAATGACTTGAAAGTTGTCCTTTTGCTCCTCCTAGGGTTTCATGATGTGGGTTGACTTAGATGGAATAATGACACCCTTTTCAACACTTTATTCTTTGTTAAATATGCATACAACCTACAAAACACATATGCAAAGACAAAGAAAATTTTAGGGTTAGAGATTAGGGGTTTACCTTAGTCAAACCCCATTGATATTAATTAAACTCAAATTAAATGGAAATGAAAGGAAAGGATAATGGAATGATAAAGAAATATAAACACTTACCAGATCCTTTTGTTGTTGAAGACTACAACATGCAAGAGCTAGCTCCAATGGAGGTTGCTTGAGATTCCTTGTGCTTGATTTCTTGTTTGAGAGGCTTGAGTGCAAGAGTGCTTGTGAAGATGAAATGATGCTAGGGGGCAAAAGAAGAAGAGAAAAAACAAGGATAAAAACCCTTACTTATACAAACTAAACCCTAATTTTCCCGAAAATGTAACATGATAGGCCGACCTTAGGGTTTTGGAGGAAAATTCCCGTTAGTTTTTTGTCTTAAATTTGAAATTTATGTCAAATGGGACTAGGTTGCCCAAGGTGGCAACCTAGTCCACTTAGAAATTTTCAAGTGGTGGTCAGGAATTAAGTGATGTTTAATAGTTTTTATCAGGTTTTCCTCTCAAAAACACACTTAAGTAGGGCCTAAAAGTACATTAAGGGGAAAATTATCATGAAAAAGGGTTGAATTAGTGAAGAAAACCCTAGAAAAGTATAGAAATGTATTACAACACTTCACAAAACTTTAGACTAAGGCTTGGAAAGGGGTTATTTAGATATATTATTGTAGAAAAGTCTTAGAAAAGTGGGGAAATGTGTTACAAAACTTCACAACACACTTGCAGAACTTTTTTAGGTTATTGTTGATTGGAAAGCATCCAAGGCCTAATGTGAATGTGTTGGCCACATTACAACATTAGATCAAAGAAAAACAAGGCCAAAATCTAAGGGAAAAGACCCAAATGAGCAAAAAGTGTCTAGGCTACACTTTTTGGCGACACACTTAGCCCCCACTTTAGTGAGAGGATGAACTTGCTTCAAACTCACACTAAAGTAGCCAAGTCATGCATGTTGAGAGGGATCAATGTATTCATGCTAGTAATATGAGATGACTACAATAAAGAGGTATGATCAAGCCCCCAATATCAAGATCCCATGACAAACCAAATATAAGAACAAAGATTACACAAGAGAGTGATGTGAAGAAGTAAAGAGAGAGGGAGAGTCAGATTAAGCTTCAACCGTTTGTCCAACTAGTTGTGGATAAGATCTAGGCTGTTTGTCCAAAGGGAAGATGTACTCACTCTGGGCTGATGATACTTTTGGTTGTCCATCGGGTGAGAATGCCAAAGAGGTGAGAGACATACACTCGGTTGGTATGTACTCACACACACAAAAGGTGGCTATGGGGAAATTTGTGCCGCTATTTGGGCTTCCCGCTCAACCGTACCAAATTTATACCTCCTGATAACTTTGATAAGGTGCCATAAAAGATAAGGGACCATAGGCATGAAAGTTGTGTTATGCAAGGTGGTTAGGAATGCAAGACATGTAAAATGAAAAGTGCAAAAATGGGAAAATGTAAATTGCAAAAAGAAATTGTTTGAAGGAGTCTTATTTGATTCATGTGAGGTCTTTTACTTAGGGAACATTATGCGTAATGTCTCCAAGAGAGGAAAAATCAAAGAATAAAAAATTCACAACTTAGGGGATGTAGTGCGTCACATCAAGCCACTAAGAGGAATATAATATCCTAGGATAGGGAAATTTAATGAAGAACATTACACCCAATGTCATCCTCAAAGTGAGAAACACATCATATGAAGTAATAAGGTTGCACTAGGAACCAAGGGCAAAGAAAAGAAAATGCAAAAAAGTAAATAATACAAATGTATGCCCCCACTTTAAAGGAATTGCTACACACCTTTTTGTGTTAAATGACTTTAAAGTAGAGAAATGAAAAATGAAAAAGGAGAAAGACATGAGAGCCTACGTGGAAAAATCTATGCCAAGTCATGTGTTCTCAAGGGAGGCTACATCATGTAAAAGAAAAGGAAACAAAATAAAGAGAAAAAGAGGGTTGCGCCCAAAATGAAAAACAACACCAAACACATAAGGGATCTATGGATTTGGGGTCAGTATGTTCATTGCTGCAATGTTTGTTTAGAGAGTGAAAAACTGTCATCATTCCCCCAAATACATAAAATGGGAAGAAGGACATAAAGAGAGAAAATAAAAAATAAAAAGAGGGAGTCGTTTTGGGTCAACATGGAGGAGACATAGGGTGTCTCGACACTTTTCATCGTCCCCAAAAGGACAACAAAAGAAAAAAGGAAAAGACAAAGAGAAAGATCCTTTTTGTGTCAACATGAAGGAGACATTGTGGTCTTAATGCCTTGCATCATCCTCAAATGGAAGGAAAAAATAAAAATAAAAAACAAAAAGGAAAAGAGTTCCTTTTGGGTCAACATGAAGGAAACATTGCAGTCTCAATTCCTTGCATCATCCCCAAATGGAAGGCAAAAAGGAAAAATGAAAAAAAATAAAAATAAAAAGGGGTTCCATTTGGGTCAACATGAAGGAGACATTACGATCTCAATGCCTTGCATGAGTCCCAAATGGAAGGAAAAGAGGAAAAATGACAAAAAGGGAAGAAAAAGGGGTTCCATTTTGGTCAACATGAAGGAGACATTGTGGTCTCAATGCCTTGCATCATCCCCAAATAGCAGGAAAAAAAGAAAAAGGGAAAAGGAAAAAGGGTGAAGAATGCATGATAGATAGAAGAAGGGAGATAAAAATAGAATTTCACAAGGAGAGGGAAACCATCAATCAGAATAGTACGAGGAGCAAATTACAAAAAAAAAAACACAATACTAGGAAGGAAACTGTTAGTCAATCATTTAAGCGAGTCATCCGCCTCCCAATCTCAGTGGGTATAATTGGGAGGTGAACAACAAAGCTAAGGGAAAAGGAAAAATGCATTACTAGGGCAAGGCTAGAAACATCTTTCCCCCCCTGAGTGCAAGGCAAGAGTGAGCTGGGTTGGGTGATGGGAAAAAAGGTAATGTAATAGTGAGAAGGGAATTATCAACAACTATTACATGAGAGGATGTGTTGTAGTAATTCATGGTTTGATGGGATAACAATTATCACCATAAAAGTGATACTTGCTTAGTATCTCTCTCAAGTAACAACATTCATCGCTTCTATGACCAAGAACACGATGGTATGCACAATGTGGAACATTTGAATCTTTAGGACACATCACCAACCTATTGCGAGGAGAAAATGTAATTAGTCCTCTGTTTAGTAGGATATCTAACTACCTCTCACATATAGGTGGTGGATGAAGAGTAAGTTTAATTTTTTGTAATTTTTACGGCCTCTTGCATCTATTAGATTCTCCATCTTCGAAAGAGGAGATCAAGGTAGGAGGACCCGAGATGATTGTGGGATTGTCTGTTGTGTTGTTACGAGATGGTAGGTGTTCTAGAGGAAGGAGAACATCCAAATCAAGAGGGATATCTAATATCACCATGCCATCATCATAGAGCCAAAGATATTTTCTAGGGGGCACACAGTCACGAGGGGGATCTTGATAGCCAATTCCTGTTGTATGTTCCTCAGGTGATAATTGCTCATAAAATCGGTGTATTTTATGTTCGGTTTTGTATCACCACCTTGCTTGCTAAGGATGGTAAACCCTTTTCCATAAATTTATTTGAGATTAATGGGAGGATTAGTCACTTGGTTGGTGTAAAAGGTTTGAGTATGTGTACGCTTGGAAGAGCTACGTTCACCTTGTGGAGGGAACTTAGGTGAAGTGTTTGTCTCAGGATGGAGATAACCAAATATCTCTAAAGGGTCAGGTAGGAAGCTTAGGTTGTTCCATGGAGGGGTAGAAGGAAGCATTGGCTTCAAGGTTTTCAAGGAAATCATTAAGGAACTGAACCATGCTAGTGTCATCTTCTCCAATGATGCCAACATTAGGAGGAGGGCATTCATTAGGAGTTGGTGGAGTAGGGGTGGGTTCAAGGTCATTTGGGTGAGTGCCAAAGGCACAACTTGACATATCTACTAGGGATTTGAAGGAAAACCAAAAAATTTTAAAGGACATAGCCATAATGAAAGTAAACTAAGTGAAATAAATTGAAGAAAAGAGAAAATTTAGTAACAAAAACATAAATGCAATTGCAAAAATTAGAAGTGCAGATGATGTGCTGGAAATGACTGAAAATTATATGCAGAATGTGCAAGAGGACTAGGTTGCCCAGTGTGGTGACTTAGTCCCAATAATGATTTTTTTGAAAGTTTTGAATGCTTTTTCTAATGTTAATGCTTTTCCAGTGCAGGTACAAAATGAAAATGCACAATTTGTTGCATTTTTTCCAAGAAAAATGCAATACAAAGTGTAAGTTATCATGAACTTTTCACTAATTCACTTTTTACAAACCCTAGGATCCAAACAATGTAAAATCCTAATGCAATGCAAGCTTTGTCCTAAGATGAAAATGCATAACTAGAATATTAACTAGTCGTCTATGGTTAGGTTCACCAAAATGATCCACCAAAAATATGGTGATATGCTAGAAGGGAAAGAGGATTCCCCTTTACTAGGCCCCTAGGGTTTTTCACCTAGGAGCAATTGGTTAGAGGGAATAGAATCTCTTTCACCTAATGATATACCTTCTTAGAAAGTTCATTCAAAAGGGGAGGCTTAGGATGAGGTTGCGTTATGTGTGTGGAGTTGGGTTGAATGTTGAAATGAAATGAACTAAACTAAACTAAAGAATATAAAAAAAAGAAAATGTAAGCTATATGCAAGATAAACTAAATGACCTAAATGTATGCAATGTTGTAAAGAAACTAGAAATTATAGAGATAGTGCACTTGGGAATGGAAAGTTGCAGATGAGGAGCTTTGGAATGTTCTGAAATCTGCCAAAAATCAGCATAGGGACACTTACGCTAGAATGGGTGACCTAGTCCTTTTGTTGGGAAAATATACCAAAGTGAGTTTTTGCTAAAAGGGTATCCAAAAATATCAATACCCTTTTTCAGGCTTGGTATAGGGACAAGGTCACCAATGATTGCGACCTAGTCCTCCTAGTACTTTTGGGAGCTTTGGGGCAGGATTATGTGGGTCCCCACATACACTTTCCTTTTATGTAGATGTCTATGTATGAATCTTCATAAAATTACCTACAAGCCATCCTTTTTCTCCTCCTAGGGTTTGATGATGTGTGTTGAATTAGATGGAATTATGAAACCCTTTTCAACACTTTATTCTTTGTCAAATTTGCATACAAACTGTAAAACACACATGCAAAGACAAATAAAATGTTAGGGTTAGAGATTAGGGGTTTTCCTTAGTCAAACCCCATTGATAGTAATTAAACCCAAATGAAATGAAAATGAAAGGAAATGATAATGGAATGATAAAGCAATGCAAACACTTAACAAATCCTTTTGTTGTTGAAGTCTACAACATGCAAGAACTAACTCCAATGGAGGTTACTTGAGATGACTTATGCTTGATTGATTTCTTGAGTCCTGAGTGCAAGATGCTTGTGAAGATGACATGATGCTAGGGGGGGAGACAAATAAGAGACAAAATGAGGATAAAAACCCTTACCTATAAAAGCTAAACCCTAATTTTCCCAAAAATGCAACATGATAGGCCGACCTTAGGGTTTTGGAGGAAAATTCTTGTTAGATTTTTGTCTTAAATTTGAAATTTATGTCAAAAGGGACTAGGTCGCCCAAGGTGGCGATGTAGTCCAATTGGAAATTTTCAAATGGTGGTCGGGAATTAAGTGATGTTTAATAATTGTTATCAGGTTTGCCTCCCGAAAACACACTTAAGTCAAGCCTAAAAGTACATTAAGGGGAAAATTATCATGAAAAGGGGTTTAATTAGTGAATACAACCCTAGAAAAGTATAGAAATGTATTACAACACTTCACAACACTTTAGACTAAGGCTTGGAAAGGGGTTATTTAGGTGAATTATCGTAGAAAAGTCCTAGAAAAGTGGGGAAATGTGTTACAACACTTCACAACACACTTGCAGAAATTTGTTAGGTTATTGTTGATTTTCAAGCATTGAAGGCCTAATGTGAATGTGCTAGCCACATTACAACATTAGATCAAAGAAAAAAAAGGCCAAAATCCAATGGAAAAGGCCAAAATGAGCACAAAATTGTCTAGGCTACACTTTTTGGTGAAAAAAAAGGCTAATGGAAAGAAAAGTAAGAAGGTCCAATCCTTGGTTTCTTTGGCTGATGAATATGATATGGGTGATGAGGGTGAGGTTGATCGACCTAGCTTGAATTATAACCCTAGGAAGAGGTTGAGTGGCAAGAATTTGAAGGGGCCTATGATGGAGAACTTGAGCAAGGAGGATACGATTAATAAGGGCCAATCAAGGGTCTCCCCAATTCTTAATGTGCAGAACAGAAAGGTGCAGTAGAGGAATAAATCTCCTAGGAATTTAGAAAGGGATGAGCAGCATGGGCTCATTGGAAGCTTGTCTGATATGGTGAACTAGGTGCTAGATTAGAATGTGGATAAAGGGGTGACCATTTCTACTCAGAAGGGGAAGGAGACTTTGAAGAATGCCTCGTCTAGTGATGATTCAATGGTAGATTATGCTATTGAAAAAGATGGTTTTAACTTTAGGAGGGATATTATGCCTTATTATCTTGGCCTTGTTAAGGATCACTCCCTTTATTTGTTTAATATTTTTAAGTGTTTTTCTCATGAGATGAATTCTACTAATGTTTGAGTCAGATTTGCTTGCACTAATGCTAATGAGGCCTCCTCTTCTAAGGGACCGATTATGTAGGATAAAATTGATAAGGTGCAGGCTGAAGTCAAACAAATCTTTGATACTCTTAAGATGGTTGTTGATGAAATGCTCAAAATGAAGAATTCTTAAGAGAAACAATTATTATTATTGAGGGAAAGTTGGAGAAGGTTATGGAGGTCAGAAAACATGCCATGAGCAATGAGGCTATGGTTTTGTGTATTTTAAAAAAGAAGGAAAGGAATTGATTGGGGGACACTTCTGGAAGTAAAGACTTGGTGGATGCGGGTGTTGTGTAACATAAAACCACTAGTGAAATTGATCCTTCTACTCATACTCGCAACAAGACAAAGATTAATGAAAAGTCTGGAGTTCCTACTAATGAAGTGGTGGAAGTTATGAATGTCAATCAAAAAATAATTGATAGTGATCTTGAAGCTGCAAACATACTGAAAAATACTTAGTTTGCTTCTATTTTTTGTTTCTTTCTTTGGTTGTTTGTCTGTTAGTTTTTGGCTGCTTTTTGGTTGCTTGTCCTATTTTTGATTATATGATGAAGCATCGGATTATCTTGTAAAGGGTTTCAGGGCCCCTTGAAAACTTGTTTTTCCTATAATAAAAAACATAAAAAATTTGATCATACTCGTACCCATGAACTTCATTCCAAGGTTTCGATTTGGCCATTTTTCATGTGGGTCTTGGATCAATTATTGATAAAATATATCCTCCTTCATATGAAGGAGACACTTTCATTATTACAACTACAAATTATTTTATGAAGTGGGTTGAGGCATTTCCACTTCACTCCATGATGGTTGAAGTTATTTTATGCTTTATATTGGATAGTATTATATCAAGATTTGGTCTACCTTCCACTTTGGTTTTAGATAATGGTACATCATTTAAGAATAGAGAAGTGAATTTCCTTGAAAAATGTTGTACACAACATTATTTTTCTACACCATACCACCCAAAATCAATAAAACAAGTAGAAGTATTTGATAATATAACTGAACAAGTATTACAAAAAAATGTTAACAAACATGGTAAATATTTGTATACTTAAAAATAGGTAGTGCATCCAACTAAATCAACTTGGCCTCCTCC
This sequence comes from Sequoiadendron giganteum, assembly GCA_007115665.2. Classification (NCBI taxonomy): domain Eukaryota; kingdom Viridiplantae; phylum Streptophyta; class Pinopsida; order Cupressales; family Cupressaceae; genus Sequoiadendron; species Sequoiadendron giganteum. The sequence continues at coordinate 533,105,619 of CM021108.1, forward strand.
CTAGTAAGATGCTCACAAAACAACTCAAAAGAGGGAATTTTTTTATCTTTCCCCATGGCATCCATAGTAGAATAGAAAGTAGAAGAGAACACTTGATAATGTCCCCTTAACTTGGACAGAATTAGGAAGATACATTCATCACTAGATTTATCATGCCCACATTCTCTTAATTGTGACATAATTAACTTGAATTGTCTAAGAAAATCCTGAATTGAAGGAAATGCATCTGGAGAGAGTGATTGTAGATCCACTTGAAGTTGCAAGACTTTGAATTGATTAATTTTACCGTACAACTCTTCAAGCTTATCCCAAACATTCGTAGGTGTTTTACACTCTGCAATATGAAATAACAAGTTATCAAATACATGTAAGCCAATGATTCCTTTTGCTTCATCCATTTTACATCTATTGGTAATTTTTTCATAGTCCCTTGTGAACTTAGGTTGTTTTGCATCTAACATGGGCCATAGACCCTTAGATTATAAAAATTGAGTCATTTTTAGCTTCCATGTATGATAGTTGTGTGGAGAGAGTGATTCAATTTGCCTTAGATTTGCCATTAACACTTAAATAAAGAAGAAAATTTGGCACTTAAATTGTGCCTTTCACCCCCCCCCAAACAAATTACAATGAAGAAATTTTGCAATTTGTACAAGTGAAGCTCAAATCAACCATTTATAACATGACGATTTTTACAAATTTCAAAAAAAGGCTTACCAAAATTGAAAAGAAGGTTACAAATAGATTCCTTACAATTTTCTAAGCAATTTCAATTTTTTTTTTGCCAAAATTCAACTTTGTATGCAAAAGTTATGCTAGTTACAAGTAATGAATGCACCTATACCTTCAGGTTGAAAAAATTGGCAAAAAATGGAAAAATCCAAAAAAATCACCTGCACCACTATGAATTTATCAAACCAAATTTTTCACGATATCTCATTTGCAAAAATTTGACACTGTGGTGAAAAGTTATGCAGAATTGAAAATATCCCTAGAAAAGGGACTTTTAACACTAATCAATGGTAAAATTGATCACTAACCGATGGAAAATTAGAGCCCCTAAGGGTTGGCCCTCAGTCCTCCACAGGATCACGTCCATTTTAAATGTAAAAAAATGACACTTTGAAATATAACAACTAGTGGCTAACCTTGTCCTAGTCACATGTCACATGTCACGGTTTGTTTGGCAGCTTACCCTGGCAGTTATAAAAAAAAAATTGACTAGCAGTTTGTTTGGTTATTGCACGGTTTATGGCTATTGGTGGCTTATTATAAACTGCCCATGGTTTATAAATCCTATAGTCTTTAGATAGTCCATAGTTTGTTGAAAAGTCTATGGTTTTTAAAAAATCGCTTTCCTTTATAATGACAATGCTTAAGAATATGTGTTGTGCGCTTTCAAAAAGCACTATATATATATTTTTATAAAAATAATAATAATAAAAAGTTGTCGAAAGAAAATTTAAGTAGAATAAATATTTTTAAAATAATTTCGTCATACCTGCTTTGGTTAGGGGGTCATACAACCCTTCAACCAAAAACATTTTGCCCCAAAATCAACTTTTTTTGAATATAGTCGAATTATATATCAAAATTCATGCAAACAACCTCCCGGATGTAATGGCGGGATTACTTTTTGCAAAAAATGATCACGTATAAAGTTTTTCACCAAATGTGAGCTTCAAACGAGCTTGTTTGCCAAAGTTGCAAATGGTGACCAAATTGAGTGAAACAAAAGCCAAATATGACTTTATTGAGCCTCATAGATGCAATGAGATAGCCACAAATACTGCCACTATAGCCAAATGTGCCACAATCACTAGATATCACCAAAATACATACATGTAATATAGGATTAAAAATTATTTGAAAACCTTTTTGATTCTCAAGATCATATTGAAATGCAAGAGAATAGCATATGGGAAATTTGCAAGATCATAAAAGAAACTAAAATCACAATATAACACTTGATGGTAGAAAATTTCTAATGAAAAAAGGAAGGGGATTGCAAGATTCAAAGATTTGATACCATGTTGAAGTCAGCAACCTTGAGATCTTCAATCTGCAACACTAAATAACCTCCACAAGAGATAGAGATAAGCAACAATGGAAGATTCTATTTCACCAAAAAAGAATTGCAATATGATACAATATGATCAATATGCAATACAATACAATGCTATTGAAAATATGCTAGAGATGTCTTTCTTATAAAGGCAAGGATGATAGATAGGATAAGACAAGATATGAGAAAAGTTTCTTAATCCTATCACATGAGATAACAAACTCATAACTACCTAGGATGATGTGAAGTCTAGATAAGACAACTATGACTTCTAGATAAGACAAATAAGACTTCTAGAAGAATGCTTATATCCTAGGTAAACTTAACATGTGAAATAAGTCCCCTAAGTCCCTATTAAGGAATTAACTAGGTACAAGAATTTCTTCACAACAATAATATTTGTTTCCTTCATCATTCTTAATGTTGCTTCCTAAACTATCATATTATTTCTTTCCACCATTCCATTCCATTGAGGAGTTCTAGGAGCTAAATAATGCCTCTTTATTCCATGTTTTTCACAAAAAATATTAAACTCGTTAGAGGTGAACTCTCCACCTCTATCAGACCTTAAGCACTTGATTTCCATGTCCATTTCATTCTGAACCATAGCTTTAAATGATTTAAAATTGTCTAGATCTTTTGATTTTTATTTAAGAAAATTTACCCAGGTCATTCTAAAATAATCATCAATTAAGAACATGAAATACCTATCAACTTGAAAGCTTCTTGTTCTTTTATGTCCATATAGTTCTATATGCACCAACCCCAAAGGTCCTATAGTAGAATATTCTTTCATATTGAACCTTTTTATTTTTTTCTTCCCAACTTGAAATTCCTTGGAAACTGCATTGATAGGCTTTGTAATTCTTGGTAGATTTGTCATAGCTTGAGTATGGTTGATCCTCACTAGAATATCAAAATTGATGTGACACATTCTTCTATACTATAGGAATATTTCATTTATTTGAGTCATAAAGCACTTATCATTAGCACCATTGAGCTAATAAACATTCCCATATGTCATTCTTGTAGCAAACAGAGTTCCAGAGCTTCCTTTTTTGATTTCACAACCACCATCCTTAAATACAAGATTATATCCTTTGCTACACATTTGTCCTACACTTAGAATATTATGGCAGAGACCCTTGAAACAAATAATCTCTTCCATATATCTTTGTAGATGTATCATCACCAAACTTAACAAGACCACCTTCAAACTTCTCAAGTTTAACAAAATTACTCTTATCACCTATCATATGATTTGGGTATATGTTGTCAATTATCTAATGATTTTTCTCCTCTCTAGCATGAAAAGAAGTCACAATACTTTCTTTGATGTTGTGACCTATTTCTAGAGAAATTTTCCTTCATACATCTTTCAAAGAGTAGAATTATTTCCAAAATTTAGAGCCATGAACAAACATTCATCATTTTCATCATCCAAGTAGTCATATTCATCATCAGATGTGCTAGCATCTTCTTTAACATAGTAAATTCTATTGAAATATTTACCTTTATTGTCCTCATATTTATCATTTAAAACTTTGGTTGAACATCTTAAAACATAATGACCTATCTTTCCATAATTGAAACATTTGAAAGGAAACTTACCACTATATTTTCTAGTCCCCTTTTTCAATCTCCTATAAAAAAATTCTTCTATTTCATCAAGATCATCCAGATTTGATCCATCATCCTTCTCTATTTCGCTAGCTTTAAAAGCAGTCTATTTTCTTGAATCATTTTGACCAAACTCTCTAAATTAAAAATTTGTTAAAGAACCAAACAACTGCTCTCTATAATAATGATCTAAATCCTAAAATTTATCAATAGTAGAATCTTTATGACTATAATATTTAGGAAGAGTTATTAATACCTTCTTTACCACATCATCTTCTTACAGCTTTCCACCAATGCCATTGATGGAATTGAAAACTCCATCCACTCTATGCACATAGCTTTCCATATATTAATCCTCTAACATCCTTAGGGTTTCAATTGAAGATGGATATACCATGCCCACTAATGGTATGATAATTGATGATGAGATCACTACCCAAAATAAAGAAGGGCTCACTGCTAAAGGACTCACTATCTAGAAGAAAGAAGTTAGAAGAAGGGGTGGCTCACAATGAATTTGAATTGCTAACAATGTATCTCTCTTATACCGAAGACATAGTTCAACTGAAGCACACACACAACTCATTCAAAAAACTAAAATGTAGACACCTTTTACTCATTGCATCTGGGAGTCATAGGCATTAAATCTCTCGCTCAGATGACTGCACATGATCACTTTTACATATTTTGCATCACACACACTCTAATTAATCTACACAACAACTTGGATTATATTCATTCCATCTATGACCTAAAACAACCTAAATTAGGTCATTGTTCAAATACATCGGCGCCAAATACTTCCATGATGTAAATAAGTGAAGGAAAATCATGCGACAACTTAATTGGGATCCATAATACATTGAAATGCTTCTCAACACTTCCACAAACAACAATCATCTTTGTAATTAGTGCTAACATGTAAGGTCAGCCAAACCTGTATTAATGCCCTTAACAATTAAGTTCATGATTAACTAGGTCTAAAAAAAAATTGGACAACATAGAAACACTCTAAAATGTTCATACAACATTTCAAAATATTCTAGCATCATCAGAATATTATGCAACACTTCCACAACCATCTGAACTAAGAACACCGTCATTTTGTGCAACTTGACACACTAGCATAGACATCCAACTCACTAACCAAAATTGTAGAACATCTTAGCACTTGAATCTTCAAGTAAAGGTAGATATAGATAGTATAAGCGTATTCCTAGATTCGAAATACAAGAAACTTTAGTGTGGAGAAATGCAAAGCAATCTCATTTCTCTCAGACACCTTGTTTCACTAGAAAGACATACTACCAAACAAATCTTCCACTATAGAATGATCCTGAAGTTGAAAATATGGATATAGAAGCTTTGAAAACCTCTAATTATCATATCCAAACCACACATGCATATCTTCAACCATGAAGAAATGCGGAGAAAAACACTGAACACTAATTTGTCACCCAAAACTCTCTTTTATTCAAATTTTCTCAAAAGCACTTGGAAACCAAGGGAACCAACTGCACTAGTAACACTACTAACATCTCTGCAATAGATCTGTAGCATCTTCAGTTCCTCTCATCAAGTATTTATACCCAACTATCTCTCCAAACAAAAATTTTGCAACTATTTTGAAGTAAGACATAAATGATAACACCAACAACATTGTGTTGACATCAATACCAAAATCTCAAGGCTTCCAAAAAATCTAATGCTAGGATTTGACACCATCAACATCAACAACATTCCAACACTCTCTTCATACAAGTGGTTGACATTAATGACAACACCCAAACAACTCACAAATAACTCAAGCTTCCAACACCCATCTCATGAACCACCCAAATACTATGGAAAGAAAAATTATGTGCATTAAAGATATATTTTATAAAATAATGAAATATATTTTAGGTGAATTGTGGTAGTTTTGAAAAGACCAATTTTTTTTTTTCCAGCTCAAGGAAATATTTTACCAAAAGAGAGCATATTCCATCACTATGACTGCTAATATCAACAACTCCTTTCCAACTAGCCAACCCCCTCTCCAATGCAATTTTTTAGTTTGGAAATTCAACTTTAGAAGCTTTTATCTTAGTCATATTGGATCCTTTTTTATATTTATATTTAATTTTTTGTAGAATTTTATAAGCTTTGTAATGTTATTTATGGTTTCTATTTTTAGTGTCTATACTTTTCTAGAAATTATACTCTCATAAGTGTTGCTAAATAGTTCTGATTTTGGGAACTTTTTAGGCTTCCTTTAGGCTCATATGTTTCACTTTTTCATACAATTTTTTTTAAAGTGCATAATTTTTCATATACTTTAAAGTGGTGTGATTATTGGTCTCATTCTATCAAAAAAATATACTTTTATTTTTGGCCAAAATTAGCAGTTACATTCAGTAAGGTCAAGTCGACTTTGCTAATTTTGAAAAATGTCACCTATAATCACATTAAGTATAAAGTTAAAAGATCATATATTTCTAGGAGAAATACCTGATTAAGTAATTTGGAGGAAATCTTGTGTTTTTTGTTGTTGCAATAATGTCTTCTAATCCATGAAAAATTAAAAGTGGGTATTGTGGGAAGAAAAGGCATACAATAGATGAATGCTTGCTGAAGGAACTTGATTGTTTACAAAATATTTATGAGCTTCGTCAATTGAGATAACCTTTCATTTACAATATCATTACTTTTATAGATTCATCTAATCTAGCACAAAAAAAATAGTGAATCTTGTGTGAATATGTCATTGAAATATGAGAAGTTTAATTGAGTTGCATGCATTCATATCTCATGTCCATATATATTTTTCTTAGATGAGGAGAGTAGTATTTACACATCCATGTATTCTAATTATTTAGTGCAACAAGATTTATACATATTCTTCTAGATATAGCTTCTTGGGATGAGCATTTGACAAACATGAAAAGTTTTTTTATGAGTCATATATTGTAAACAAGGAGGAAATTATTGAGGATATTCATATTATATTTTATTTTACTTCTTATTGATTTGCATAATCATCTTTAGATGTTGTGGGGGACCATTTAGAACCTCTTATTACTTTTTTACCTCATCATTTTTCATAGTTTAGCTTTGGTGTGCGAAATTTTGAGAAGCCACAATTGTCTTTGGATCTTGTTCTACATTCATCTCTACTAGATTTTGGATTTTCATCTTCATTAGTGTGGTGTAGAATACTTGAATTGACTATGGTAGCTTTGATAATTGACATGGGGACACTTGAGTAGAATTTAAATACATCACACATCTTTATCTTTCTTCCCTCATGTTCATTTCAAGGATGGAAAAAATCCTACATACATCCTTTGTGTTATTTATTCTCATGGGGATAAATGTTGCTTGATAGGATTGGATCGTTTTCAACATTCATTAGACCAATAATCTACCATTATTGTAGGAAAATATATATTGAGGATATTTGTGTCCTCTCTCTTCTCTCTTATGGGGAAAACTTTCCTTCACATTCGATTTGTTCTCATTCTTCCTTGAGAGCATTTTGTCTTTTCTCTCTTTTAGGGAGGAGTTTTATCTTGCTCGATTTTTTCATTTTCCCCATATGTAGGATTATATTTTTACATGGGCACCTAACATGGAATAGTAGCTAGGACCCATCCTTGCATCATTGCATCTTATACATTCTCCCTAAGTTTCACTTAAGAGTGATGTTAGCATGAACAAGGTGTTTTACCTAACTAGTTCACCACCTAAGTCCTACTCACACTAGTTCAATTCACATGATTAAGACACATGCCAAAATATTATAGTCTTATGTCTCACCTTGTTTTATATAACCAAGGGGTTCCCTTTGTATTCTCAAGTTTACCATCATTTTATATTTTATCCTTTCATAAAATAATATTATTCTTATATTTTATCTCTATTGTTCTTTCATTGAAGCTCCTATATTTTGGATGATCGCATTTTTAGCAAAATTTTGCATGGTATTGAGCATTTTATACCAACTATTAAGAAAAAGATATAACAATAATGGAGACATAATTCTTTGTATAATTATATATAGATGTAATTATAGCTACAAGATGCAAGATATAAGAGAGAGAGAAGAGAGTATGAATTTGATGATATATAAGAGAAAAAATGTTATATGTATAGAATATGAATATATTTTGGGAAAAGGATTAAGAGGAGAGTTGATATGAAAGTAAATATAATAACAGAGATGTAAATATGATGTGATGTAAAATAATAATATATTTCATATTTGATATAATGGATATCTAATGTTGTATGATATATATGTGTACATATTTGTATATTAAATTTATTTTTTGTATTCTACTACCAAATCTTGTAACTTATCATACAAATCATTGAACTTTCTCTAATCATCGCATATTGTGGTATAAATAAAAATAACAAGAAAGTAATGGTTATATATTCAAATTATGTCCCATTATTTTTAACACCATGCCTCCATTATATATGAAATTGAAACTATAAGCCATAAATATTTTCACAAAAAAAAGTTATAATCATCACTCCAAACTATGTAGTCAACTCATTGTATAAATATCCAACACCTCACACTTAATGATCAATTCTTTTTTATAAAAAATTTACACCTCTTACACACATTATGCATCATAAATTCTATCATAAAAATTATAAATTTTTCATATATAATATCAAGTTCTCCATGAACACACTAATTACATCACACAATCACATCTTCACTATCCATCCAATCTTTCAAAAGACCATAAATTCATTATTTCTCTCATTATTTTCAAATAATGAAAAATATCTCAACAAAATCACTCTCTTAATTTTAGTATTGATTTTTTTTTCAATATTATGTTGGTAAGTCAAGAGCATCCACATTATTCGAGTCTTAATAAAAGAACTCTAATATGACGAATCTAAGGTTCAAAGTTGACTTTAAAATAAAATTTTAAATTAATATTTTTATTCTTATTTTATATTCTTAACTTTTAATTTCATACAACTAGGATTGATTAGGTTTTTAGGAGAAGTAGAGTTTTATTTTCTCTACTTGAGTTGGTTGCATTGAAAGACCCATAATAGGTTCACTACCTTATAGTTTCATGCCACATTCATATTTATATCTCATTGACGAATGAGTTCATAACTTTTGGTGATTTAATTTAGACATATAATAAGTTTCCCAATACTATATAGGGAGGGTGATTAGGTGAATGGGAAGATGTAAAGAGATTGGTGCATTTGGTCATATTAGTTACTAAATAGTCATCAAACAATTATAAATAAATTAGTTGAAAAGGTTTGATACTAATTAAACTAACATATAAGGCAACAACCCAATAAAAAATGGAAAATATATATTAATAGTCAAATAACTCAAACATATATTTTGTTTGTGTATGTTTTATTTGTTATATGAGGGGGGATTCACATTGTAGATAAGTACTAATTATGTTTCCACCATATTATTTGAAAGTGTAACTTTATATGAAAACCACATATTAGGTGTTTGAATTAGAAACTCTAGTGTGTCTATATCCATTGGCTAGATGACTCATCAATTCCTTTCATAACACTAATTTTTATAGTAATGAATATGAAGATAATTTTATTAAAGTGACTATGAATTCCATTTTGGTTACTTAGATTATTGAGTGGAATATAGATATCACTACTAATGATCTATTTTTTTAATAAATGATGCAATTAAAAATAATAATATTTTTCAATTCAATTGACCATCATAAAGTTAAAATATGAAGTATGAAATTTTAAAAGATGTAATTTTTTACTTAATTGCTATAAAATTATGTACCTAGAGGAGAGATCTAACATCCACTAAATAATTATTTAGGAAAATGAAAATATAGAAGAATTTTTTAGTATTTATCAATAATGATATAATTATAAACCTAAATCCTATTTTGAAGCACAATTATATTGGAAAGTTGGATTTTGTATTTAGTTTCTAAAATTCAAATATCTTTGTTCATGGCTTAAACATTTCCCAGGTCACTTCACTTGAGAAGAAGCGATTATAGAAATCAATTAGTGAGATAATTAAGTATTTTGTGAAGTGAAAATAAGAACAAGATGCTGCATATTTTCTTGTGTAAGGAAAAACTTAGGCCTAGCGATTTAGAAAAATTCTTCCTAGTGGCATAATAGCTATTTATCTATAAGAGTACATTGTATATTACCATTAAAACATATATGGATCAAATTGAACTAAAGGAAATAGGGTTCCACCTTTTGGGAGATGGATCTAGGGTTAGGACCTATTTCACTCTCAGTTCATTAGGAAACCAATATCCCTCAACCAAGTGACTCAATTGAGGGAAGGCCTAGGATTTATACTAGGAGGTATCCTTAGTTGTGATTAAAAGGGGGGTTCACCATTAAAATGAAGCTTCAAAGGAGAAATGAAAACTCTAGTGCACTAAACCCTAGAAACTTAAAACATGAATTTAGACTACTAAATGGAGAGAAACATAAAATTACATAGAGGATAGGAGATGTCTAAAAAAGATCTGAAAACCCTGAAATTGGTTGTTTCTAAAGTGCACTAGGACTTTGGGAAAAATCTAGAATCTTGTATTGACAAATCAAGATCTACAAAAAATTGAAAAAAATGGGTATACTGGGACTCATACGCCTAGAGGGGCGATTTATTCCCATTATTAGGGTTTGACTGAAACTCGTGTAGCCTCTAGTGACCTTATTTAGCTTTGATCTTGTCTAATCTCCAAGTTTGAAAGTCTGAATTTTGGACAATAGGTGATTTTACGTGAAGATGACAACTTCTTGAAAACTTTGACAACTTTCTTCAAACTTGTAACTTTGTCTTCAAAGGATCTTCAAGCTCCAATTCACCTAGATCTGCAATCACACATGAAGAGAGAAATTTTTGTGTTATGGAATATGGGTTTACCTTAGTCAAACCCCATTTTGGTAAATCAAACCTTGAAATGAAATGAAATAGTATGAAGGAATGATGAATGTACAATATGCAATATTGCAACTCACCAAACACTTAAAAGAAAGGTTGCAAACCTATGTGAAATGGTTCCAATGAATGTGGATCTTGAATCTTGATGAGATAATCTCTTTGAATGCTTGCTTGAATCATGAAAACCTACACCACAAATGTTAGCTCAAAAACACACATGATGCATGATGATTTTGACATGATGCTTGAAGCTTGAAGGATGCTCCAAATATTTGATGATTTTCTCTTGAATGATCTTGAATACTTGAATTTCTAGATCACACTTGCTCATGAAAATTGCTAGATGACTTGTAAATGTGCTAGGAGAAAATATGTGAAATAACTATGTATTTATACTTGTTTATGCTAAATTTCTTGAAATTGCAATAGTACAAGCCTACCTCAAATCTAGGATAATAAAATACAACCAATAATTTGATTTGAAATAGGTCTTGGTTAAAGCATGAATCATACGGAAGATGAAGCATATGAGTCCTAGTGTCTTAAACATGAAACAAAAACTCCAAGAAGTGTTAAGTTCAATGCAATGTTTAAAATCAGGCCCTAAGACCTAGGTGGGACCCATATGCCCAAGGTGGCACATGAGTCATAGATCACCAAATATAGAACACACAACTTCAAAAATAATATTATGATTTGTTCTTTCTTAAATGTTGGGATTATCTTCAGAAAAATGCATTAAATAAGGCTTGTGGTTACAAAATAGTACGAAATAAGGCATAAATGAACCTAATTTTAACAAGGAGGGCCCAAAAAAGTGTGAAAATGTAAAGGGATACATTTTTCTACAATATATTTAGATCCCACTTTAGTGAGAGGAGGAAATTTCTTCAAAATCCCACTAGAGTAGACAAATTTGTATCAAGAGGGGTTCAAGTGTACCAATGCCAGTGAGATCAAACAAAAATGATCAAGAGGGATGATCAAGCCGCCAAGATCGAGAAGATATGGCAAAAAAACATACCCATAAAATAAAAAAATTTTGAATGATGTATGAAGCAACAAAAAGATACAAGCATACATTGCCAAAGACATAAAGAAGAAAGAAAAAAAGAGAGAGGGGTGGATCAAGCCTTGATTGTTTGTCCATCGTGATGTAGATAAATCCTTAGCTCTTTGTCAATTTTTTTTTTACAAGTGGAACATGATTTCCACTATGCAAACAACACACATGCTCACAATGGCTAGTGGAACCTCATGTTGTCCACTAAGTGAGCCCTTAGAGAGACATATGCACACGGCTAGTATGTGCTCGCACACACTATACGCAAGTGAAGATGGGAAAGTCACACCTATGGTTGAATCCAATATGCTAACCATATCAAAGCTACACCTCCTAATAATTTTTATAAGGTGCCACACAACATGAACAATAGGATTCATGAGGAAAAAAGTTTTGTATGCTAACACCCATGAACAAACTAGATGGCTCCATAGGTAAGAAAAGTGTATTATGCAAGGTGGCCATATAGAATTTATTATAAATGTAGAATAGTGTAAGGTATGTTCAAACCTGTGTTTTTCTTTCTTCATGTAAGGTCTTAACTTAGGGAACATCATGTCTAATGTCTCCAAAAGAGGACCAATTGAAGAATATAAGATTCACAAATTATGGGATGCAGTGTGTCATATCAAGCCACTAAGAGGAATATAATATGCTAAGAGAGATCACGCTCTTGAAGGACATCACACCCAATGTCACCACAAAGATAAAGACACATCAAATGAAGTAAGAATACCACACAATCAAACATGAGTTGAAATATGCAAAAGAATAATGCCAATGTGTGCCCCCACTTTAAAGAAATTTATAAACACCATGATGTGAGAAATTACTTTAAAGTAGTAAATGATAAATTTTAACAATAAAGAGGACATGAGAGCTTATTTGGAAAGCCCTATTCCAATTCATATGTTTCCAAATAAAGCTATGTCTTGAAAAGGGGTTTCCCTCAAAATGAAATTCCAAAATCACATAAGGGATCCATAGATTTGAGATCAGTAAATTTCTTTGCTACAATGTTGTTAGAGAGCTAAAAAATTTATTAATTCCCAAAATTGTCATGGAACTAGAAGAATGACACAAAGAGAGCAAAAAAAAGATAAGCTTTTGGGTCAACATAAAAGATACCTAAATTTTTCGACACCTTGCACCATCCACAAAAGGAAAAAAAAAGACAAAGGAAAGATAAACGATTTATGATATATAGAAGAATGAATATACAAATAGAGGAATGTCACAAAGAGAGATATATCAAATAGAACAATATGGGGAGATCATATTACACACATGCAATCACACACATGAAAAATAAACAAAGATAAGAATAGTAAGGCACATGTGAGTCAATATATAGTAGGTCATTCACATCCCAATCTTGTTCATTTTATATGGAATGCAGAAAACTAGCCAAAGGGACAATAACAAGTGCGATACTAGGAGCATCACCAAGTTCAACACTCTTTTTATGAGAATTGTCATTTAAGCTCATAGAAGAGGAAAACAATGAATTCAATCCATTATGCACTTCATCAATTTTATCAATCTCATCATCATCGTCTAGGTTAATCACAACATGAGGTCGAATGATAATGTCTAAAGAAGGTGTTAGTCCTAGTTGTGGTTGTGATATAGGATCTTTTTTTGTGGCGAAGAGGGAGACTCATTGTGTATTTATTCACTTGAGTTTGAATATCGATTTTTCTTGTTGTTTTCTTTGTTTAACCTTCAAGCAATATAATGGCATCTATGCTAATGCTCTCTAGCCTTTTTGTTTCTTTTGGTATGATTTTCAAGTTGTGTTTATGTAGGAGCATGTTTATCAACCATAGGTCTCTTTTCTTCCCTTAGAGGAGGAACATAAGGAACCATGGGAGGTTGTTCAACCACTTTCTCTTTAGCTTTGTAAACTTTTTTTATCTTAGGAGGCATGATGGGATTTTTTTGGTTGTCTCTTGATCTCTTATAAGAGATAGGAAAAGTATCTCTCTTGGGTTGGTCTTGGTTAGTTAGAAGCTTTTTTGGTTCAATCATGGCTTCGTTAAGGATAGGAGGTTCAATCATGGGTTGAGGCATGTTTCGAAGGGATAATTTTTCCATTCATTTTTCCTTAAAATTTTGATAGGATTTGAAAAATAAATCTTCACAAGGTTTAATAGGTTCAGTAGGCTCAGGTTAAAATAAATCCAATGAAAATTTCCCATCAGAAGACATGGGATTAAAGCTACTATGGTGCACAGTAAAGATCTCATTGTCAAAGGGAAACGTTAAGCATTTATGCAAACCTGACTAGACAACTTCCATGGAGCATAACCATAGGTAACCAAGATTCACACAAAATTGGTCTAACGTTGAGATGATGGAAAATGATATGTATCTAATTGTTTTAGTCCAAATTTTAAAGGAAGAATGATCGAACCTATCGTAGGGAAAGAAAAACCATTATGCATTTTTATCCATGATTTTGGTTTATCATATGTATCTTGATATAGCTCATGCACAAGTAAGATTTCTTCAGTGATCACATTCTCTCCATAGACGGGATCAATGAATATCCCATTAGTGGGATTGTCATTGATTTGGTCGACTATCTAAAGAGGACCATCAGGTGCCTTTCTAATTATATCTTTTGATGAGAAATCAATGTCAAGAGTTATTTTAGTTTTGACCTTATGAGGTTGAATTTCCATAAATCCAACCATATTATCCATAGGACTTTGTTCATTAGTATCAATTTTATCATCATCTTTGTCAACATTCATCACATCATTCTTAGGTTCACTAGCTTTGACAAATGAAATATTATGATTTGGCATGGGGTTGGAAAATATTTCCAGGTTTTAGTTGGGAGGGGCAACAAACTTATTATCTTGATCATTGAGACCACCAATTTAAATATGATTGGAATCAATGAGGTCTTGCACTGTGTGTTTAAGATGCACGCAGTGTTTTGTATCATGTCCATTTTGATGGTGAAAATTTCAATAGAAATTGGATCTAAAGTTTGGAGGTAATGGCTTATGAGGATCGAGAGCTTTAATGAGAGATAAGGAAATCAAGTTCTTCTATAAAATTTGTAACATGGTGTTATGGAGGGTATCAGGTAAGGGAGTAAATTGTCTTTTCTGATCCCGAAATGTAAAAGGATTTATCTTCTTTATAGTAGCAACTTGGGTATCAACATTTTGGGTAGCTTGAGGGGGATTCGGTTGAAGAAATCCTTTATTTTGTTTCCTAAAAGGTTGGTAATTGTTCTGATTTGTGGATTCAAATTTTTTAGGATGACTAGATGTAGGTTTTGCTTCACAACTACTAACCAAGTTTTTATGATCACAAAGGGTAGTACATAAGTGTAGGAAGGAAGGAAATTTCATCATGCCAAGCTTGTCTTGCATCTTAGTTTGTAAGTTCTCAATGAACATTTGTTGAAGGTGAGGATCTGGAATCTTTATGTCAATTTAGGAATAAAGAAATTGGTAGCGTGAAATGAATTTAGTAACCTTTTCATCATCCTTTTTCTTACATCTCATCAAATGAACTAATGTCATCTTAGGGGTCATATGCACTTGGAAATGGTTGATAAAGACCTCAACAAGTTCATTGAATGAATGAATTGAGTTATTTGATAATGAGGAAAACCATTCTAAAGCAAGATCTTTCAAGGACCTAGGGAAAATCTTAGCTAAGAGCTTATCTTCGAGGAAGAAATCACTGCATAAGGCAATGTAAGAGGAAACACGGTAAGAAGTATCTCCTTTCCCTCCATATTTATCAAACCAAGGAATCTCTATACCTTGTGCTATTGAAATTCTTAATATCTCTAAGGATAAGGGATTTCCTTTGACATAGTATGAAGGTTGGCCATTTTTATTTTGGTTTATGGTGGAAATTTTTCGTTGAAGGGGTGAAACATTTTGCAAAAGTTGGTTAAGGATGTCATCCTTTGTAGTGTTTTGGGATGGAGGTGAATATGGTGGAGGTGTGAATGTTTTTGAGAAGTTAATAGAATACTTATGGGAGGTAAAGTGGTAGGATATATGACATGAGATGCCACAAAGGTACTAGGATTGCTAGTGGAAATACCCAAGGTAGGAATGACATTACTAGTAGGTTGCATCATTGTGGTAACTTGAGGGTTGGTATAGGTGGGAATAGATGAAATGGTTGTAGGAGGAGGAATTTGGTTCCTCATTTACTTTGAGCATCGTTTGAGGTTTGAGCACAACTAGTTGTTGAGGTAATATATTTTCCAAAATTTTGAGCTAAGTTACACACAATCTCTATCCCTTTTTCACTTCCAATCATGTAGTGTATGTTATCTATGGTAGGAATAACAATATTGGAAAAAAAATTAGTACTCACTAGGTTCTGTAGGTTTTCCAATTCTTCATGGATTTGGATTATGTTTTCTTAAGGAACACTAGCGACCATTGTTTCAACACTTTCCATATTACTTGAAGGTAAAGTGTTGTCAAGGGTATGGTCCATACCTAGTGAACTAGTGTAATGCCTTAAATTTAACACTCAAAATACAGTTAAGGAAAAAAGACAACTATCAAATTTATCTCAAGAACACTTGAAAAACTCACAAAGCTACTACCACAGAGCCACTACAAGGAATCATACAAAATTTGACCAATTATAGATTAATATATTTAGTTATACAACTAAATTTCTTACATAATCCTAGGAGAGTTTTCAAATGGGGACATAGTCTTAAATAGTTCAACCAACACATTCATAAATTGACAACACAATCAAGTCATAAGCTAGGAAAATACATTAGATAAATATTAAATCAAAGTAATAAAAAGAGAGAAAACCCTAGGGGCCAGACGTAATTCCTCGTGGGCTCATCTCTGATGGCCTTGCCTACATATATATTTTATAGAGGAACTGTAGTTTGACAACTTAAACTTGAACCAACTCATACTTGGTTGGTCAACAATGGGGTAAACCACTAGGTTGAAATGATGCTTTGACATAAATTTCAAACATGAACCATGCACACTATTTCACACTAAAACAACATAAAATAGAATTGAGATAAGGATTGTCACCAAGTACTCATATAGGATTTTTTATAATTGGCTATTAAATTTCAATTCTTAATTGGTGTTGGAAAATATATAGTTTCATGGTGACAATATCTCAGATAAGATTGATATCTTAGGTCATAGACTATTTTAGGGGTAACCAAGATTGTAACAACATTAATTGAAGTAGGAAATGCTAACGGGAAACCACACTTATAATGACGAATGTGATAAGGTCTATAACCTGATATCTAAGCTACTAGTGACTCCTAATACAATTAGCCATCAATTTTCCCAATAATAATGTATAAATCAATATTATGATTATTAGTGGATGCTTCTTTAAGTCCAATTGTGAACCAAATTGGTACCTTTAACAACTAAGCATAGAATGGGTCCTTAACAATAAATATACATGAACATGTCTATGTTTTAATTTTTATCACTAGAAGAACTATATATAATTTTCATAAAGCCATGAGACTGGTATAATCCTTTTAATAATACAAAAATAATTTCTCAAAGTCATTCATTAGATTAACAATATCATATGACTAACCTTTGGTTTTCAATAATCTACAAAAATTCTACCACATTAGTAATCCACACCATTCTTAAACTCCATTCAAATCTCCATTTTAATGATTACATAACCTATGCCAAATTAAATAAGATGGTATTATCAATAGGAGTAATATTTTATTCCCTAGGTTCTCAATCATGAATACAAATCAAATCTAAGCATTTCACCCTTGACTATATGTATCCTAAATAGAATAATAAAACTCACAAAAACAAGACTAGCAAGTTTGACCATGTAATAAGGTGGGTAGTTTCGCCATTATATGATAATGTGCTACCATTCATTCTTATCTTGCAAACCTACTCCCAATATAATATAAACCAATTTTCCTCAATTCTTCAGACTTGGTAACTACTCAAAGAATATGAATGACTGTCAATTTAGAATGAAAAACCATAAAATTGGTATACATTAAGAACCTGAAATTTTCCATTCTATTAGGTTTTTTTTAAATGTAGAAATTAATATCATGCAAGATTCAAAACTCTACTTTTTTAATACCATTCTTAGTCTTAAAATATTGTTTCATTTGTTAGTATATGATACTAACTATTCTAAGGTCTACTCACATGAGAGATGTTCATTTGAGTACACTATTACCGAGGTATGAATGAAACTAAGAAAATGAGTGTGGTGACTCCAACAAGAAAATATTGAATAACAACTAAGATAGACACATGTGATAATTGAATGCTATCTAGATTTAAATGAAGATGACTATAAAATAAAATATGTGATTAAAATTATAGTTGTGGTCTAATTAAATTAATACAAATATAATGATATATCATTAATAAGACAATAAATCAATGATTACTCTTGGATAAGAAATATTATTAGTTATCAATTATAGATACTCTCAATGTATAGAATATGTTATAATTGTATCCTTTGAAAATATATCAAGAAACATGATAAGTAAAGGTAGTTATAAGTTATCATCTATCAATACCAAATTTACTATAATTCTATCAAATTTCAATAGATTCCACAATAGTGTTCACAAAATTTCTTACTAGTTTAAATATAAAGTGATTATTTGAACATGCCACTATATCGGATTTCACAAATTTAATCAAACTTCAAACACAAAATCATATACTTGATTTAGATAAATTCAAATGAGTAATAATGCAATAAACCTCCATACTCAAATCAGTGAATTGGTATATATGAAGTATAGAAGTTTCTAACCAGTCTGTTGATAGAATTTTCCCTAATGGCTGGAAAAATAAGACCCAACACAAAAACAATGAATGCTTGAATCAAAAGGAAATGTTAATGATATTAAAGATAGCAACGATTAGGGAAATGATCAATAATATACAAAGAAATGATTTGTTATGGAAAGATAAAGTTTATGTTTGAGGGAAAAAAATAATAAGTGAAAAAGCAACAAACTTATTGACCAAAATTCATGTCTTTTGAAGGGATTTATATAATGTCAGTAAGATTTGCACAAAATGACTTCATTTGAGAAAGATTTAAAAACTTTTAACCACGTGGATTTTTAACAGGGTAAGGGACAATGTTCTTGTGGAGAATTCTGGTGAAGATAAATGAAACAATATGAGAAACAGGCTTGCACTATAATAATTGCACCATGAAAAATATCCAGTAATAATGAAGGGACATCCATCAAGCATAACAAAAGGGGAATTTTTTTGTCACATGATGTAATTGCAATTTCCCTAGAAAATGCATATACAAAACGCAAAAGCACAAAAAGGTGTGCAAATTGTTTGACATAATGCCTCCAAGGATTGCGTTCTCATGGAGTGCGATAATTGTAGGATATGCATAAAATGGATTTGTTGAAAAAGGCTTATAAAAATATTCAAGTAAAAGCTATTACAGAGCCAAGGCATGCAATGGTAGACTTGTATACAAAATGTGAAAGTATAGACAAGGCACAAGACTATTTAACAGAAATCATTGAAGTATTTAAACAGTCCCAAGAAAAAATACAAGCAAACAACATATTGCAGCAAAGAGATTTTACACAGAAAATATATTTAAAACACAATAATATTTTATTCAATCAATTTCAAATTTGGATTACATCATGCCTCACAATAGAGGTCTTTCTCAAGCTTACAAAATAAACATCAGTGTGATCTCTTTAAAGAGATATCAATCCCCTTAGATAGACTTTCCTTCTATGCAAAGCTTTTAAAGCAACTAAAAATTTAACAAAAAAAAAGAAATTACTCTCTACTAAAAAGTTGCCAATAACACTTGAAAAACTAATTTAGAATGTCAGACTAAAAACCTTCAACTGTATTGGCATCAAATCTTATTTTCTTTTCTATGCTTGCATCATTATCCAACATACTCCCCCTTGATGCTAAGTGGACTCAAAATATGGCCTTGAAATTTTGTAAACTGAATCTGCACAACTTAGTGTGCAAGATTACTATCACTCTAGTCTTATAAACCCTATTTTACATTTCTTATAGAAGTTAAGTACCCATTTAATCTTTTTCTCCCTCTTGAGAGATCACAAGGTTTTCCCTTACTTTCTCTAATATAGAGAAGACTTATTGTCTCTCATTGAATCACATGACACCTTTCAATGTGCCAATCATAACAAGCAGTCATTAGCTACTTTTTTGAAACCTTCAAACTATGTTTGACAACCAATTTTTTTAGCATGCCAACATTTAGGCTTATACATCCTTTTAAACATACCTGTAACTTTTCTCAAACTAGATCCATCCATCCATCCATAATCAATCTTCATACAATCTTTCACAGATTGACCATTCCACTCTCTATTCCAACATGAATTTTTAAAGTGATTCTTCAACCCACAAATTGTACAAGGATGAAGATCCCAACACATCTCTTTTTTATGTTGTTCCCTGTGACAATGAGAACATTTCATAAAATCCATGCTTTTAGTTGATTTGCATGAGCTTGTAACACTTACATCATTTCTATATTTCTCACCATATCCTAGGCCTTCATTCTTTGGCCTCACAACTAGCTGAATGGGCTCTCTCATTCCTTGCCCATGTTTTCCCAAACCTCTACATGTATAACCCATTCTTTTCATAATTTTAAAACAAACACTTTTGTCAAACTAGCATTTGTTATTAGCATCACAATCTACAAAATCTGTAAATTCAGACGCATATTTATCTTCAACTTCACATTCTTTACTTGAAGAAGCTTTAGCTACATCACTCATATCAAATGAAGAACATAAATCATTCGTATCACATGAAGCATCACACACCAGTGGCTTTGATTTCAAACACTCATTTTCTTTCTCCAACAATTTTAGCTTCTCTTCCAAATATTCATTCTTCTTTTTGACCTCATCAAGCAGCTTCAATCTTCTTTCTAGCTCTTCATTTTTTTTTTCACTTTCTCTATTTTTTTTCAAGATTCACATTTTCACACAAATATTCACATCTTTCTTTTGAAAACTCCTTTATCTTTTCTATCAATTCGAAGTTACACATTTTTAGGTTTACCAATTCATCTTTCAAACAATCTTTCTCACACAATAAACTTTATTTTTCTTTCTTTACCTTTTTACCAACCTTTCCCATTGAAATGAATTAAATTTAAACTCACCTTTTTGAGGACTACAATTGATAGTGATTTTTCTACAATTTTGATTACCTTCCTTTGACAACTTCATATATCTTCACCTCTGTAGAATCTATTTACAATATAGGTTTTTCCAAACACAATTATCTTGAAATTTTAATAGTCAGCTCTCTCACGATCGATTTTCTCTTATACCAAATGAAGTATTTAAAGAGTCCCAAAAAAAATACAAGAAAATAACATATTGTAGTAGGGAGATTTTACACAAAAAAAATATTTAAAAGACACTAATATTTTATTCAATCAATTTCAGATTTGGATTACATCATGCCTCACTATAAAGGTATTTCTCAAACTTACAAAATAAACATCAATGTTATCTCTTTAAAGAGATATCAATCCCCTAAGATATACTTTCCTTTTATGCAAAGCTTTTAAAGCAACTAAAACATTAAAAAAAACATAAAAATTACTATCTACTAAAAAGTTGCCAATAGCACTTGAAAAAATAATTTAGAATGTCTGACTAAAAAATTCAACTGCATTGGCATCAAATCTTATCTTCTTTTCTACGATTGCATCATTAGCCAACAAGCCTCAAGGTCTCAGGAATTTTTGCAGTATGCACCTTCATAGATGTATTTTAGAAACTACCCAAATCCAAAACTGTTCTACAAAATGGGTGTGCACAAGTACGAAGATAAAAAGTTCCAACAAGGAGCCCATAAAGTTTGAATAACATATAGCAATACCGCAACTAAAGTTAATAGAATAAAATTGTGAGTTAACATACCATAGTTACATTCATACAATTTTCTACCTTATATTTAACATACACAGTCAATGTGGAATCAAATCCTTGGGTTCATTCTACCTACTTGGTGTTCAACATAGCTAGATGATGAAACGTTAGTTGGCCTCTATGCCCACCTTGTAAAAATAACCTTCCTCTATGTAGTTCTCTTTGTCATGCTTCTACTCTTGTGCACTTTTATTCTAGCCATTCTCCTTTTCCCTCGTGTCCACTTCCCTTTTCAAATGCTTGCTATGAGATTTACAACTAGTAAAGATGGATAGACACAAATAGCCATAGCCTTCATACACAACCTTTTCTCCTTATCTCCATTACACCATGAGTGCTATGGTGAATTGACATTGAGCTTGAGTCATACAGATGGCTCCCATTCGCACCACCACTGACAAGTAGGATTTCCGAAAATCCAGGGATTTGAGATGCCCCCTTTTTGAGCAATTCTTTTTATAGGAACACAAAAAATTTCTTGATGATTTCTCTTGCAATAATCCAACTACCCCTCAATATTATAGGTTTCAAGTGTGAAATTACTATATTTTCTCTTTCCATATTTATTTTCTAATACAGACAAAGCATAGAGAACCCTATCTCTACAACCTTGGTAATCCCACACCTTCTATCATTGAAGCTAATACAATCCATCCAAGAAAGGAAAAACCAAAGAGTTCCCTATTTAGGCATGTTACATGCCCAACATAAGTATCCCATCCATCATCACAATCACACCCTCTTCCCCTCTTTGGAGAAGTGACTCTGAAAGCTATTTGTGGCTCCCTACCCATTTTCCTACCTCTAGTTTATAGTTAAGGCATGACCAACCCCCATACCCATACAAAAAAATCCCCTAAACTCTGTAATAAATTCTTTTCTACCAATAGAAAATCACACCTCCCGAATAGTATCCTCTCTTCTCGATGATAGGAAAATTTGCAAAATATGACCCCACAATTTTTGGGGGTTCGAACGAACTTCTAGTTCGAGCAAACCCAAATGGGGTTCGATAGGACCCCCCTTCGAACAAACCTGTTTAATGTCGAGTCCCACATTTCTCAAAAAAATAAGCAAAAAAATGTTTGTGGAAAGGGGGTTCGAATGAACCCCTAGAGAACCCCCCTTTTCCCCTCCTAGCACTAAAAAACTCCATAATTTTTCCCTTCGAAGCTTAGGTTGAGGATGAAAATGGGGGATACTTCACAAACCCAACTAGATGATGGCAGTCCTCAGAATGAGCTATCCAATGAATATAATTTTAATATGTTTTGGTTTTACTATGTATTTGTTTTTTTAGTTTGATTAAACATAGGTTTTTCGCCGAAAATCAAGCTCTCTATTTTGCGCATGTGGAAAAATAGAAAATTATCAAAATAAAATTATAAAAAATATGTGTAGGCTAGGTATTGATGTCCTTGATCCAATAAAAAAAAATTGAACTTTGATACATACAACAAAAGTCATGTTGTATACGGTCCACTTATGTTTGAATTGTAATTGGTTTGACTTCGAAACTTGATTAAGGGAAAAATATTCAATAAAACACTATGAAACCAAATGAAAGGGCTGGATATTGTAGTTACAAATCTAAATTCAAAAAAATTATAATTTTATCCTTCATGGCAAAAATTTTATGTTGTAGACGGTGAGAATGACTCCTTAAAAATGTTGTTTACGAAAAAAAAAAAAAGTTTTCAAAGGAGATGGAAAAAGAAGTGCAATTTGATTCCAAATTTTTTGAAAAAAAATATATTTATTTAATCTACAGAAAAAATGTCACAAATCACTATTTTGCATCATCTTCAAGTTCCTCATGGTTTAGCCGCTATAGGTACCCAAAGTCAGGATTTAGTTAGAAAAAATTATTTCAGTGTCCAGTTTGGCCAAAAATTGTAAACCAGTATTGTGGGATCACCCATGAAAGAGAGTTAGGTGAAATTTATTACAATCCCCTCTCTCTCTATGATAGATATTCCTCCATTTAATGGAAATGAATAGCTACGACTACGCCTTCCCTCCTAACTACTCTTCTGCAACCATTTATGGATTTACATCCCTTTGTCTACATTGTTGCAGGTGATGCTAAGCCTCTCATCCTTTCTAAGTGATTGTCTCCATTCCCTTATTTAATCTCTGCCAATTGTATCGTTTACCACATGTTACATTAAGATCAAACGCCCCCTCAATTTATTAATTCATTTGACCATATGATGGCCAACAGTCTTACTACTACAATAATATGAATTTTCATTCCATTATTAATTATGCATTTAAAATTATTATTTGTAATTATAAAATCTCATGCAAATGAAAATATTTATGCAATTAATAGTGCAAGATTATAATCACGCCAGTTACAAAATGTGATGTCAATAAGTATTAAGAAAGAAGGTATCTAAAATTATCAAATAAAAACTTACTATGTAAACAAGTATAAAATCATATAGTAGAATAAACTATACATAACCAAGGGATATTAAATCAATAACTTGTTCAAATTTTATGAATATTAAATAGAATGAAATCTTGATAAATTTAATACTAATAAATTAAATAAGAATAACAATTGTTAGCTCTCATATTTTATTTTCGTAACTATGTACATCAAATTGTTAACCACACCAAAATTATAGAATTACCAAAAAATAATTATCACCAATGAAACAACATGAATAAACACTTTAATTAAACCTAACTTGATCATTATCATTTGATGATATTCACTTGCTCTAAATAATAGATTAGCATAAGTTTGGAATTAAATGGGTTGTTACTATGATATGAAGGGATGAACCTTATGACTACTATCAACACTATGAGTGAAAGAGCTAGATAGCCTAAGATCCATGATGAGTGTGCTATTGCGGGATGACATTAGCCTCGAACTACATCTCACTATAGTATTAGCAATAGGACACCAATTTTTAAAGCTCATGCAAAGGACAATCAATGAATGCAAGATAAATGCAATGATCACAATATAAATGGTATGCCTTAATTCCAATTATTATGTTTGCAAATGCACTTGAAATGAAACAAAATTAAGCTAGGTCTAATGAAATGAATCAAACAAAAACTTAGCAAACTAAAACAAAGATCTGATAATAGCAAATAGAAGCACAAAAATGAAATTTTTAATGTTGTAAAATGCAAATTCAAACCTGATACATGAAAAAATAGCCTAGATGGTTGAATGAGTCCCAGTTAGGGTTTCTAAAAGATTCAAATACTAAAAAATAGACAACACAAATTCCTAGAAATCTGGAGAAAACCACTTGTATCAGGACTAAATTGTCTAGATGGCCAAATGAGTTCCAAATAAAGGTTTAAGCCAAATTCAACCAATTCTAAGTTGATGTTAAGGTTTCTAGTTTGTATGCTCAAATGACTATTCGCAATTATAGTTTTCCAATAAAATTCAATGATGTAAGATGCAAAAATGCAACATGTACGCACTTTAACTATTGAAATATTTAGGAGCCCTAAATGCAATTCAACTAATGCAAATATAATACAAAGTTAACCTAGATCTAGGACTACAATGTTCTCCAAATCAGAAATGAAAGTGTCCAAAGGAAATAGGGTTCCACCTTTTGGGAGATTCTTGAACTAGGGTTGGGACCTATTTCACTCTTAGCTCATTAGGAAACCAAAATCTCTCAACCAAGTGACTCAATTGAAAGAAGGCCTAGGATTTCTACTAGGAGGTTTCCTTAGGTGTGATTAAAAGGGTCATTCACCATTAAAATGAAGCTTCAAAGGATAAATGCAAACTCTAGTGCACTAAACCCTAGAAACTTAAAACATGAATAGAGAAACATAAAAGTACATGGAGGATAGGAGATGTCTAAAGAAGATTCAAAAACATTGAAATTTTTTATTTCTGAAGTACACTAGGACTTATACGCTAGGCTAGGTGATTTAGTCCTACTATTGGAATCTGGGTAGAATCTGGAATCTTCTGTTGACAAATCAGGATCTACAAAAAAGTGGAAAAAATGGGTATATTGGGACTCATACGCCTAGAGGGGTGATTTAGTCCTAGTATTAGGGTTTGATTGAAGCCTTTGTAGCCTCTAGCGAGTTTTTGTAGCTTTCATCTTATCTAATCTCCAATTCTGAAAGTATGAATTTTGGATTGTAGGTGAGGTTCTGTGAAGATGACAACTTCTTGACAACTTTGACAAATTTCTTCAATCTTGCAACTTTGTCTTCAAAGGATCTTCAAGCTCCAATTCACCTAGATATGAAATCACACATGAAGATAGAAAAATGTTGTTGTGTTAGGGAATATGGGTTTTCCTTGGTCAAACCTCATTTTGGTAATCAAACCTTGAAATGAAATGAAATAGTATGAAGGAATGATGAATGAACAATATGCAATGTTTCAACTCACCAAACCCTTAAAAGAAAGGTTAAAAAATTGTGTGAAATGGTTCCAATGGATGTGGACCTTGACTTTTGATGAGATAATGTCTTTGAATGCTTGCTTGAATCATGGAAACCGACATCAAAATTTTTATCTCAAAATTAGACATGATGCATGATGACTTTGACATGATGCTTGAATCTTGAAGGCTACTCCAAATTCTTGATGATTTTCTCTTAAATGCTCTTGAATAGTTGAATTGCTAGATCATAGTTGCTCATGAAAATTGCTAGATGATTTGTAAACTTGCTAGGAGAAAATATGTAAAATAACCTTGTATTTATACTTTTTATGCCAAATTTCTCGGAATTACAACACTACAAGCCGACCTCATATCTAGGATAATAAAATCTCGCTAAGAATTTGATTTGAAATAGGCCTTGGTTAAAGCGGGACTTATACACTAGTTGGAGCATATGAGTCCTAGTGTCTTAAACATGGGACACAAACTCCAAGAAGTGTTAAGTACAATGCAATGTTTAAAATCAGGCCCTAAGACCTAGGTGGGATCCATATGCCTAAGGTGGTGTTTGAGTCCCAGATCACTAGATCTAGAACACACAATCTCAAACATTAGATTATGATTTTTTCTTTCTTAAATGTTGGTATTATCCTAAGAAAAATGCATTAAACAAGGTTTGTGGATGCAAAATAAGACCAAATAAGGCATAAATTTAATAGGGAGGGCCCAAAGAAGTGTGAAAATGTAAAGATATATATTTTTCTATACTACACAAATATTACAATAAGTGTCGAGTAATATAATTTATAAAAAAATAATGGTCACTTTCTTGTACTCATTGATTATACCTTATAAAGACGGTAGAGTTAGTGGGAGGTAAATATTTTCCATATAAAATATGAGTAAAAATTGATAAAGGGAATATTTCTCATTTTTTCATGAGCAAGCTATTGCAATGGTACCAAGGTAGGTACTAATAAGATAAATAATGTTTTTTTTATAATGATAATTTTATATTCTAAGTTCTTTATAATGATAGATATATGTGTTGACTACTTAGCGAAGAGCTTATATAAGTTATGAAGTCAATTATACTTTATGTAATGGTAATGGTTAACATGCATCATGTGGATAGTTTGGTTAGGTATGGTGTTTATAAAATTTATGAGTTTCACATGGATATTATGATTGTCAATTTTTCTTGATTATCATTTAAATTTGTTACCATTAACCCTAATTTCATTAAACTTTGACTAATAAATATAAATATAGATATTCATTATTGCAATTATTAATATTGGATGCATGAATATTGAGAATAAAATAAATAATTAAATCTATTATTTAAGGATGAAATTGTGAAAAATATTAGTTTTCAATTTTATTCATCTAATTTCTAAAGATTCAAAGTAATAATCATTTTATATAGGAATCTTATTAATGACTATGATATACACATTTCTAAATATAATTTTTGTAATGAATATGCCATATTCAAAGAAGTATTATATAAAATATATATATTTATTAAATTAAATAGTTTGATTTATCAAAATCTTTTATAAAATGAGATTGGTGATTTTTAAAATATTTTATTTGTTAAAAAAATCACTAACAATATAAATAGACATGTTCTAGAATTATAGTTGATATTGTCAATTTATAAAATAGTTTTCTTGAGAGATGTTGAGTGTGACTATTCTAGTTGATATTGTCGATTTATTAAATAGTTTTCTTAAGAGATATCTAGTGTGACTATTCTAACACTTATGTCATTCATTACAAAATAATAATTTTAATTAAATTATTTAATTTAATCTCATATATTATAATTAAGAATAAAAGAATATTAATATTGTTAAGTACACTATTTAATAAGAAAAGTACATAAATATTAATATAATTTTTTAAGAACGTAGTTATTAACAATTAGTTCATATATCATAATTATTTAACAATGTATTTAAAAAGAACTCACATATATAGAAATTAAAATAGATCATATACATAAAAATAGTTTCATGAAAAAAATTGATTAAAGTAGTTGCATCATAATATTTACATGTATGCTTTTAGAGAAGTCACATATAAATGAGATAAAGTAAATAGAATATAGTCTCCATATTTTCAATAGATATTCTTATAGGTTAAAATTCATCCTTAGGTTCACTATTATTCAAACTACTCCCTCCATGTTGTTCTTTATGTGTCTATATTGCTTCATGTCCCCTATTTGTGATTTTTTAATTTTACCATTCTATCTTAACTTTGGGGTCCATTTCCAAATAATCTTATTAGAATTAAAAATCATTTATTCCTTTAATTCCATTCTTTTACTCCTTGCACTTATTTAATATTTTTCATAAAAATATTTGGTAACTTTTTTGTTATGTTGGAAAAGTGAAACCTTAGGGTTTCATTAGGATTTATCACTTTTTGTTAATATAACATTTGAATTATGGGTTGGCATGTTGGCAAGAGACACTACAACTATCATCTAGTGTTGCCATTGATGACAACACTATGTGTTGATCAGATACACATATCCTCATTCAAGCTTACTGACAGATAGATTGAAAGTCGACAAGGCAGAATAGAGTATCCGACAACTCAATATTCATCGATCTGTGTAGAGATTTCAGGTTATCATTTTGTGTTGCGCATCTCAGGAAATGATTATTGGTGTATTATATCTATTGAGATTGAAGCACAGTGGCTCGTATCAATTCACATGGGAATTAGAAGATTCGGTTGGCATATTCTCTGTTTTTCTTGTATCAGGGTCGACCTCATGAATATATTAAGTTATGGATGTATGAGAACTAATCAGTTGAGTATCTCTATGTTTGTATATCTTTGTTTGGGTCCTAGCCAAGTTGTGGCTGACCATTAAGGGTACACATTACATATTTCTCATAATGTGAGCTAATAGTTATAATTTTGTTGTGTTCTATTGAAGCTGACAAAGTGTAAATAAGTCCTATGTTGTAGATATATATACAAGATCATTTGTATCACTTTGTATGATGTATATGTGGAGTTAATATCCGAATTGCAAGTTAGAGCAGAGTAGAGGTGCGATAAAGCACAATTTCACTTGCGCATGATCATATAAGATCTGTGTTGTGTGTATGAGCAGAGCAAAACAAAATTAAATAATCAATCTTTAATGCAACAGATCTATTATTGTGCTTAATCTAGAACTATAATCAAGCATTTTAGATGCTATCATCTCAGTTCAAATCTTCAAATGGTTTTAATCTAAACTCTTGGGAAACAAGCCCTCTTTTCTTTGAGCAGTGAGCTTTATGCAGTGTGATTGAATGCAAGTGCATTCCCCTTTTGTAATATTAATTTTGAGTTTACTCAGAATCATAATTATGGATTGGCCATCCACCATGGTTTTTCCCTTAACACAGTTTCCATGTAAAAATCTTGGTGTTATGGTGTTTTTTTTATTTTCTTGTTTATGCTTTTATGATTGAATTTTCCTAATGCTTGGAAGTTAAAGGTTAATAAAGTTAATTTTTGCACAAAACTGATTCACCCCCCTCTTAGTGTGGCTTGTTTCCAACAATTGGTATTAGAGCTAGTTCCTCAAAAGAAGTCTAACAACTTGGGAGATCTTAGAAGAAATTTCAAATGGATTAAAGTAGTCTTGAACAACAGCTTATGGTGGCCCTAGATGACATTGATCAGTCAAAAGTTGAAGTATAGAAACTACAAGCGAATCTCAATGATGCAAAAAATTCATTGAGTCTCTGAAAGAAAAAATCAACAACTCAATAGAGAAGAGAAATGAACTCTTTGATCAACTTCAATAGAAATATAATAAGAGCACTAAAGATGAATAAACTAGTAACTTAGCCCTTAAAGAAAAGACAAAGGAATGTGAAAATATTACCCAAGAGAATACAGTTCTGAAGGCCGAAATAGAATCCATCATGATGAGAATGACCAAAGAGGTTGAAGATAGAAAGAAGAATGAATAAATCCTAGCACAATCCCTAAAAGAAAAATTTTAGGTATGTAGCTGATTGGATGATGAATTGGAAGTATCCATAAATAGTGAAGAAGCACTTGAAAGACACCTTGATGATCTCATAAATGAAATTGATACTGCAAATGAGTAGAAGGAGAAGTTCAAAACCAGCTCAGACATGCTCAATAAACTAATTGATAATCAAAGGACTCATGGTGATAAAAGAGGTCTTGGATTTGAGAAAGAAGAAAGCTCAAAATCTGGACAAAATAATTCTAGACAAAGGAGATTTAGGCAAGGAAATTAGATGAAAAATGTTGATAGGTATCTGGTATGACAACCCAATGCTTAGAGATTTAATGGATATTGTTTTAATTGCAACAAGATTGGACACATGGCTTCTCAGTGTAGAAGTAGAATGAATCAAAGTGGTCCATCTTTCTTATGCCAGTGTTTCATTTGTCATAAGATTAGTCATAAGTCAAATGAATGCAGAACTATGATGAATCAATTTCACATAAACATCAAATGCTATACTTGAAATAGACTTGGACATATTGTTAATCAATCTAGATCAAGTGGAAATCAATGGAACAAATGGTCTGGTAAGAGGAATTTTGTATGCTACAATTGAAACAAAACTGGACACATTGCTACATTTTGTCAGAACAAAAAAGGTCTGATAAATCAAAGAAGAAATATGCCAAAGAATGTGAAAGGAAAAGGAAAAGTCACTGTAGATGAGGTCAGGCAACAAATTCAAAAAAAAAGGGTGAAGAAGAGTCCCTCTGTTGAAGAAACTGCACCTGCACTAGAACATGTCTTTGATAATTCCTCTGGGAATTAGTCTCAAGCCTTTGGCCTAGGGGGAGCAGTCAAGAAAATCATTAAACCCCCTAACTAATAAATGAAACCAGATGTAAGTACATACTGGAGATGGACATATGCCCAAATTTTTTTTTTGAACTCATCAGAGGAAGTGGTATACCATATTAAAAGTCCGCAAAAGATTTACCAGGTTTATGTACATAGAAATGGCACAACCGGATGAATTAGGGCAAATATATTTATTGCGACAAAAAGGTTAGGTATGCGAGTGATATAGGGTCACATATATTCCTCATTTATCACTTTTCCCTCTAGAGAGAAAGAAGTTGGAAAGCTCCAGGCAACCTAAGGCGAATCAAGGAAAAAATCAAGTGTGAAGGTGATTCAGCGATCGATTTCAGGTCCAGCAAAAAAAGGTATTTATCAAGAAATTTTTGGATTTTCTGATTTGGGCAAGATGAATACTCCTTTAGTGGTCAAAGTTAAGGACAAAACCCATCTTGAATTTAAGTTTCATCCCTACAAGTCTTTAGAGACCAATTCATTAGGGGCATTTTGTCAGTTTCGCATGGAGTCTTGCATATAGAGGACATTAAGGTTTACATTCATGCAAATATTGAAGAGCTAGGAAGCTCTCAACTTATGAATTTGTACAATTATCATATCATTGATGAAGAATTCAGTATAAAAACATAACACCAAATCCTGGAAACAAATAAATTCACTCAAATGGTTAAATTTCCCATGTTTAAGGAATCAGAATGGGTCCTTTATATCTTGAGTCAGGTACATGATGAGTTTATGTGGCTTACTATTCCCTTCAAAATCACTAAGGAAGCCATTAGAGCAGTAACTAGTCTGAATTCTTTTGGTGGTCTACTTGTCTTGAAATCCATGAAAAATCAAACCATCATCGATGCTACAGGCTCGATATATGACAAGAGAGCAATGAGTGTTGACAATATTGCTGATATAAATGCTATATTTTCATCTATGGTAATTGGTTATAAGATTTACCACTTTATCCAAGAAAAATCAGTATCTAGTATGAAAATTTATGCCACCTACCAAATGGTGAAAGAAAATATGGAATATGATCTCCGCAAATTATTAAGGATTCAGTTGATGGAAAACCTTGTGAAGATCAAGTAAGACAAGAAAATTTCATTCAAATATGGTAGTCTTCTTTTATGTTTAGTTTTTTATTTCATGGAGGAAGACTCGAGTGTTGGAAAAGTTCAGTGGCAAAAGAAAATGCTAGTAGCCAAAAAAATCAGGGATCTATTGTACAATCTTACAGATATCAAAACAATAAATGCAAATATCTAGGGTTATTTCAAAATATTTTAAGGTAGCATGCAAGCTAGGGAAAGAATTCCCACCACCATTGTGGATAAATAAAAATATTCAATCTGCTTTATGGTGAATGTCGATCAGTGCATGATGGAAGTAGAAGATCCAAGAACTTTTTGGATCATGCCTATGGGCTATGAGGTTGAGGAAAACATTTTGGAAATGTATGCCCAAAATCTGTTAAGAAAACCTCTGGATCTGACTAAATATAGGTTTGGTATCTATGTAGAGAAGCACACCAAAATTCACAATGAGCTTAAGAAACCGATAACAACCAAAAGAGTAAGAAAATAAGTTGAAATTCTTACAAATATCTTGGGTGTATTCGCAGAGCAACTAAGTGAAGCCAGGAAGAAAAGGGTAGAAGATGAAGCAGAAAGGCAAGATGCTAAAGAGGAAACAAAAGCATAATCAAATGGTTTGACAACACCATCTGCTCGAACTAGAAAAACTAGAAGCTCAACATATCACTCAACTCTTGCAGAGAAATCTACTCCTATGAAAAGTGAAAGCAAGAGATTCAGAAAGGAAGCCAAAAGAAGGAAAAGAAAAAGAAAAAGAGTGTACATGACTGTTTATGATGATGAGGAAATAAAATCCAATGAAGATGTCAAGGAAATCAAACAACAAGGCACTAAAGCTGCAACTGTGCCAAAACACTCTGGTGTAGATGCTCAGGTAAAGAGGAAGACCAAGGTTGATACACCTGGTATGACTATTGAACAAATTGAAAAACCAATAATCTCGTATGGAAATCTTAAACCACTTTATCAATGGTATGAATATTTCTTTGAGTCTAATAGAAGAATTATAGAAGAAGCTACAATAAAGCACATGAATATTTTCAACAAAGTTTTGGTTGAAATCATGCCTAGCCTCCCAAAAAGTTTGTATGATATTCAGGAATCAAGGAGATTAAGTGCCTTGACTAAAGATGAACGAATGAGAGAGAGAATTATCGCAGAATTGTGTCTGGTATTTTCTGTGGAATACATGCAAGCATTCCTGAAGAAAGCAAAAAGGAAGTTCAGAAGAAAGTCAAGGGTCAATAAACTGATGATTGGTCAAACATATGAAGTCACACAAGAAAAAAATAAAATTCTAAGAGAGCTACTACTGAGTGATAGAATTGAAGCTGTGACTGAGGAGACTCATACAAATAACGTCTCATCTGATTTGGTCAAAGATGCAGAAGAAGGAAATTTTGATGCCGATGAAAACCTCGAGATTCCACTTCAATATAACAACATAGAAATCCCCATGGAAGTTGAAGCAACTATGAATGTATCAATTGAGTCGACAGAGAACATTGAAGAGAAATCAAAAGTTTCAATTGAGGAAGCATTAGCTGAGGAAAATAAAAGTGATGTAAAGATGAAGACAAGAGACATTGCCGAGGTAGTTAAGAAATTCTTGGTGGAACATAAGGAAGAGATTGAGCCATAATTAATTAAAGGTCCCATTGACCTATCAACCTTGAGCCCAATCCAAATAATGAAGGTGGCCTAATTTTCTCTTGAAAGTAAAAGCTCAAGAAGAGCTGTTAAAATATCATATTGAAGATAGTGAATTGTTGGAAATTGCATCTGGAGTACTGGAGAAGATCATGCCCTCCTTTATGAAAGATCGGATTGAATCTTCATCCAGTGAATTGAAGAGGCATATCAGCTCGGTGAGTACTCATTTTGAGTCTCTTGAAAAGTCTACGTTGGCAAAAGTGTAGAAGGAATTTGATGCTAAAAGGTTCGGTGGACTAAAAATATTGATTTCCAAAGACAATGTCACCTTGGCCACTTGTGTCAAGCACATACAGGATTCCTTATTTGAAGGAGGCAAGATCTATAAATCTCGTTTGTCTTTTCAAAATTTACAGAAGCAAATGAGAAGAAGGTAAAAGACCTGGAAACTCAGTTAGCAACTAGCTCTAAGGATTTTGATCCACTATTTGGTGGTGTTGGGAAGGTTGAAGGTGAAGTAATGTCTCTGCTAAATAAAATAAAAGGGCTGAAGCATGAAAATGATAAAATTGTCTACAAAACCTATGAACTTAGAAGCATCATTAGCCCCAAAATTGATGTAATGGGCAGTGCCCTAAAAGAAGGAGAGGAAACTATGGTAGTCAAGGATCCAACCAGCCAGGAATTCGTAGAAATTTTGTCCTATCTAATTTATGGACACATAAGCATAATGGAAAGTGTCAAATGAGTTTAGGACTCAAACCTGGCATAGCTAAAGAAGGATTTTGCAGACATCCTTTAGCTTTTGTAAGGTAAAGAAGCGCCCTTGTTAATACACAATTTTGATTGATTTTTTTTGGTATGTGACCCATGCCTTTGCCATTAATGTCAAAGGGAGAGAAGTGAAGTGAAAAATGTATAATCAGCTCAGGGGGAGAGTAGCATTTTTAAAATTTTGGATTGCAATGAAGTTTATCTTGGTACTGATCCAACACTTAGTCATTTCTCACTAAGTTTTTCCATCAATGCCAAAGGGGGATATTGTTGGCAAGAGACACTGCAACTGCCATCTGGTGTTGTCACCGATGGAAATCCTATGCGTTGATCAGGTACGCATATCCTCATTCAAGCTTACCGACAGATAGATTGAAAGTCGACAATACAGAACAGAGTATCCAACAACTCAACATTCATCAATATGTGTAAAAATTTTAGGTTATCATTTTGTGTTGCGCATCTCAAGAAATGATTATTGGTGTATTATCTTTGTTGAGATTGAAGTGTAGTGGCTCGTATGAATTCGCATGGGAATTAGAAGATCTAGTTGGCGCATTCTCAGTTTTTTTGTATTAAGGCCGACCTCATGAATATATTAAGTCACGAATTATGAGAACTAATTAATTGAGTATCTCTATGTTTTTATATCCTTTTTCGGGTCCTAGCTAAGTTGTGGCCAACTATTAAGGGTACACATTGCATATTTCTCATAATGTGAGCCGACAATTGTAATTTTGTTGTGTTCTATTGAAGCCGACAAAGTGTAAATAAATCCTATGTTACAAATATATATACATGATCTTCTATATCATTTTGTATGATTTATATGTGGAGTTAATATCCAAATTGTGAGTTAGAGCAGAGCAGAGGTGTGATAAAGTGTTGTTTCACTTGTGCATAGAAGATCTATGTTGTATGTATGAGAAAAGTAGAAAAAAATTAGAGAATTAGTCTGTAAGGTATCAGATCTATTATTGTGCTTAATCTGGAACTGTAATCAGACATTTTAGATGCTATCATCTCAGTTCAAATCTTCAGATGGTTTTAATCTGAACTCTTGGGCAGTAAGCCCTCTTTTCTTTGAGGAGTGAGCTCTAGGTAGAGTGCCTAAATGCAAGTGCATTCCCCTTTTGTAATCTTCATTTTGAGTATACTCAGAATCATAATTGTGGATTGGCCGTCCACCATGGTTTTTCCCTTAATAAGGTTTTCATGTAAAAATCCTGGTGTATGGTGTTGTGTTTATTTTCTTGTTTATGCTTTTTGATTGAATGTTCCTAATGCTTGTAAGTTAAAGGTTAATAAAGTTAATTTTTGAACAACACTGCTTCACCCCACCCCCCCCCCCCTCTCAGTGTGGCTTGTTTCCAACATGGCAAGGGTATGGGATTGACTTGTTCCTTGAAAGATGAATTAATTAGTCCTTTCTGTGTAATATTTGTGGATTTGTATATGGATTTAAAATGAAAATGTAATAATGCAACTAAATGACTATGAGAATACATTGCTCTAATATGAAAGCAAAGAAACTAGAAACTGATAGTCAAATTTAAAGATAATAAATTGATAAAGAAGACATATATGCATGTTTGTGATTCAAATTTGAGCTGATTTTGGGTGGACTAGGGTGTAAGGATGCCCTAGTCTAGGTGTCTAAAATTGAAATATGGTTTTATAGCCCTCAAGTCTTTATTTTGTAGCTTATTTGTTCTGGATCATATGGTCGGATCTTCATCTATTGCTCAAATATTGTAGTTTCCATATCTTGTCAAGTTACATAGGGATTGAATTCATGAATGAGTGAATTATCTTCAAATATTCCTCCAATCCTCTTCAAAACTTTACCTACACATTCAAAAGAGAAGGATTTTTTTTTTCGTATAGGGGATTGCCTTAGTCAAATCCTATGTTGGTGTTTCAACCTCCACGATGGAAAAGTTGATAATAAAAAGAGCTTATCCTTTTGAGGGATAGAGGCTAAATGATAAATGAGTATGAATCAACAACTTTTTTCCACTCACCATTCAGATTTGATATCCTTGAAGGATTGAAGTCATACACATCACCTCAATATATGAAATAGGAAATTATGGAGATGAGAAACAAGCACAATGAACAATATGCAATATTGTATTTAAATGACCCAAATTATAATGAGTTCAAAGCCTTGCATATATAGGAAAGGAAGAGGAAATCCGCCTATGATGTGGATTGAGAAGTGCTCCATGAAGTGACACAAATGATAAAACAAGTTTCCTATATGTGTCAACCTTAGGATCACATGGAATGTGCAAACCAAAAACCTATTTGAACAAGTCATCAACCTTGACGCCAAGTGTTGAGTGACCTTTGATGTGAGATGTAAAATCTTCCAACCTCAAAAAGGTAGCATATAAGGTTTACCAAATAAATTGGTAACCTCTTTAGGCTTAAAGGTTGCACATTGAGTTGGACAAGATGATGTCTAACCTCATCAACCTACGTACATTTAAATATAGTGAATAGATAAATTATTCACCCTAACACGAGGCCTCTTAGGTGATACTTGGGGAGATCAAAAAAGTGCAAATAGATAGAAATGGGTCTCAACTACAAGGCCATGTTAGGTACTCATGTACAATGCATTCTCTCACAAAATGAGAAAAGGGAGAAAACCTAGTGGGAAAAAAACTCCTCTTCAAAAAAATAACTAGAAGGATTTAAGACCTTCTAAAAAGATTCCCCATGATGATAGGAATGTCAAGATGAACTCTTGAAGCATGTAGAAGTTGTAAACTTTGTTGATGATGAACTAGTGTTTGTTGGAACCAATGGATCTTCAATAAATGTAGATCAAGATAACAGATACAAAAAATTGAATGAGTGAATATTGAAACACTACTCAACCTTGTACATAAAGTCAATCAAAATCCATGAATTTGAAAATATAGATAGTACTATGATTAGGAGTACTAGAATCTCAAACTATTATCCATTGAAATAATCTGTCATACAAGATATCAAGATAGAAGTTTCATGAGGTCTCCCAAAAATAGTATTCCTCCACGTCTTCATTGAAAGAAGCATTACCATAACACACCATAGTCCCCCCTTAATTCTATTATAATAAACATACCAACTGAAATCGGGAGTGTGCAAGGAATGTATAGATGTAGAAGAAACTGAAAAAGGGTGTGCAAGAAGGCACACACGAATGAGGTGAGGATCATGGGGAGACATTGTTGTGATGTCAAATAAAGGCTCTACACAACCCTCTATTACACTTTATAATTCAATGTAAGTACAAAGTTCCCAAATTACCTCCATATGGAACACACATTCAATTTTTTGACCCTTTATTTGAGTGCATTTACAAACTTATTGTTATTATGAGTTCTTACACTATTTTTTCATGAGGTAGATTAAGAAGACATATGTCTTTCAAACCTCAAAAAAGACAAAAATATAAAATGAAACCCCCTTACTCAAGGAATGACCCCCTTTTTTCAAAATTCATTGCAAAAGAAAAAAAATAGACTCCTATTTTATAAAATTTTAACTATGACAAGAAAAAACTCAGACCCCCCTTTAAACACTTTCCCTTTGCCAAAATCATTGCAAAAGAAACAATTGAATCCTCTTTTACAAATTTTTACGTAAGGAAAAAGAAATCCACCTCTCTTTATAAACACTTTCCTTTTGCCAAATTCATTGCAAAAGAAAAAAATGAATCCTCTTTTACAAATTTTCAAGTGAAAATGATTCCATCCCCTTTATAAGAAAATATATACAATTTACTCAAAAAAACAAAATTTTGATGGGCTCAAACAATAAATTTGAGTGATCAAGTCCAATTGTTATTATGCCACGTGATGCGAGTTGGTTGAGTCTTTGTGTTATGTTGTATGTGTTGGAGGGCTATGTGGGAGGCTGTCAAGAGTGATGGACGTGCTAGCTATTGATCGAGTGAAAAGTTGTGTAGAGGGAAAATGGAGTCGCGGGGATTGGAGATACCAATAAAATAAGATGGTTGTATTAATGCATGAAGATGAGGTCGATAATGGGATGGAATATCTATGCAAACAAAGTAGAAAGGCATGCAAGCTATGCAAAAAAAGGAATTTGGTTGGATGACCTGCACCAAATTCACAAACCACCAACTCCATGACCTGCAAAAATGAGATGTACCTCCCACCACAACCTGAGGCCTGTGCAAATGTGAGGCACCAACCACAATGACCTGGGTGGATTCCTTCAGCAATTCCAAGTCAAACCTCTATATTTCAAACACGAGCCTACACAAGTTTCAATCATGCAGCCCCTCAATCACCCCCAAATATGGTGCTTAAAAAAAAATTAATGGTGATACTAAAATATTTTTCCTAGCACAAAATGATGGTGCGTAGTGAATACTTTTCCCTCATGGTCCAGTAAAGTGGCCTCCGACGCTTGAATCACAACCAATAGGTTAAGAGTGGCCTCCAGATCAAGATTCACGCAGGTTCTTGTGCATCTTGCAAATTGTGTGGGGACAAAGACAAAGGGTGTTGACAATGAAAGCCACAAGCCTTCTTTACGAGATGTGAATTTCACAATGTGAGCTGCTGCTACAAAACTCCACCCAAAAAATTGATTCCACCATGCCCCCAATGTCAGTGATTTCAAACAAATCGCCACTCTCTTGCAAATTGCATGGGGAATTCATCTCACTACCTAAGGATTTCGTGTCACATTCTGAGGATTAAATTGTGCTCTTTCGATGTGGCAAATAAACCCCCAACATGTTTGCAAATCAATCGTGCCTCTATGAGTAGAGGTGTCATGATTTTTTATGTAAATAATACATCACAGGGACGAGGGTTAATTCCATGAACAAACACAAAGATTCACTCTTGGATTGGGGTTCAATTTCTTCTTGCTGCGAGTTGTGTAGGTTGACTCCAAACAACGGTTCGAAACGCTTTTACAAATGCCTAACCATCTTTCTGTAATTGTTATAACACAACAATTTTAATCTATCAAAATACAATGAAATTTGTTCACCTATGATATGAAACTATCTCTTTATGGAGATGAGAAACAAACACAATGAACAATATGTAATATTGTATTTAGATGACCCAAATTATAATAAGTACAAAGTCTCGTATATATAGGCAAGGAAGAGGAAATCCACTTATGATGTGGATTGACAAATTCCCCATGAAGTGGCACAAATGAGAAGACAAGTGTCCTATAAGTGTCAACCTTAGGATCACTTGAAATGTGCAAACTAACAACTTATTTGATCAAGTAATCAACCTTGATGCCAAGTGTTGAGTGACCTTTGAGTTGTGATGGAAAGTCTTCCAACCTCCAAAAGGTAGCACATGAGCTTTACCAAATAACTTGGTAACCTCTAGAGGCTTAAAGGTTGCAAATCTAGTTAGACAAGATGTTGTCTAAACTCATCAACTCAAGTACACTTAAGTGTAGTGAATAGATAAATTATTCACTCTAACACTCAAGGATTGATTGTAATTTTTCTTGATTTGACTTTAAAACCTAAAATAATTAGTACTCACAAATAAAATGCATGCATAAACATGAACAAAATCACATAAAACTTGACATGATGCTTTGATGATGAAATGCTATAATAATTCTAGAAAGTTCTTTTCTTGACTGCTCTTTGAAGTATAATAATCACTTGTGAATTTCCATATGCTTGCTTCCTTTTGCTCGTTCCTTAAAATTATGAAAATACTATGCATTTATATGTAATTGATCTAATTTATTGAAAACTAAATCTCAATAGTTGACAATCATAATTTAAATTTCAAATAATAAATTACTACCACCAACACTAGGGCGTAAGGATACTCAAGTCTAGATACCTCATTTCTTAGGATCTAAAGAGCAAGGAGCAAAATATTAGATGTATACTTGGGTCTTACACATTTGATTTCTCGATAAATGTTAAAATAGGCCATGTGATGCATAATTTAGGAAATTATGTGTAGAATTAGGTCTAATCACTAAGGGGGGAGCAAAATAGAGTGTGAAATTATCAAGCATGACAATTTACGACACTTTTTTTAGCTCATACTTTATTGAGAGTATGAACTTATGGTCAGACTCACACTAAATTGAGAATATGTCAAGAGGGGTTCAATTGTCCAAATATTGAAGAGATAAGATGACAATGAGTCTAGCGGGAGTGTACAAGCTCTTAGGATTCAAGATCCTATGTAAAACTAACATAAGGACAAAAGAACACACATGTGATGTGAAATGTAATATTACAACCATGAAGCATACACAATGAAGACACATAACATAATATAATACAAAGATAACATGAATAAAAACATGATTCCAACATGATGCAAACACATAACATACAATGAGCACAGAAACACAAGGTTATTACTAAAAGGATTCGAGTAAGGAAAAGTGACCTTAGTCTTAAAATTGTCTTAAATACCAAAAATCATATATCAAATATATGTTAGACAACAAAATTCTCTCATGAATATTAGCAAGCTAAATTATTCTAAATCACTCACAAGCTATATGGGTCTACTGGCTAGCAAGTTGTGTTATGCTAGGTGTCCATGCAATATGATGGGTTCTACAAGGCTAGAAAGTTGCTTTATGCTAAGAAACTCATGAAACACATGGATCCATTGGAAATAAAGTGTGCTATGCTAGGTGGCCATGTTAAAAAGGATGTTTAAGTTCATGAATCAACAAGTTGTGTTATGCCAAATCCATGGATTGTCTTGCAAAATCTCACTTTAGGGAGCTCACAAAAAACACCTTAGTAGGTGTGCAATGTTTAATGTCACAGGGGATGAACAAATGCTTAATGCCACAAGGGGAAAATTGATAACCATGCCTCAAGGGGCGTTATAACAACACCACCACTAAAAGGGTATGGACCAATAAGTCAAATCTTACAAGACGTAGATATGAAATGGCTAGGGGATATGCCTCTCAAAATATACACATACTTTCTATGTTGGTGTTTTAAGGAAGAAAAAGGGGAAGAAGATATCCTTGAAAATAATACACACCTCCAAATCCTAGTTATCCTTTCCCCCAAGTGTAGAGATAAGGAAAACCACACAATAGACTATCATGTTGCTGCCATAGAAAATATGGTTGCATTTAAGATTTTACCACCATGAATGGAAATGGAAATGAGCAAACACATAAAGATAGAAATGCCAAATAGTGATAAGAAACACCATAGATTAAAGATCATTATTTTTTAGAGTGATTAGGTGCATCAACATATGGAATAGCAACACAATCTTTAAGTTGTATTTCTATACTCAAGGCCTAACATTTATTGATAGAATTTCCATGTGAAACATTGGGGAATAGGATAGGGAGATGATGATTGTTTTTATGAAAGTGGAGTTCACCACAAAAACCTATTTCCCTAATTTCATTCAAGGAAATGAGATCCAAACAATGAAGTGACTAACAACCCTCAAGTAGATCAAATCAAGGTATGAATCAACGAATTTCCTATCTATGCCAAGGATGAGGGTAAAATCTAGATAACACTTTGGAGAGAAATATATAAACCATTAAATAAACTCTAAAATTCAAGATATAAAATGCAAATGAAGGACAACAATTAAATCTGATAGAAACAATAATCAAAAGGTAGATCTAGAAAGGGGAAATTGATGTGCACCTTTCACCAAAATCACTTTTTGAAGTTCACTGAGGACTCATTCGCACTATGGCGAATGGGTCCTAACTAGGGTTCCTAAACAATGCTTTCCAGGTTCTCTTCTACTAGGTCTATACTCCTAGATTCTAGATGTTCACTATTGGACAGATGAAAATAAATTTTGTAGAGGATTTTCTATGAGATGACTACTTTTCTTGCAACTTTGGAAAATTTGTAACTTCCTTCAATTTTTCTCTTGAAAATATCTTTCACCCTAAAATATGCAAACACACATCGAAAAGAGAAAAATGTTGTTTTTTTAGGTGAATGGGGGTTTTCCTTCATCAAATTCTATTTTGGTAGTTAAACCTTGAAATGAAATAGAAAATCATGAAGGAATGATGAATCAACAAGACTATGTAACAACTCAGAAAACATTATTTGAACCTTGGATTGTAAATATGAAAACTAACATGAATTGGCTTCAATGGATGTAGATCTTGATAATGAAGCTTGATTAGAAACAATTATATTGAACACTTGAATAGAACTTGAATACTACATCACCATAATAGCTCAAACAACATGCATGATGAAAAACGTCTTTGACATGATAATGGAATCTTGATTGCTTCAATAATATTCAATATTCTACCCTTGAGTGCCTTTGAAATTTCTCTCAAATACTCTTGATCTCATAAAATTGCTATCATAAACTTTCTCATAAAAATTGTTAGGTGAAACAAAGTGAAATAACCTCTTATTTATATATCTTAACATTAATACCCGAAATTCCAATATCACAAGCCAAAATTGAATTGTAGATTTGAAATTATGAAAATATTTCCAAAAATATAATTTGAATTTAGGTCCTAGGTGCAAGTGAGGACCCATTTACCCTATGGTGAATGGGTCATAGGCCACTTTCCTAGGACACACATTGCTCAATGTTCAACCTTATGTTATGGCATTTATGAATGCCAGGTTTTATCTCTTGAAAATTGCAATTAATTAGGCTTGTATTTGAAGTAAAGGGGCCAATTAAGGAAAATTAACCTCAATTAATTAATAAAGCCCCAGATTAGGGTGAAAGTGTAAAGGTACAACTTACAACACCAAAAAAAATGAACAATTAAGTCCATTTTTAATTAAAAGGGCCCTAAACTTAATGTGAATATGTAAAATACATATTTCAACACTAAATTAAGGCATCATTAAGCTCATTTTATTATTAGTTATTCATTCCCAAATTAAGTGTGAAAAAAAAAAATTTTTTCCTACACTACATTTTACTCGCTCTTTAGTGCAAGGATGAGAGCAAGCGCAAAATCACACTAAAGTAGACATTCAGGACACTTATGTATGTAACAATGACAAAGATATCCAATCATAAAACATAAAAGACCAAGAAAAATAAAACCTAGACGGTCTGATCGACATGGCACACATCTAAGCTATCGATTATTTTTTTTGTCGCACACTCACTTTGGGGTAGTGGAACCTCAGGCTATCCACTAGGTGAGTATCCAAAAAGGGTGGAAAATGAGAGAATCATATTAGACTCCCATACCATATCAAAATCTATCCCCATGACAACTTCAATAAGTTGCCACAAGACAAGGTAAGGCTCCATAAGCAAGCAAGGTGTGTTATGCTAGGTGGCCTTGAATTTAGAGTTTGAGCTTCATAAGGCTTAACAAGATGTCTTATGCTAAACACTCATGAACAAGACAAGAATTCGTAGGCAAGCAAGGTGTGTTATGCTTGGTGGCCTTGAATTTAGGATTTTGAGCTTCATAAGTCAAGAAAGCTATGTTATGCTAACAATTATGAACAATAATGCTAGTAAAAAAAAATGTTCAAATGGACTTTCTTAGTTTTTGTAAGGTCTTCTTCTTAGGGAACATCATTCCTA
The DNA here is from genome assembly GCA_007115665.2 of Sequoiadendron giganteum. Classification (NCBI taxonomy): domain Eukaryota; kingdom Viridiplantae; phylum Streptophyta; class Pinopsida; order Cupressales; family Cupressaceae; genus Sequoiadendron; species Sequoiadendron giganteum. Next base: position 533,149,634 of record CM021108.1, read on the forward strand.
ATGTCTCCAAGAGAGGACAAGTTAAGAGTAAAATATTCACAACTTAGGGAATGCAGTACATTGCATCACCACTAAGAGGAAATTCGTACACTAAAAAATATCACACTCTTCGAGGATATCAAACCCAATGCCACCACCAAGAAAAGGACGCATCACAAGAATAAAGAAAATTGCACCATGAAACATAAGATATTTTGAAAGATATTATCGATGTATGCCCCCACTTTAAAGCAGTTGCTAACACCATTGCTATGAGAAATTGCTTTAAAGTATCCAATGTTCAATCATAAGAAATGAGAGCTCATTAAAAAAGCCCTATGCCAAGTCATATTTTTCTGAAATAAAGCTACACCATGAAAAAGGAGGTAGGGGTTGCCCCTAAAAATACATAAGGGATCCATGGATTCGGGGTTAGTATATCTTTGGACATGTACAGGATCATGATGGGTCAAAAAGTGGCGACATGAACAAAGTAGCATTTTGCACTGGCCAAAAAACACGAAAATATCGAGTTGACTTTTTTTGGGGTTGGGTGTTAGTACATTGCTCCATAGCAATTCCCAAGCCAAAGTAAAAAAAATCAGATATCCAATTTGGGTCAGCTAACATAAAACCAAAAAAGGACATTTTTAAAGTCATTCAAATTGGATATTTTATTTATGCACGCATACAGCCAAGAGTAATTAAGAGGTGGAGGGTGGACAAGAGAGAGAGGGAAAGGGAGAAACAAAGAGAGAGAGAGAGAGAATCAAGAGGGGGAATGGAGAGGGGAAGATGGGAAGAAGGGGGGAGAGAGAGAGAGAATTGGGAGGGGAAGAAGGGGAGAGAGATGGGGAGAGAGAGAGGAGGAGAGATCAGAGAGAGAGAGGAGGAAAAGGAGAGAGACAATCTAGATGGGATGAGAGGAAGAAGGACAGGAGAGAGAACTAGGAGGGCAAGGAGAGGGGAGAGGGAAGAAGGAGAGAGAGAGGGAGAGAGAAGGAAATATAGACAGAAAGGGTGAGAGAGAATTAGGAGGGGGAGGGAGACTTAAATAGGGGAAGAAAGGGAGAGAGAGAAAGATAGAATTAGGAGGGGGGAGAGGGGAATAGGGGAAGAAGGGGAGAGAGAGAGAGAGACAAGAGGGAGAGGGAGAGGGGAAGAGGGGGGGAAGATACAAAGAGGGAAGAAGGAGAGAG